>JAVJAQ010004967.1:0-479325 GCA_032362365.1 Zygogramma bicolorata | reverse complement strand
GATCTGATTGGCCTCTGCCTAGCAACAACGTATACGTT
The DNA here is from genome assembly GCA_032362365.1 of Zygogramma bicolorata. NCBI lineage: Eukaryota > Metazoa > Arthropoda > Insecta > Coleoptera > Chrysomelidae > Zygogramma > Zygogramma bicolorata. The sequence continues at coordinate 479,287 of JAVJAQ010004967.1, read as the reverse complement.
CATCAAACGAGTGGTTCAAGAATTGACCCTCTGCTGTCTTTCGGGACGCAAACTTTTCCATCGGTAATAAAATTTTGCCTTTTTCAGATATATACAGACATTACCTTCTACAAAAAGGACAGGATGAGGTTAGTTTAGATTTCGACCTAAGTAAAATCGGAACTTATATATCTTCGAAAATTTCGGATTTGAATCGTGTAACTAGAGGTGAGTAGAATTTGAATATTATAGATAACTCATTAGTGAACATATCAATATATAGGACTTATCATAAACTCAGCAAAGTTTTTGTTAATGGTCTGTTCCAGTTTAGTTTCATTATAAGAAACGATTTTCTATCAACAAACAATAATTCATAATTTTTCATGATGAAAAAAGGGGAACATATTGTACTTTATATCATTTAACACATTTTTATAATCATATTCAAAACTCGTTATTTGAGGTTCAGGCATTATATGGAGAATTTATTTTATGAACAGTGTGTCCAATTATGTCGGCACTATCCTATGGAAAACTTCTTCATTTTTTGTTTAATGATGGGAAGTTATTATATTGATAAAATGAAAATTAAACAATCCTATTTAAATATTTTCCATGTTTATATATTTTTTCAACATTAAATTATGATTTATTCATACCTAAATAATCATCATATATGGATACATTTCTCGATTTGGATATATGATCGTGATTTTAAATAAGTATCAACTTTTCTGAATAAAGATTTTCATATATTCTAAAAAAAAAGGTACTTACACCCTTTTCTTGAACAAAATTCACATTTTCAACAGACCTTTATGAATGCAAAACATTTATATCTGATTATTCAAATTTGGGTTTTTGGCCCAGCAGTGGTTTTTCAACAAGTATAAATTTTCTTGAAAGAATAGTAAAAGAAATTTTCCATATAGTGCCCACTTAATTAGACACGACGCCTCATTGAAATTATTCACTGACAGAATGTATAATATGAATAAAACATGTTTTCCTTTATCTCCAGTATTCATTTCCTTTCACCATAATTGCAATAACTATTTTATCTGATTACACCATAATATATTTTTTTAGCAACCAAGTCGAGTACTCTGATATCAAAGGAAAAACAATTGGAGGATAAACAATCAACTAGCACCAACCCAGAAGAAAGGAATGAGATCGAGGATTCTTCCCCAGTAACTGAGGAATATGATGATAGCAGCAATTCCCAGGAGGATTAAGAATTTTTCTATTCACATTTTTTTGTTGTAGAGATACATTTTATTTTATTGTTATGCATTCATCCATGCCCCAGGAGTGGTTTTTATTTATTGAATATTCAATAAAGAGTTATATTTCAGATTGAATATATTTCTTCCCACACCACTATAGATGATGTTTTAGAATTTACTGATCAGGAAAATAAATTATTACACCAACAGAAACGAGGATGGCGAACTTCAAAGTCTTGGTGAGTTGAAAGCAGATATATCACATGGAGTATATAATAGATCTTGAACCAATATATATGTATATACAGGCCGTATTTTAGTGTCGTACCGCTATTGGACAAAAAAATGCTTATTTGAAAAAAAGGATGATGGTGCCTCAATGAAAAAACGTTTGATTTTGAATGTGAGGGTAGCAATTTGTAGAGCAGGAAGTGTCAATGATATCTTGTTCCCAGAAAAAGCTAGACAAACGGAATAGCAAGTTTTCGTTTTTTTCTGTGTTTCGAAAACGGTTATATTTCATGTGTATCTGTGAGTCATAATGACTTATTGAATATCACCAATGGTTTTATATGGATTTACGTTACCATTCCAACTTCAATCTCATACAATCTCTTCTATCGTCCACTTGTTTGAATATATGTACTTAAATGTAGCAATTTTTCGTTGAATCGCTATCAGAAACAGATATAGGTATACTGAAAACCACATTTCAAAACCATAGATTCTTGTAACTGCTATGAAATCTCATTTACCTGTTTCCATTTATCTTCATGATCACATAGATACATAGAAATCATCCCAGGAACCGCTAATAGAAACGGAACGTGAAACACATATCTCCAACTCATAAATTCTGAGTTTCTATGAGGATTTGCCTTTAAATTACGATAAAAGATATACACGAAAAGCATATCTTCAACTCATAGATTCTAAGTCCTAAGTCTAAGTTCTACAGCGTAAATGAATTTTTTTCGGATAATTTCGATTGATTGGGATCTCGAGTTTTTTTCCATTTTACATAACTAATTTTCTTGACCTTTTTTTATATAAATATTTTTTTTCATATATTTACATTTTTTACATCACACACTTCGTTAAGAAATTAATGCACCACCAAAAATTAGGCAAAAGTTTGAGATACATAAGGCGAGTTCTGATATTCAACAGTAACTTCCATCAGTTCCATCACTGATGTCTCTCTCTCTCTGTTTGTGGTTCGTCAAAAACAGAGATGGAGACATCAGTGATAGAACTGATGGACGTTTCTGTTGAATTTCAGTCGGCTATTTTCGTCAAAACTGTTTGTCCGATTAGGACCTTTTTTCTTAAATGGCATGTTATTTTCTTTTGAACGTTGGTGTGTAAACTGTATGCGCATAAAAACCTCTATTTTATAAATACCGGGTGAAACAATTATAGCATGTGTTTTTCATAAAATTTGTAACAACCTGTAGAGTGAAACAGTTACATTATCAAGTTAGAATTAGACTCCCACTTCAGCCCTATCTTTTTTCAACATTTTCTTTTTGGATTCACATAATTATCTTTCCTATTACTCGAGAAACACCATTTTATAGCATAACAAAGTATTCAAGTTACAAATCATCTATCGAACAATTCGTTCAGGCCAGTCTCAAATCTACCTGCACAGTAGGTTTTGGCTGGCCTCTGTCAGAAAACAACTACTCCTCTGGCTAATACCACGAAGGGCATTGAATTATATTCGACCGGTGCCAGTGCAGGTTTCTTCGCAAAAGAAAATCCTGCATCTGTTCTTGGCGATACAAATGAAGGAATTGATTTTCAATTATAGCGACGGACACATTTGCAGAGAATTGTTCGAAAGATGATTTGATTCAACGCCAGTCTTTAAGTATGCCCATCGACTATGTCAAATGTTTTTGTATTTCCCTCTCAGCAGGGATGGGCGAATTCGGTTTGTTTTTGGAATACCTCGTCCATGAGTGGATGGCGCAATGACTTCCTGTTGTTCTCATCAGCTTTGGTCGAGGCTTGATAATATTATGAAAGTTTTTGATTTTTAATTATGGCACTGCCCTGTACTGACGAGTGGCCAAATAGCCCAAAACCGGTCTGCAAGTGTGTCCGTCCCAATCATTGAAAATCCATTCCTTCATTTATATCGCCAAAAGCAAATGCAGGATTTTCTTCTCTGAAGAAACCTGCACTGGCACCGGTCGGATATAATTCAATACCCTTCGTGGTATTAGCCATGGGAGTAGTTGTTTTCTGACAGGTGCCGACCAAAACCTACTGCGTAGGTAGATTTGAGACTGGCCTGAACGAATTGTTCGAAAGATGATTTGTAACTTGAATACTTGTTATGCTAAAAAATGGTGTTTCTCGAGTAATAGGAAAGATAATGACGTGAATCCAAAAAGAAAATGTTGAAAAAGATAGGACTAAAGTGTGAGTTTAATTCTAACTTGATAATGTAGCTGTTTCACTCTACAGGTTGTTACAAATTTTATGAAAAATACATGCAATAATTGCTTCACCCAGCATTTAAAAAATAGAGGTTTTGTTTACACACCAATCTTCAGAAGAAAATTACATGCCATAAAAAAAAGGTCCTAATCGGACAAATAGTTTTGACGAAAATGTATCTTAAACTTTTGCCTAATTTTTGGTGGTGCGTTAATTTCTTGGGGAAGCATATATATATATATATATATATATATTCATCTCGAAATCATGAAATATACGTTTCCACCAGTATTTGCAATCAAGATCTGATAACACCCATACACGCAAAACACATCTCCTACTCATAGATTCTAGATTTCAATTAGGATTTGCCTTTAAGATCTCACAACAGATATATACGCATAACACATCTCCAACTCATGAATTCTACGTTTCTATGAGTACTGACCACTAGGAACTGACAATGAATATATACGCAAAACACATCTTCAACTCATGAATTCTAGTTTCTATCAGTATTTGCTATCAAGAACTCATAACAGATATACGAGCAAAATACATATCCAACTCATGAATTCTACTTTTTTATGAGTATTTACCACTAGGAACTGACAATAGATATATACGCAAAACACATCTCAAAATCATGAAGTATATGTTTCCTCCAGTATTTGCCATTAAGATCTGATAACACCCATACACGCAAAACACATCTCCTACTCATACATTCTAGATTTCAATTAGGATATGCCTCTAAGATCTCACAACAGATATATACGCATAACACATCTCCAACTCATTGATTCTACTTTTTTATGAGTATTCACCACTAGGAACTGACAGTAGATATATACGCAAAACACATCTCAAAATCATGAAGTATATGTTTCCACCAGTATTTGCCATTAAGATCTGATAACACCCATACACGCAAAACACATCTCCTACTCATAGATTCTAGATTTCAATTAGGATATGCCTTTAAGATCTCACAACAGATATATACGCATAACACATCTCTAACTCATGAATTCTATTTTTCTATGAGTACTGTCCACTAGGAACTGACAATGAATATATACACAAAACACATCTCGAACTCATGAATTCTATGTTTCTATCAGTATTTGCTATTAAGAACTCGTAACAGATATTCTGGCAAAATACATATCCAACTCATAGATTCTACATTTCTTTGTGGATTTGCTATTTGAAACTGTTGATAAATACATCCTCAATACACATTCTGTTATCATAGAGTTCATTAAGAGAATAGCCATTTAGAACTGATGAAAAATGCAACGCATAACATATTTGGAGCTCATAGCTTCGGCGATGATCCTATGAGGAATTACGGTTTCACTATCCAACTCAATTCTCATAGAATCTCTTATTTATTTTTTTTATTAGATTCTATGAGACATTTTTGGCAGGGATTTGCTGCATACCGAGAGTCTTACAATGGGGTCGAGGGCAACTTTGTCACAATACATTGTCCATGTATTTTATATATAATTGATGTATACAAAGATTTTTGCGAAATTCTTCCGATTTCCAATTTTGATTTTCATCCTAAGTATAGGTGGTTATGGGGACTCGTGAAATCACATTCTTTATCGTCTTGACAATTCTCTGATATTTTTCCCCTTCGGATTCGAATAGTCTTGCGAAACGGGTTCCATCAAAAGTGATTTTCTATCACTTGATTCGTTGTTATAGTTGACTAACTCATCTTGAATTGAAAAACCCCACCCCCTGCCATTATAATTGATAATGATGATTATTCTCCGAGCCCGACTGAAGTAATTATTACTCTCGATTACCTGAATAAATATGAATACGTTCTCCGAAGCCGAAAACCTCAGTCATCGGAGTAGAATCCAAAGACGGATGTACCTCTGAAGAAGTACCACTCGGCCCAGCGAAACGTCAGAAAGAAAACCTCGGCCGCGAAAGCCTTAACCATTTCTTCAAAAATATTATTATTTGAATTGAGTTGAATTTTTCTAGTCGAGTCTTTATTATATGTCTCGCTGCTACTATCCAGTGAGAAAAAACAGTCGCTGAATATGTAAACCAAAGAGTACCCCAACTAACAAGAGGCGAATGCTTTGTCGGAACCTTTGATGTTGGTTGTACAAGATATTGACCGGAAATACGTCACAGCATTGACATATGTACTAAATGGTACACTGAGAAAAAAGCACAGATAGTGATAAAAATCTTAATATTTTCAATTATAGAATTCAGTTCTCTGAATTATAACACGAAATAAATGGATTGAGACACAAATATTTTTTTGAAGTTATTAATGTTTTGTTTTGATCAGTTTTCCTCAGAAATTATTCGAATTTGGTTGAAATGACTACAATCAATTGGTGAACAAAAATATCAAACAACAAATAAAATTGAATTAAACTTGAAACGTTGCCCGATATTAGTGTTTCAAGCAAGTGCATATATCAGAGGAGCCTTAGTGAATGAATGAATGAATGAATGAATTTATTTCAATATAGGAATACATCCTCATATTCACAATACTATAATCCTTACATTGAGACAATATTTAAGGCACTTACAATAATATTAAAGTCTAGTATATCTAGTATATCTACTAACGATTACCAATACTATCATTTGGCATTCAATTTCATGGAGGCAGTTAATTTAGATTTGAACTGATGGAGCTTAGTGGCATTTTTTACTTCTTGGGGTAACTTATTATATTCATTCAAACCCTTATACAATAATATTTTCATGGAATTCGATAAGTTACATCTTGGCACGTGGAAGTCATCATTTTGTCTTGTTTCATAATCATGTGTACTATTTCGGTAAATTATAAATTCCTTATAATAAGTTGGTAGCATATTATTAACAATCTTGAAAATGAATATCATTGAAGTTCTGTAAAATCTGTCTTTTATAGATAACCAGCTTAATGTATCAAGCATGAGATTGATAATACAATAACGATTACAATTCAGAATCACTCTCATGCCTCGATTCTGCAGTTTTTGTAATGCCATGATTTTATTCTGGTCACAACCATAAAGCAGAGAACTACAATAATCAAAATGAGGTTGTATTATGGTGTTATAAATGGTGATCTTAGCAGCAGTTGACAGGTGACGAGAGATTCGTGTGAAAAAGTATAGTTTTTTTGAAATTTTTTTCGACATGTAGTTGAAATGTGCTCCAAAAGTTAGACTGTTATCTATCATAAAACCCAGATATTTGAACTCTGTTACAAAATCTAATTGTTCATTATTAATTTTCAGTGGAAATGATCTGAGATTCAATTGTTTATATCTATAGACTGTAGTCAAAACCATAGCTTTAGTTTTACATATATTCAATTTCAATTTATTTATATTGAAGTACTCATGTACCTGTTGCAAACACATGTTCATTTTAGTTATAGCAACATTCAAATTCCAATGAGATATGGATAACAAGGTATCATCAGCGAATAAGTTGATAAAATCACAATCAAGTTCTAAGTCTATATCGTTGATGTATATTAAAAGGAGTAAGGGCCTCAGAACACTACCCTGAGGTACCCCAAATTTAGTATTTATAGGCTTGGAGAAGGCATTCTCTATTCTGATTAGTTGTTTTCTCCCAGTTAAATAGTTTCAAATGCTCTTCTCAGATCCAGAAAAACTGTAATAACATATTCTTCCTTGTCAATAGCTTGTATCCATTTAGTGACCGTTAATTGTATACCCGATTCACATGAGTGATTCTGACGAAACCCAGATTGATAACCTATTATCAGCTCATTGTTTTCAACATAGTCTAGAAGTTGATTATATACAGCTGTTTCTAATAGTTTCTCCATACCAGGTAGGGTGTTGACTGGACGAAATTCGCTAGCTTTTTGGGTGTTTTTGATCTTGCGTACCGGTATAACTATGCTAGTTTTCAGTTGGTCAGGAAATTGTCCGTATTCAAGGGAGATATTAATGAAATGCAACAGAACATGCCCTAATACACCAAACGTACTTTTTATCAATTTTATATCTAGAATTTCAGAACCAGACTTGTTCTCAATTTTATTAATAATTTGTGCTAAATCTTTTTAATGTAATTGTTTGAAATTAGAAAACTCTGACTCAACGGTCCTTCGACTTTGCCAAGTTAAAGTCATATCAATCGAGTTGACAATTTTTTCAATACTGGATTCAAAGTATGTATTGAAATTTTCAGCAATTTCATCATTGTTGTCACTTATTATCAGTCGATCACCGACTTCAAAATGAATATTATCCCAACTGCAGTCTTTTATTTTTGTATCAGTTAATGATTTGATAGTTTTCCACATGAGTTGTGGATTCTTGGAACTAAGGCCGATTTTATTGTAAGAATATTCCCTTTTTTTCAATCTGAGTAAGTCAACTGTATCATTCCTTAGCCTTTTATATAGAATCCAATTATGTTCACATCTATTGCTTTTGAATAGTTGATAAGCACTATCTCTAGATTTTGTTAAGTTTTTAACTTCATGATCATACCAAGGTAGACTGTTTTGCTTGCAATAGTATGTCTTAATTGGAGCGATGGAATTGACAACTTGTTCCGTTTTATTTATGAAGTCATCGTAGAATATTCCAACGTCGACACAGTCCAGTAAATAATTAATTCTCTACATAATAGGTCCAAATTTGTATTGTTTAAATTTCGGTAAATTTTTATATTTTTTGTTGAACTTGAAGATGTTTCAGTATTAGTATTATATGAAGTTTGATTAAATTTAATATCTTTCATTTTTATCAGTAAAACTAGAACCGTCCGTCTGGTGTGTTCATCGCCAAGTAGTCTAGCCTCATTGTTGATTAGGCTGAGAAACACTTGAATGATGCTTCATCATTTCATTTGTTATGATTAATAAAGTCATATATTAATTATAATATCATAAGGTGATTGAAGCTGAACTTGATTAAAGATCGGCTGGCAGTCTAGCGGTCTACGGCGTTATCGTATATGAGATGAGAATATATCATTGCTGGTTCGAACCGCGGTTGGTGCAATTTTTTTCCTTATTTGTTATCCTGCGTTCTGTAAATATGTATTTCACGCTGTCTTCTAACTCCACCAAAAAAACATGCTCCTCTCGTGAAATACCCTTTGCTACTGATCTGATTCAACACAAATGGACTAACTTTTAGTGGGCATTGAAGCCCCTGTCCTTAGAAACGCCATTATTCATATGTAGATATACATACCTATTTGTCAAGGTCTTTTCTATAAGCCACCTTCCAGACGAATAAAAACTATACTAATACACAGTAGAAACGAAGGGGGACACTTGATTGAGAGTAAAAAAACAAACACTGTCCCAAAAACCGTTGTGGTGAGTTGGAGTGATATTCCATAGAGTTGAGCGAACATCGATGTATTTGATAAACATCAGAGCCCAATTGGACAGATGTATTGGTTTAACGAGTGGACAAGGCTTTGCCTGTTCATGTGTTACACATATTTGGAAGTGAAATATCAACCAGTGAATAATAAAATATTGATATCTAACTTGGCATTGAAACCAAGATGAAAATTATAGTCTAAGGAGTCGACAACTCAATTATCATCAACGCAAAACACTCAAGTCACATACATTTATATATAATATGTACTTTGTTGTGCATGGCGAATTTGGAATGGCGGAAAGAAAATCGAGATTTCTTTTTCAAAACGAATTCATCTAAATTTGGGAAAGTTCAAAATTACGATTACGAATTTGCTAGTGATTCCTTCAAAATTCAACATGGCGAAACCATACTGAACAAAAAAATTCTTTCGCCGATTTCGATTGAATTCGTCAAATTTCCTTTGAAATTCAATAAGCCGAACGAAATATTCCCCTATTCCGATCAACTATGATATTCGGAGGTTTTTGAGAAGAAATTTCAATTTCATTGATTCTGTAAATCAAAGTCGCCTAAGAAGAGGTGGATGGGATTATCAAGTGATGAGTACACACCATCAAATCTATCATACCAAGGGCACTGAAATGTATAGACCGAAAGCCCGTGACACATTTTTAGAGGATCATCGGTGCGTTTTGACCATTGTGCGAACCCCCTTCCTCTACACGGGAGTGACTTCGCCGAACAAAAGGAAGAATTATCGGTGCGGGTTCAGGGTATATCGCAAATGATTGAAAATTGAAAAAAAGTTTAGACGGACGGCATTGCCGAACGTGTAGGGTGGACCATTCACGAGATAGCCATTTTTTCATTGTAAAGTATCAATTAATAAAAAATTATTCTTGGTGCATTCTCGGCAATTTGTTGAATCATGTAACTATTCACTAAAACTCGAGATAATATGATCGCCGAATATTTTGGTTGGGTCGGGGGGCAGCCACCCTAGCGTACTTTTGTCGTAAGGGTGTAGAGTATTCATGTATCATAGATCCATTTTAGGCATTGATTTTATATTATTTATCAGATAAAATGGATTTGTTAAAAGTTAATGCCGAACAAATAGCTTGGGTATTGACCGTTGTATAAACGAATAATGGTATAATTGACAGATTAATGCAATTTCCGATCAAAATGATTGGATCTGTTTGTATGTAATAGCGAAACATAAATCTATAAATAATTTTCATATCAAACGAAACATACCGCCAATTTTTTAGTTTATATGTTGAAAAAAATTGCAAATCACATATGTTTCTAAACGTTATCGCCGAACATTAATATTTCCAAAGGTGTACGCCTTCCCACCTGAACTGTTTGTTCGTTAAAAACGGTTTTTCCAAATAACTTGGCCATTTTTGATTTCAACCATAAACCGTAAGGACAAAAGCTATTTGAAATTTCATCCGCTACAAGTTTGGTCTCCACAATTTTTTTGTAGGATCAATATTCTCGAATTAAGCTCTAAAAAAGGGACCCAACTCAAAAAATTGATTTATCTCGTTTATTTGCAACTTTTCAGCAAAAATGAAAATAACGAAACCTGTAGAGAATCAAATTCCAAACAATTTTGGTATCTATCTTTTCTCTCCATATAATAATATTTGGGGAATTAAACTCGGAAAAGAGCCGAATTCCAAAAACTGCATCATCTTGGCTTCTTTTTTCGAGTTCGATTTCCAATTCTTGTAGCGAACAGAATTTCACATAACTTTTGTCCTTACGGTTTTTCGATTGAAAAAAAACTAGTTGTCCAATTTTGGCTGTATATCATACCCCAAAAAAACCCCAAAAATGGTGTTCAAACCGTGAAACAAGTACATTTATCAATTTCCTGTAACTTCATGCACTTAAATAATCAAAATAATTCAATGATGATTATTTGCCAAAATGAATTTTTTGCAAGGGGAACGAACCACCGCCCACTCTGACCTGCTATTAAATCGAAGGTACTTACACATACCCTCATAAAGTTTGCCTAGTAGTTGACACGAAGCACATGTTGCATACATTTAGGAGTATTCAGAAAAGTCGAAAAACGCGTTCTTACCGCGGCTTTATTGATAGCGTTAAACGACAGTTGAAGTCTTGACTGACCAAATTTGGTCATTTGAAGCATTGAACTGAGTTTCAGCCTCCACAGAAAACATTCATTAATAAGATGAGTTCTTAGTGTAGACAATGTTTCCTAATTGGTTAAGACTCCACTAAATTATCAAAAACATTTGCATATCTTAGCTTTTATACAAGGGAATGTTTACATTTACCTTTTATCTCTCTGTGTTCAGAAAATATTAGAGCAGACAGTAGGAATTATTGAGGATATAAAAAAAAGAGTCTCTAACAAACGGAAAATTTGTTATCGTCACGATACATATCTCAACTTAGATACACTTGATATAGGTTACATACTATTAATATTATGCAAAATGGATCAGTTATCCATATTTCCATGTCAATCGCTTGAATGATATAGAAAATTATGATTTTGTGATACAGCACCTTCTGGTAGCAAGGTACAACACTGATAAAAAAAAATTTTCCCGTGATAAATGCCCATGAGTTACAAAAAATAGAAAGCATGAATTGAATGTTATAGAAGTTTGTGCTACGTACAAGACCACCTGGTGGCGAATTCCAGCAAAATTGGAAACTCATAGTTCAATTGAAGCCAAATAATTATTTTTGGTGAAAGTTCATTCTACTTAATACTCACTTATACAGTAAAACACCAAAAATTCAGCAAAAAATTGTTAAACAAATCATCTTTTGAGGACTTATTTTTCTGTTGTGTACCATTTGAATAAAGTTGTGTATAACAGTTGATTGGTTTTAGTCCAGTAATTCTACGAGAACATACTTTTTTATGCTATCAGAAAACAAATATGGTGATGAAGAGTAAAGAATTGTGAGGAATGTTGCATCTCTCTGGCTGATGCAGAACATAAACTGAAAAGTAGTACTATTTGAAAGACATTATTTTGTGGGAGAATGGATTTCTTTTAGTTTTTTTGGGTTGTTTACCTACCACAATCTGAAAATTAAGAATGAATATTGGAATCTATACAAGTGCAGATTCTCAATCTACCCCGAAAAGCTATTGCGTTGCTTGAAATAGTTCCTTTTGAATGGAACACGTTTAATCATTCAGATTTTTTGGTATATCTCTTTGCGTATCAAAAAAATACAAGAACTATTATTCATCGAAATACTTATTGTTGGCGGGTCGAAAATAGAGGAGAATATCTGTGAAGGAGTTCTGAAAACGGAAGCGGATTTAGTTTCCAAAACGTCAACGATAAGTATTTTGTTAAATATTGGTTATTGTTTTTTTTTATAGGTAAATTTGAGAATCTGCCCTTCTACAATTGTATAGATTCCAAACTGAAAAAAAAATAACGTAAAAAAATTACCGAATCCTAAAACGGTTTTTTGCGATTAAAAAAAAACAAGACTGTAGGAAAAAGTAAAATTGGTGAGTTGTAGAAAATCAAATGACATCAAGTGGATTGAAATCTGTTGTGTATTTTCCGAGGGAAATATCGTAAAATACAAAGATTCTGTCAACTTTCATGCAAATCCAGATTTGGTATATAGTTAGCCTTCGTCAAATGGAAGAAACATATATTTTCAAAAAATTTCAAAAAAAAAAATTATTCGATTTATATCGGAACCTACAAAATTCATTCAGTGCTTGGAGTCTTTCGTCAATAGACAACTTATGTTATTTCTTCACTGGAACTAGTTTTCTTGCCTCGTATGGTAAAAAAAATTGTAGAAATGTAATTTTTTTCAAGATTTTTTTTACGAAAAAACATCTTGGATTCCAAGTATACTTCTGGGATTTGAAGTGAATACACGTTTAACACATTTTTGAATGCTCTTCAATTCTTCCTTCATATTTTTGAAAGAGTACCGCAGTTAGGTTTTCACATAACAAAATGATTAGAGATATGGACAATTTTGTTGCGCAATGTAGAACCTGTGAAAGCATAACTTGTCAAAGAATTGAAGAACCTTTGTTGCTTTCATTAGTTTTTTGAATTGTGGAACATATTTTCAAATGAGCAAAAGACATTTATTTTTTCTGCAATGCCTCACAATATTAAAATGTAGTGTTGCTCAAGAACTGTTTAATAACCATTCACCATTCAACTCATTCTCCCTAAATTATGTGAGGTGAAAGTGCAAGTCAGTATAATTTAACTACAGTCAATTCTTCCACAATACTATCAGTCTATTTGTTTTCTTTTACGGCTGCAAATTCTCTTGAATAATCAATACCTAGCTAATAAAGCGTATGCATGGTGCTTTAGCCTGGCCAAATTCAGTCTCTCTTGGAGTTGAAATGATATTTTATGTTGCATACGATATCATTTTTTGTAATTAGAAAAAATTTATTGTCTAATTTCAACTAAACAATTAACTGAACCACTACACATGTTTTACTATACAGTGTGTTACTTAACAAAGCCGTTGTTGAATATGAAAAAAAAAGATTTTTTAAAAAAGGTTGGACACGTCGATTTCTAATTGAAGGGGGATACTTTTCAAACCAACAGATTTCAAGAAAAACTGCTCGAAAATGTCTTTATTCAGGCTAGTTACCGAGTGGTCTGTCTGTCTAATGTATTATTAACATGGCAATTTTAACTTCAGAATCTCGAAAACTAATCCTTACAAAAATTTTCTTTCAACAGAGTTGTAAAGGTATTCGAAAGACCTTTAAAACAAGGTGCCACTCGATCCACTTTCCCTATCTGAATAAGGGTCGTCGGACGTACCCCTCCGAGAGGGTGCGTAGTAGAAAATATCTGATTGGTCCGAAATTAGAAATCGACGTGTTCGAGCTTTTTTGAAATTATTACTTTCTATATTCAAAAACGGCTCGGTTGAGTTTTCGTTGTAACACACTGTATAATAGCTTCATGATACTGAAAAATCACAAAATAAGCAGAACTATATCGTAAAACCGTGGTTTTCGAGCATGCCAAAGAAGCTGATTCATACAACTTCTCATTCCGGAAGAGATTTCTCAGCATTATTACATTGAAACAAAATATTCATCAAAGAACTGTCAGCTGATGTTCTCAAAACAACCGATCCATTTTATGAGGACTGTCCTCATAGTATACGATCTACATGGAATTCTTATGAGGACTGTCCTCACAATGTACGCTAGATCAAAAAGCTTGCAAGGACCGACCTCAGAAGCACCAAATGTCCCCGCAAACTGCGATGGTTATCAAAAACGGTCCCCGTAACTGCCGCTTGTCAACAAACCCTTAGTAACGGTGATACTCAAATTTTTCTTTTGAAACACAAGTCTTCTCTTTCTCAATTTCAGTGTTTCAAAAGCTGATTCTTAATCCTACACTTTCCTACTCAACTCATTTTCTACACACAATCATAATATATACAATATTATATCTATTTACATACATTTTTATATCTTCTTTGTTCATTTTTTCTGTCAATGTCATTTCTCAGTTTCGAAGCAAATGTTTTACAGTTTAATTTAATTTATTCACTTTTAATTTCATGAAATTTCAGCTTTTTCAGTATAATTTGACTATTTCTGTAAATGTTACTGTTTACTGACTCAACTTTATTGTTTTATAGGTTCCTCAAGATATTTGGTGTTCTACAAACTTGGCTGGATGTGAATTCTGATGAATTTTGGTAGTTGATCTGCGTAGTACGATATCTACATCTTACATCATTGCGTACTTGACCTGTCTCATTAGCTACAATCCTTCTGAGTATTACTGGTTGTTCAATCTCACACAAGATGTTTGTAAAAATATGGGCAAATACAGGAAAAGTGTTTTTTCATTTTCAATTCTGTAGTTCGGTATTCTAGAGATTCAACGTTTCCATACTTTTTTGTTCTCACGCAAAATTAGATCATAACAATTCCCCAAAATTTACATTCAAACTTTTGATACTTCTGTAGCAAAATTTCAATGTCAATTTTCCTTTTGTTTCTGATCTACTTTTCTCTTTGTTACAGTGTTCTTTCTTTAATGGACATCTGCGTTTTGAAGATTGGCCTTTCAAGAAAATTCTTCAATTTTGGTTGTTAATTTTGTTTTGCATGTTTATTTTTAAGTTCTCAATTCATATATACTTTCTATGTTAAATATGCCTCTAAATTTTTCGTCAATAGGATTTACTAATTTTCACTTTTAAATTCCTCTAACTCTTTCACTTCCATTTTATGTATATATATTCACTTGCATACCTTGATTCACTCATAATTAACCTCTTATATTTTTTTTAATTTTTTTACATTATCTTCCTCCTTTTCATCACCTTTATATATCATTTTATTCATTTCATACGTATAATGTTCATCTACTTTTTCATTTTTACATATTGTAGTTATTATATTTTCATTCTCACCATTCTCATTCATAATTTTTATACATAAAATATTCTTTTTTATTTTCTTCTCTGTTTCCCCAGTTCTTTAAAATTTACCCAATGACCATTTATTTCAATTCCTTTGTTTTCATAATTGACTTTAGCATTTAACTTTTCCAGTTGGTCTGTACCTAGAATTATATCAAATTCCATGCTTGGCATTATCAAAAGTTGTACTTCCACCTTCTGATTTCCAATACCTAACTTTAAATTCACAAATTTGTTTGTTTCCGCCTGCTTTTTGCCATTGATACCTATCAAAGTTGTCTTTGGCATCTTGATTATTTTATTTTCTATCCCTGTAATGTTTAATGAACTACTTTCTTCAATTAATGATGCCTCAGATCCTGTGTCTACCAATATTTTCACCACTTTTTCTTCAATTTTACCTTTCAATTTTTTTTATGGCCTTGGGTAGTTACCCATTCGGCCAGTTAGAACTGAATTGGATCAGGCCTTTTGAAATTAATGAACCTATCATTTGATCATTTTCCCCATTATTTTCTAGTGTTATAAATTCCATGGGATGTTCGTAACATGTCTCTAAGTTTTTGTATGGTCTATTTATTGAAAATTTTGCTCCCCATCATGATTAGTACTACTACTAACTATTTCCTGACTTTCCTGCGTTGGTCCTGTCCTGTCTAGACTATGAGTTCTTCTCCGAAAATGAACCTGTCTATTTCTTTCATACTCATTATTATTATCGCCTTGCCTTTCCAAATCTGAATTTCTCCTTTGATGCGAATATGGTTGCCTATTTTCATTGAAATTCCTATCATCTGTCCTATTTGTTTGATAAATCCCATTTTGATAACTAGAATTATTCCTATTATTCTGATAATCTTGCCTATTATTTTGATTTCTATAATTTTCATTTTGACCTCTATAATTGTTTCTACCATAGTAACTTGTATTGTAATTTCTATTTTGATTTTAATTTCTATTTGATCTATAATTGATTTCATTATTATTATTATAATTTCTTCTTTCAGTGTACCTTTCATTTTGCCTATAATTTCTATACTCATTCTGTCTATTTGTATCCTGTTGATTGTTATTTTGATTCCCATTATTCCTGTTTTTGTATGCCATAGTTCTTTCTAACCTTAACAAATAATCACTTAATCTTTCCATAGTTTTTATCTCATGCATAGATATTATTTAAAAAATTTCTTGTCCAAATTGTCGGCTAATATTACTTACTATTTCCTCTCCATTCATCTGTGGTTTTAGATATTGAGCAATTGTCTCATCAAATTTACCAAATTGGAGTCTATCTCTTCGAATCAATTGAGCATTTTCTACCCAGAATTGTTTAAAAAATGAATATTCAAAATCTGCAAAGCTGTTTATATTTTTCTCTTGGCTATTAAATCATACTGATGTTTGATTACATAACTATTCTCTCATAATATCTTCAAGTTCCTCTGTATTCTGGATATTCTTAGTTTTGTTCTTTAATGGTTTAATAAAACTGATAGGATGTATTTTGTGAATATTTCCATCAAATTTATCAGTCAATTGAATATTTCGTAAATTAGTTATTATTCTTGTTTCTATATTTTGATTTCTATTTCCCTCTAAATTTTGGAACTTGTCATTTATTTCCTGAATTTTTTTTGACATTCTGAATCAATATTGTTATTATTATTTTCTTTTATTTTATTCATTTCCGTTTCCATTATTTCAAATTTATTATTAGTAAATATTTCAAATCCCTCCATTTTTCATTAGTTTTATCTATTACATTATATATCGTTTTATTAGCAATTTGCATTTTTACTCTGATTTCCTCACATTCTTTCTTGCTTTCCTCCGCTTTGTTATTTATTTGGCCCATCCTCTCTTCCATTCTTTTATAGAATTCTGAATATTGCTTCTCTATTCTATTTTCAAATTCCTCACAAGTCTCTACAAATTCTTTCTTATTTCCTTCATTCTCTCCTGCTCCCCTTCTTGCAATAATCTTTTCATCTCTCGAATCCATATTTACTTTCTTTCCTTTCAAATTTTCCCAAATTTACTAATTTTTCTCACCAATCATACTTATTTTTTTAAGACCTCTTTTTGAATCCGCCCCACGTTGGGCGCCAATTGATATGATATTTATGTGTGTGAAATTCATATGACTTTTAATGAAATCTAATAATGTTGTTGAATTCTCTTATTATACCTTTTTACCTTCTTCTTTTCTTGGCTAGCTCGGACGTTGTCGTTCGTTCGAGACACGAGATTGTCCTGAATCTCAGGAGGGTTGCAACTTCTGGGCGTCTTGATGTTAATTTATTTGTGAAATGAAATATGATATTGCAAATAGAAATAAATAAAATGTTTTTTGTTCTGAGAATGTTTTTTTGATTTTATTTTAATTAATTTTGTTCGGACTTTTCAATATCTAAAATAAAATGAAGTGAGAAAATTCTTGAAAACTTGAAAATTGATATCCAACTCTTATGCTTACCCTAAGTCTAAGATATAGTTATCTTATTGCTATTCTTAATTACTTGCTTATCTCTATTCAAAATTCTTTTTAATATTTACAAACTTGTGATATGAAAGTTCTTATGCATAATTCATTCTTATGAATCAGTGAACTTGGTTTTGTTGATGTTGTTGAATTCCAGCCTAATGATTGTGTTTCAACGTCACAACCACGGAACTTCAGCGTATGAGGTTATGTACTATTGAATTTTACTCTGATGAAAAGTTCTTCACAATTAATTTATGTAGAAACTTATTTTGGATTGTTTTTATATTCCAAAATACCTGGATGAACTGTTGTTGGTTGGATTGTGCCTGATTTCAGCACAGCTCTCAGCTCAGCTCCGTTGTTTCTTCTGGATTCCTTACAAGGTACGTCCAATATCTGCACTTTGATTTCTTCCTCTCGTACTGGGATCGATTTCTTACTTTTACAATACCTTTTTGGTCACTTTCAATGTGAAGTTCCTACTTTTTATCAAAATTTAACTTTTTTTCAAAATTTGGAGTACTTCTTTCTTAAGCTTGCTGATACTCAAATTTTCATCTGGAACACAAGTCTTCTCTTTCTCAATTTCAGTCTTTCAAACGCTGATTCTCAATTTTACACTTTCCTACTTAACTCATTTTCTACACACAATTATAATATATTATTAATTATATAATATTGTAATTATATTTATTTACATAAATTTTTCAATGTTCATGCTTCCAAATTCTAATATTTTTCTTAATTCAAAAGTTTTTTCCTTCTTTGTTCATTTTTTTTGTCAATTTTATTTCTCGGTTTCAAAGCAAATGTTATACAGTGTCATTTTATTTTATTCACTTTTAATTTCATGAAATTTCAGCTTTTTTTGTATAATTTGACTATTTCTGTAAATGTTTCTGTTCACTGACTCAACTTCATTGTTTTATAGGTTCCTAGAGATATTTGGTGTTCTACAAACTTGGCTGGATGTGAATTTTGATGAATTCTGGTAGTTGTTCTGCGTAGTACGATATCTAGATCTTGCATCATTGCGTACTTGACCTGTCTCATAAGCTACAATCCTTCTGAGTATTACTGGTTGTTTAATCTCACACGAGATGTTTGTAAAAATATGGGCAAATACAGGTAAAGTGTCTTTTTCATTTTCAATTCCGTAGTTTGGTATTTTAGAGATTCAACGTTTCCATACTTTTTTGTTCTCACACAAAATTATATCATAACAATATATATGATGATGATTTGTTTTTTCGGGTTCCATTCCGTGTTCTGTGGTTTTGATCCTCTGAAGAATGTTTGTCACAACGTTTCGGCAAAGTCTCATTTGCCATCTTCTAGGTGATGATTGAGTTTCGACCTCCGAACTCGACTGTTGAGTTCGGAGGTCACCTTCCTGAAATGATAGCTGAAGAAACCCGACGAAACATCGCCACCACTCTCAGGAGGGCAAAACTTTCAATATCACACCGGCAGAGAGACATTACCTGAAAGTTTCCACATCAACCCAGACCTGATCTCATCCCTCAAGAAAAATCCTCACGCACACCCCGCATATATGGTCTCCCAAAAATACACGAACCCAATGTTTCTCTTCGCCCCATTGTCAGTGCTTTCGGTTCTCCAACACAAAACTTTGCTGAATACCTTGCAAATACTCTCCAACCCCTTGCAGAACAGTCCTCGTCATATGTACGAAATTCATTCCACTTCATTGAAATCCTCAAAAACCTCAATATTCAAGAGACTGATATCCTTGTGAGTTTGACGTAGTGTCCTCATTCATAAATATCCCTGTATCAGATACATTGAACATTCTCGAAACCAAACACCAAATTTCCAAAGGCACCCTCAACCTCATCAGTCACTGTATGTCCAGTACATACTTCCTATTCCAAGGTACCTTTTACAAGAAAGTAAAAGGCGCCCCCATGGGTTCTCCCTTCTCACCAGTCCTTGCAAACTTTTTCATGGAAGACTTCGAGACTAAAGCCATTGACACGTTCGACTACAAACCCTTTTGCTGGTTCAGATACGTAGATGACGTTTTCGTCATATGGCCTCACGGCTCCGAAACTCTCCATAATTTCCTTGATCACCTCAACGACCTCCACCCAAATATAAAGTTCACAATGGAAATCGAAAGCAATAACTCCCTTCCATTCTTAGATGTCCTCATCACAAAAACCAATGACTTCTTCACCCACACGGTCTACAGGAAACCAACCCACACAAACCGATTCCTTTACGCAAACTCCCACCATCATCCAGCACAAACCAATTCCGTTGTAAATTCTCTCATCCACAGATCTATCAACCTCACAAACCTCCATAACAGACCACAGGAACCAGCCCAAATCAAATCAGCCCCTCTTCAAAATGGATTCACAGACCATCAAAATGACAGATCCATCCGCCGCCATCAAACTTCTTCTTCCATTCCCAAAGACCCAACAGACAACAACGTTCTTCACAAAGCTTGCCTTTCCTACGTTAAAGGTGTTACTGACAAAATCAGCCGAATTCTCAAAAAACAGGATATAAAAACGATATTTACAACCAACAATAAAATCTCCACACTCCTCCGCTCCCCCAAAGACAAACTTGTCAATAAATCACGGGGTATATATGAAATACCATGTTCTGATTGCCATAGAATATATGTAGGCCAGACCAACAGACGTATGACAAGTAGAGTATACGAACATCAACTTGCTGTCCGAAAATCAGACCCAGCTTCAGCTCTGTCCTAACATCATCAAGAGACAGGACACAATATAGACTTTGAGAACACTGGGACCATCGCCACAGCAAAAACACTACAAGCTCTTATAATTCGCGAGGCCATCGAAATCGAGAAGCGACCCTCCTGCTTAAATAAACGTGACGACGATCAGAGACTTCCAACTGCATGAAAACCCCTGATTTCCAGATGCCCAGTCCTCACCAAGACATCTGACGGTGCCTTAGCAGCACCCGCTGTTATAAATACCACCCAACATCCCTCGATACCCAAGTTCGATTCAAGCAGTAGACAGATTGAGACCTTAGAAAGAACTCGTGACGAGACCTGGGGGGTAGGCAAATTGAGGCCACGGCGTCGAGTCACAAACCATTGCCCCCTCACCTCTTGAAAACAAAACTCCAGACGCGGTTCAACCCGAATTCAACAACAACAACATATATACATATATACAAGACCATTGAGGCGGTCACAGAATTCTGAATGAAGAGGTTCGTTTTCAAGAGGTAAAGATTCCAACCAAAAGAGGGGGGCTAAGAATGAACATGATGGGGCGACAATTTCATCCTTATCGAAGCAATCCACAGAGTAAAACTACATAGGTTAAGGCTTCGGAAAACGAAAAAAAAAACAGTGAAATCAAATGGATCACCGGAATCGACTGTAACAAATCAGTGGCGACCAATACCGAAAAATTTGGGCAGGAAAGAGGAAAATAGGGGTTATGTCATTATGAAGCGTGTGGGATGGAGACCAGGGTTAGGAACAAGAAATCAAGGTATAACGGAACCTATCAGAGCCATTGAGAAATATGAGCGGAATAGTAGCTGATCATGTCATATTGCTGGAAAAACTTTGGAAAAAAGCAACTCCCAGGAATCAGGAACCCAATAGGCGAATTGGCCCCCTCAAAAATGCGGAAAAGCGAATCACCCCTCACATCAACTTCACCAGGGACTACGGACTCTTGTCAATTTCAGGACACTTCCGATGAAAGCATTCCAGATTAATGGAGCTTTCCATCAAATAAGTAGGAAGGTAAACAAACAAACTTGGCTGGCGGTGAGAATACCTACAGAAACTTTTCACTAGTGCTGTATAGTGGATTAGGATATAATAAGACCTTCCATTCTAGGAATAGACTGGTTTCATAGCTATAATTGTAATATGAGTTTTCAGAACAGAACTCTCTAGATCAGAAAGGACTAGCAAATCATCAAAGTACATTTCACGACCATTTGAAAAAATCTAGGATCACGATTAATCATGATTGCATCGAATTGTGGCAAATCCGTTGAAGAAAGCTTAATATTTTTCATGGAGTGCTGGATATGTTTCAGATACATACATCAGTTTTTCCTTCGTGATATTTTTAAAATCCTCCTGTTGGATTTCATGAGTTTCTAAATCTTTGAGAAGTGATGTACTGCTCTTGATTTCAAATGGCATCCGTAAGAAATGGTTTGCGAAAAACAAACTCAGTTGTTTTGTTAACGTTCCATCCTCTGTGTAATAAACAGTTTCAATTTTGAAGTTTATAATCTCTTTCAGAATATCTAACAGAATTGTATCGAAAACTCGGTCAAGACTTATAGTATGTCTTTTTCTGAGTGGGTTTCCGAAAATAATTCTTGTAGACACATGTGGTTCTCCTGATTTGAATATGGACTGTAATTTATTCACGTACATTGGATCGTCTGTTATCGGAATGTCCAATATAGGACCTTCGTCCGCAGATTGTATGGAGACATTCTCGGTTGGTGCGTTATTGTTGGTGGGAGGTGTACATGTTTCCAGTGGTAGCATATCAAGAAGATCGTCTAGATACTCCTCGTTGTCTACATTGCTAGAAAGGGAAGATGTATCGTTCAGAAGTTCAATAATCTCTTTGTCTTCTAGCACGTTGATCTCCATTGGCTCCTCATGTATAATAACTCTCGACGAAGCGTCGACGTTACTGTTACTTTCATCTGGTTTGTACTCGATGTTGAAATCATACTCTTCAAGTCTGATTTTCCATCGTAATAACCTGGAGTGAGGGTCTTTCAGTTTCATCATCCATTGCAATGGCCTATGATCTGTGAGGATGGTGAACTTACAGTCGTATGAGTACGGTCGAAAATACTGCGTTGCCCATACTACGACAAGTAGCTCTTTCTCAATAGTGAAATGTTTTTTTTCTGCATTATTGAGAGTTCAAGATGCATAAGCAACCAGAAGGTCTCTACCAGGCGATCCTTGCGACAGAACAGCTCCTATCGCAATATTGCTGGCATCTGTGGACACATTGAAAGGTTTTTCGAAGTCCGGATATTGCAGCAGGGGATCATTGGTCAATAAATTTTTGCATTGCTTGAAACAGTTAACATACCCTGAGGTGAGCTTGATGACAGATCCTTTTTCCAAGAAATTTGTCACTGGTTTCGTTATTTTTGCGAAATCCCTAATGAATTTCTGATAATACCCAAGTAAACCCAAGATTCTTTTGATACGAGTTGTGGTTGTGGAGATAGGATAGTTTTTGATAGCATGTTTTTTTTCGGGTTTTGTTTAACTCGTTGGGGTGTGATCACATGTCCAAGAAATTCTGTCTCTTTCCTCAAGAACTCACTTTTATCCATTCGGATTTTGAAGTTATGTTCCCTGAATGTTGGAAATATTTTCCGTAGACTCTTGATGTGTTCTTGTGATGATGTGGAGAAGACAATCACATCGTCTAGGTGAACTAGACATTCTGTGTTGATGACGTCTTTGAGGATGTCGTCCATGGCACGCTGGAAAGTGCTAGGAGCTGTCTTCAAGCCAAATGGCATATGAGTAAACTCGTAGTGTCCTCGATCAACACTGGAGGCAGTTTTTTCCATATCTGGTGGATGGATAGGGATTTGATGGTACCCTGCTAATATACACTTAGAAGGACGAGGGGAAGATATAGGAAGGAATCGTTCTTCTTACATGCCCAGTAGGAATAAGACTAGCCATCTAATCCTCGGTGGAAGTGGTCCAGTTCTCTACTTCAGTGGGTTGAATTCTTGTAACTTGGTGATGAAGGATAGAAATCCAAACTGCTTTCTCACTGCCTGGGTTCAGGGCCAATATTCGCTTGGATGATCCTCGTAGCAGCTGTCTCCAAGAGTGGAATAGGGCTGCACTCGTTGAAGTCACAATTCCACCAATCCTACCGACTGCGCCAGTTATATTCTGCCAAAAAGGTGGTTATGGAACTCAAACACTTTATTGAAAATTCAATTTTACATGTAAGTATCGTGAACGATGCCAAAACTTTACTAATCATTTGTGACAAAGAACTCAATTTATAATGTACAACAAGTTATCAAAATGAATGCGCCAGATAACACTGTAATGAGAATTCTACCTAAAACACCTATTTCAAACAGAATAGATGAAGATGTAGTATGATACTGAAAGATCTTATGCTCAGAATGATTGCAATAGATAAGAATGTAATATGATCTTCTTCATCTTGTGGTCATTCGGAGTTAAACAGGGTCGTCGCCGGTGGTATTCTTAACTCGCGTTCGGTTCTTAGTCGTTCATTGCGAAAATCGAAAGAAAGTAAATAGTGAACAATATCCTAAGAGAGGAAAAAAACTGCTATACTTTTCATGTAGCCGATTCAAATTTTTTGATAATTAATGCACCATCGCGAAATATAAATTTTACAGTGACATCATGTACCAAGTTCATCAAAATTCCAAGAAGAAGGATATTAACCCTACAGCGGGCGCGTGACAACATTGGGATTCAGAAGGCGCGCCCGTCTCGTAGACCGAAATTATAGAAGGTGGGTTTTTTGTTATGTTCATAAGCTGGGTAGAAGAAATTGAACAAATAATGTTTTTATATTAATACACACTTTATTGATTTATGAAAATGAACACAGTTCAGAATACTAGAAATACTATAAAGTATAAACCTAAGCAACCCTATTTTTTAAAAATATTACACATTAAAAAAAAACGTTTACTACACAAGTGAATAAGATATATATAGGTAAGTGAACTATGAACCTAATTTTAGTTATTTTCAGAACATTCATTACAAATAACTCCTATATGTTCTAAACATAAAAACTTAAAACATTTGCGGCAGTAAAAGCGGGTTTTTCTGCTCTTCTTTGTACTACATACCCTACACCTTCCTATTTGACCTTCTGGTGGGGTGACAGTATTTCCCGGGGCAGTATTTGTTCCAGAAATTTCTTGCATTCTAACCCTCAAGGTTCTTGGAATATTGAGAATTGTCGCTCTAACACCTAAGTGCGGACGTATTAGGTCCATAGCCAGACGTTGCAAAAACTTACGTCTTTTGAGATTTGGATTGGGAGAATTAGAGCAGTAAACTACGAATGAATTTATTCCAGCCACGTTGAGAACAGAATAAAATACAACCATGGGCCATCTCCTAGTGTTGCGAGCAACATTATAATTTGCGCATAGTCTATCGACAGTGTCCACGCCGCCCTTTGTTGCGTTGTAATCCAGTATAATTTCTGGTTTTCCAGATTTTATATCTATGTTGTCATCGTGATGTAGCGAAGAAATTAGTAAAACATTTTTCTTCTTTTTGGGGATATAGGACACAATGGTGCTATTTCTCGTGAATCCAAACATGCTTGCTCCGACTGGATGAGTCGGCTTAGAAAATTCAAGAGGGAGCTCTCCTTTATTTTTCCGCATTGTTCCTATTACTGTGAATTTGAAAATTTTCAGCAAAGTGTCAACAAGGGGTACACTCGTGAACCAGTTATCCATTGTGACATTTCTTCCGGACCCTTTTATTTCGTCACAAAGTCTCATTACCACATCACCTGGGCTGTCGCTAACTGCGTATGGCCCGGCCGGCTGTTGTCCAACGTAAACTTCCAAATTGCCAGTGTAAAAGGTTTTAGCATCTGAGAGAGCAAAAATTTTTATTCCGTAGCGGTTAGGTTTGGTAGGAATGTATTGCCTGAAATTACATTTACCTCGGAAACCTTCTAATTTCTCATCAATTGTGACATATTAAGATAAACTGTATCCATCCTTACACTTAGTAACGAACAAATCGAAAAAATTACGGATAGGTGCTAATTTATCGATAGCTGTTCTTTCTTCTCTGGTATCCTTATTATCAAACCTCAGGCAGCGCAGTAAGAAAAGAAATCGTTTTATTGACATTCCCAATCCAAATATCTCAATCCCAGAGCCATCTGATTTCCATAATTCCTCAACGTTCAAACGGCTTGATTTCATAACTCCGGCATATAACAGTAGACCTAAAAGTGCTCGCATTTCAATAGTATCTGTTGGTCTAGCGTCTCTATATCTAGCATACTTCGATGATATGGATTGAATGTATAAGTTGGTATTTTCGACCAGAATTGCTATCATAGCATCATCTATGAAAAATTGAAAGATATCTTTCGGTGTTTGCAAACAACGTGTAGGCAATTTGTATATCGGAAGACGTTTTACTATATTCTCACTTCTAGTTCTTACATTTTTAGGTGGAACATGTTTCATCCATATTGTTTTTTTATCTTTTCCCAAAAATGAGGCTGCATTAGCAACAATAGTATCATCTTCCCCTTCCTCTTCACAATCTGATATTTCTTGTTCGGATTCGCTTCCACCGTCCCTCTCCTCCACCATGTCAATTTCGCCCTCCGAATCATCGTCAGAGTCGTGACTTTCCCCTTCGTCATCTGTTGGTACCATATCCATCAAATATCTAAGTCGTGCTTGATCACGCTCGTAGTCCATGCCTGAAACTTGTATTCATTAGTATTCAAATATTGGCACTGACAAAAAAAAACAGATAAAAAGTTATTCAACTACCGTTTTGAGAAAAAAAAATTTCTTCAAACTTCATATATTTTGTAATTTATCAAACAAATCAAAAAAACTGTCATACCTAACCAAAAAAACGTGAACAATGTAGAAATACTTACCTTTGCCTTTACGTAATCTCAAAATTTCACTGGGAAAAAGTGTACGCCAGTAGGCGCATCCGTCTCTCAGACCGAATTTGGCTATAAAACGGGAACAACCGGTCGTTTCAAAGTATGAATAGGCACTGACACACAATTTGCCGCTACATGAAGGTACACCAGTGGTGACGGTGCTGGATTTGCGCATGCGTATAATATACAGGTTTAAATATTTTGTCGGTCTACCAGACATAACGCGCCCGCTGTAGGGTTAAATTGAGGTATATAAAATTATTTTGAGTATTTTAATTATTTGATTGAAATAATGGACTGGTTCGAATTTAATTGACTGATATCGGCGATGCCAGAGCGTAAGAATAGGACCACTTAATAAATTGCAGTTGAACGGTATCTATTCACTTTTTGACCATATTGTCACTCAGATTTTGATAATAATTGGAGAGATTCACAAAAAGCGGAACGACCACAAAATTGCACGAGTATCTCTCCCAAGACTTTTCGAACTGCTTCGTTTTCGCCTGCCGAGCATGCGTAGTGGCTAGTACCTTTACAGGTGCTACTTGCGTAGTACACCTATGGTATTTAGCATTCTATCATACGAGACTGATGATAATTTTTTCGGTTCTTAACTTACCACAATCTGAAAAAATAGAAATTAATATTAAATCTTTACAAGTGTTAAAGGGCAGATTTTCAATTTACCCCTAGGAGTTGCTGCGACAATTCAGATTTTCGTAGGTTAAGAACCCAAAGGAGCTAGAAGAAACAATCCATCCACCACAAAATGATGTCTTTCAAACAGAGAATATTGGTTGATTTCGAAAAGGCTTCAATATGTGTAATGAAAGAACTATTCCCAGACTGTAGAATGGTTGGTTGTCTTACTTAGGTTCCAGGAGAGGACATACAATTCGCTCACGAAATAATTAGTGAAAAATATATGTCTGATATCCAACCCTAGAAGATTATTCCAAGGATGATCATTTGTGATATGTCAAGAACCAACAATAAACTTGAAGCTTGGTATAATTTAATCCAGAAAACGATGATTTGTCATAATCAGCACGTATTCAAACTGTTTGTTATAACAGTTGAAAAAGAAATAGGTTTCTTCGAATATATTTCTGACTAGGTATTTTGGTGGAGTGAGAAAAAAGCATGATCCTCAGAATCAATATGTGCAGCTGAAAAATAGGCCACTGAACGCTTCCATGTCAAGGCACTATTTTATAATATAAATTTATAATTCAACTCTTTACTAAATACGAAAGTTGTGTCAGTGGAAAAAGAAGTCATAGTAGTGACATCTAGTAAGAGTAATAGATACAAACTCATTCAAAATAGGAAGCACCTAACGTGTTTCCAGAAGGTACTACGGGTAGATACTGATTTGGGATTTCAGCGGAACGAGCCCCTCAAGAAAGGTTTGGAGATGCGCCTATAACCAGTTGTGCCACCTAAAATTCAACTAGTAGTCCAAGAAACAGTTTCAAGCCTAGTATTTTACCCGATTATCAAAATCAATCTTGTAGGAAGTGTATCACGGGTGACAGCTATTACCAACCCTGGATCTACACCTGTTGAGGTAACAGCCCACTATTCGCTAGGTATGATCGCAGCAACTCTAGATGATTTGCAGAAGAAAAGTGGTAGGGTACTTTGGAAAATTAGAGTTGCGTGAGTACTCGAAGAACGAAACCCTCCAGTTATTCAAATTCAAGTTCGTTGGTGACGCCTCTAAATATTTGAGTCGGATAAGCAGTCAGACACTGGAAGTTCACCATATAAATCACCAGTCGTTTTGTACTAGGCTAAGAATTTTGGGTTCCAACTAACTCGAGGTAGAGTCGGCAGGAGCAAATTCTGACGAGAGCTGGGATAAAAAGGAAAAAATTCAATTATTTTGATACAGCTAAGAAAAGGCCTCATGAAAGGAAATTACGTATCATCTTTCAGGAAATAGAATCTGGATTTGAAGGAGGCTGAGTAGTTGGTTGAATGACAGAAAAAAAACTTGATGATGATCCAAGTAACATGTGCGAAATTGAGAGTTTCGACAATGGACTAGCAGAGCGAATACCATTCCTGTGGTGGAAGTTCTGAAGGATTGTCTTGGGGATTCCGAGTAGAAAAAAGTTGAAAATCAGAGGCGACTATAGAGGTTTTAAAGATTATGGGAATGAAAATAACTCACATCTAGGTAGGCATTTCTACTCGTGTGGCAAACCAGGTCATCTTTCCAGAGGATGTCGCAGAGGACCAGACAACAGCACTAAGTATTACATGTGTCACCAAGGTTATAATTGGGCAAAAAATCCAAGATACAATCAGAGTGAAAATCGATCAAATTTTTGTAGTCATGAGAGCGAACCTAGGAGAGCAGAATTCAAACCACGTACTTAAGAGTCCAGGCAGAAACGAATAGAGGTAATAGACTTGATTTGGGACTTCAAAACAGTAGAAAGGCAGATAAGAGTACGGGAGCGATACCTAGGCATCCAAACCAATTATCTTTTCTTGTAGGGTCAAGGCAGGACTATCGTAACAACATGAATTCAAACTTCAATGAAGACAATAGATTAGATTTGAATTGAACGAATTGATATCAGTTGACCAGTGTTACAGGACATACTTTGCGGACATTGTACTAGAAAAAACTGCCATTTTTTGTGAGGATCGAACATTGGAGATGGTTCAGACACCTTGGAACGGAATTTTCTTCACGTCAATCGAGCATGCATTCCCTACGAGCAAGTCTCATCGGTCACCATATGAGCAAATATCATTCATTGTCTTTGCAAAT
This sequence comes from Zygogramma bicolorata, assembly GCA_032362365.1. Classification (NCBI taxonomy): domain Eukaryota; kingdom Metazoa; phylum Arthropoda; class Insecta; order Coleoptera; family Chrysomelidae; genus Zygogramma; species Zygogramma bicolorata. Next base: position 449,804 of record JAVJAQ010004967.1, on the reverse strand, counting down.
TCTCGAAAGGATACCGATTGCATACTCTCATTAACGGATAACAGAAGATAACTGGACTAGCTGATTTCAAAAAGTGAGAACCTGAGTAGATATCTATTGAGAGAGCTTATGGATTGATTTTGGAGGATTCAAGGTCAAGACCTATGAGAGAGCTTTTGGATTTGAGGTCGAAACCTATGAGAGAGATTTCGGATTTGTTGTTTTGACCTTGAATCCTCCAAAATTAATCCAAAAGCTCTCTCATAGGTGTTGACCTTGAATCCAAAAACTCTCTCACGGTGTTGTCGGTTACACAGCAGAATTCAATACGGGTTCAATAAACACAAGATTAAGGTACTTGCATTACCTGGAATTCGTTAACGTCTCCGGTTACACAGCGAAGTTCGATATGAGTTCAATGAACACAAGGTTAGTGCACGTGTATTTTCTAGAATTTGTTGATGTTTTCAGTTACACAGCGGGAATCAATACCGGTTATAAGGTGCATGTGTATCGCCAGGAATCTGCTTATGTTTCCGGTCCTGGAATTTGTTGATGTTTTCGGTTAAACAAAGGAATTCGATACCGGTACGGTTTCAATGATCACAAAGTTAGTGCACGTGTATTTCCTGGAAATTGCTAACGTTTCCGGTTTCAAAGCGAAATTCAATACTGAATCCAAGGTGCACGAGTATCACCTGGAATTTGCTAACTTTTCCGATTACACAGCGAAATTCGATACCGGTTTCAAGGTGCACCTGTATCACCTGGAATTTCACGGTGCCGGTTGAAAAATAAAGCAAAGGTTATGCGGATTGCATATTGCCGGTTATAAAATTAATCATATTATAGTGGATAATGAAAAATTTGGTTGTCTACGTTAAAGAAAAAAAACAAGTCTACTATGGAGATATACAGGGTGTGCAACATTGAATAACATGTCTGCCTACATTAAAAACATGTCTATCTACGTTAAACATAGCTGTCATGGGGATATGAAGGGTGTACAAAATACATTTCTATGATTGAGATATATGTGCAACATTGAAAAAACATGCCCACGTTGAAGAAATATGGCTTCCATGAGGATATAAAGGGTGTACACGTCTGCCATGAAGTATACAGAGTATGCAGCTTATGAAGTAGGGTATGTAATATGACTCTGGTGCTGGGTCATGATATTTTCATTCTGACGCTCCAGCACCTGAGCTATCTCGTCCTTGTCATTGAATAGAAAAATCCTCAAAATATACTTTATTTAGCAAAAATTGAAAATATTTGTGTAATAATATGATCATTCTCTCGATTCAGAGAGTATCCCATGGAAATCCTGTGTCAAATATGTTTTTCGGTGCGTCTAATGTGAAATTGGTCCAATCAATCGAGATGTTCCGGTGTTGCGTCTTTGAAAACGCATTCAGTCAATCGGAAAATAATCTCAAAATTTGCTCTGCGATTGTTTGTAAGCAAATCGCCATACATACAATTAGTGAATATGGTTGTTGTCCTCACTGAATCTCACCTCCTTTTTAATATCACCGTACTTTAAATTTCAATAGATATTTGATCAGAAATTCGAGTGTTTGTTGATCAGCCCCGTCAACAATCATATCTTCCGCTAGTTGATGTGCCTTTCAAACGCGACATCCGTTGCGAGGGAGTAGAATAAATTTTCAGAGAGTTCATAAAACACATATTGGAAACAGTGATGGATCTATGATACAAAAATTCTCAAAAAATCGGTTACACCTCTACCTGTATAAATGAACCCAGCATCAGCAAGTTTATCTTTTGGAAATTCAGATGTTCAATCAAGATATGTTTCAATTCTATCTACATACGTGTTGAAATTCGTTTCATTAGTTATTATTCTCGCTAACACCTCCATTGCTTGTTTCTTGGATATAAATATGTTAGGAATGACTTGTCAAGAAATTGAATTTCACTGTCAATAATAAGAAAACTTTATTTCACAATTCTGACCACAATTCGAGTTATTACTCTACGAGCAATACGAAGCACTCTGCCAGGCAGATCCGACGAGTACAAGACGTGGATCCCAAGGTAGAGTACCAGAAGGTGAGTTTCCTCTTTACCTTATGCCATCCTTTATCTCCTATAATCAATTTATTCATTCTGAGCAATGACAGATATTGAAGATTTGAAGTTTCATAGAAGGCTTATTTGGTCAAATTTGACGAGAATCAATACTTTTTGCGCCAAATTTGATTTAAATTCAATAGATCAAAGGATTTGTAATGAGTTGAAGGCTAGAGTAGCTGAATTAGATTCGCTATTGGAGCAATTTCAAGATATTCAATACAAAATTGAACTCGATTCTTCACCACCAGAAGTGGACGAAGAAGAAAGGAAAAATTTTGAAATTACTTATTATTCCTTACAAGCGAAAATCGAAGAATCGATCCGAAACTTTCACTGAAGCAACTGAGGCAATTTTTGGGGATGGCATCCTGGTACCGCAGGTTCATCCCAAATTTTTCCAGAGTTGTGTCTCCACTTACGAGCTTGTTGAGGAAGAACACTCGTTGGAAGTGGGGAACGGCACAACGAGATGCTTTCGATCTCCTTAAGACGAGTCTGACCGAAGCACCTGTATTATTATGTCCTGATTTTTCACAAGAGTTCATTCTACAAACCGACGCCTCTGATCTGGGTTTGGGTGTAGAACTCACTCAGAACATAGAGGGAAAAGAGCATGTGATAGCATATGCAAGTAAAACTCTGTCTCCTCCAGAGAAAAACTACCTTGTTACCGAAAAAGAGTGTTTAGCTGCAATTTGGGGAATCGAAAAAATGAGACCGTACCTGTAAGGTTATCACTTTATAATCCAAACTGACCATATTTCACTGAAATGGGTGCAGTCCATCAAATGTCCCTCTGGCAGGATAGCCAGATGGGCCATGTATTTGCAGCAGTTCGATTATGAAATCAGATATAGAAAAGGCTGTCAGAATAAGTTAGCTGACGCTCTTTCACGACAACCGCTCGAGACCGAGGACAATACCGTTGAGGAAAATTATTAATGAAGAAACTGAAGTACTATGCCCGTGGTATACTAAAAAATTTTCCGATGTTCTTCAGCATCCTGAAGAGTACCCACACTATTCCGTGAGAGATGGTCGTCTCTACTGACATTCCTGGAACGCTCTGGATTTCACCGAACCAGACACTAAAGATCCATGGAAAAAGTGTGTTCCTAGGGATCATCGAGTGCAAGTGTTGCGTGAAAATCACGACGAAGTCACTGCAGGACATATGGGGATTGCCAAGACCATCGCTTGTATTGCTCAGAGATACTACTGGCCCGGTATGTACCAAGATATTGCCAAATATGTACGAGGATGCCTCGTATGTCAGCAATATAAGGTTTCACAGGAAAAACTCCCTGGAAAGATGCAGCAACCGTCTACTAACGTTGAATCTTGGGCAACTGTGTCAACCGATTGAGTGGGTCCTTTGCCACGTTCGAGCAAAGGAAACTGCTATTTATGTGTTTTTCAGGACCGTTTCACTAAATGGGTCCAAGTCCGTCCGTTAAGGAAAGCAACGGCACGAGCCGTTTCTCAAGCCTTTCATGAGAAAGTGGTACTACGTTTCGGCCGTCCACAAACCGTCATAATGGTTCGCAATATACAGGAAAAGTATTTGCTGACCTCATCAAAGAACTAGGGATTCAACATCGTTTCACTCCGCCTTACACACCGCAAGCAAACCCAGTAGAGAGGGTCAATAAGACTATAAAAGTTCTTATTTCTCAGTACTCCAACAATGATCACCGTAAATGGGATCAGCTACTTCCAGAACTACAGTTCGCGTTGAATACCGCCCGACATGACTCCACTTACTTCACACTCGCTTACTTGACATTTGGAAGAGAATTAGAACCACCGAAATCACTTTTCCGTCCGTTTAATGGAACCGATTCTGATACCGTGCCGTCACCGTCCCTGTGGGCCAAACACATAGAGAAATTGAAAGAAGTCAATGAGTTGGTCAAAATTAATCTAGCCCGTACTTTCTCCACCCAAAGTCATTACTATAATCTGGGACGTCGAGAATGGCGATGTCACGTTGGCGACAAAGTAATGAAAAACGAGTACAACTTGTCGTCTGGAATTCAGGGACATGCAGCGATGCTTGTCCCAAAGTATTCCGGTCCTCATCGTGGTCAAAGTGATATCTCCCGTTGTATATGATCTTAAAGGCGACGAAAATGGATTGGTGAAGCGCGTGCATATATAAATATCTGAAACCATATCAGTGCGCCGAGTAGTTCACCAATTTTTTGTTTTCAGTAATGGTCCGTCCGTCAGCTCCCGAAGAAAGCTCCTCAAGCTGGTGCTTCGTTTCACCTTTGCCCCCACGGAAACGTCCGTTACCCTGCACCCCCCGGACACCCGATCTGACATCCGCAGGAGAGGTAGAATCCCTTCGTTACCAACCTGAATCCCTGACCCCCCTTTATAGTCCTCCCCGATTGTACCCGAATGGAATACCTGCAACACCTCCTTTTGTCCCTCCGTTCCAGAACCTATCGTTTCTCTCTAACCTCCTGCCTCGGAGCAGCACAGCAACCACCTCCTACCGATATTGCTGAGCTACGTCTCTGGGTAGTTCATCGTTTAAGGCAGTATCGGGCAGAGGGGCGCCCGTCGAATTCTTGGTCCCCTCAATTCCGGAAAGCCTTATCTCCTCTGAGACCAATGCATGTTGGTTGGAGGAATCCTTACTGCCTTCGCTTGAGGGATCAAGGAGGAGGGGGTGTTTGGGTAACGATTCCGGCAAAGGAGAGAAGCCTCCACACCACTCACTAATCTTGTGAGTGGACCGTCATTTCGTCGATTATGAACAGTACTTTGATGTTTTGCTTTTTCACAGATCATGGATTCTGGAATTCTGAGGTTGTATACTTCTCCGCTGTCTTCTGGAATCGACAGCACTGATAAGAGGAAAATATCACCGACCACAACGTGGGAGAAAACCCCGACTACCTCCAAAGGGACTCCACGACTAGTGGACCGGAGTACGCAAACCCTTTCGGACCCCTTTGCATATAATGCATATTTTTCATTTCCCGTCCAGGAGAGTAGCAGAAGTCGGGCTACTCAAACTTCCGCCAACTTCCACGTCCAATTACCGACCAGTGCCACTGATCTGCCAGTTCCGTTGACTCAAGAAGCGAGCAGCCGAATTTTGAGTGCAGTAGCCCCATCCCCTTCACACTCCGCAGCACGGAGACCGCCGCCCGTCGTTCGCCTATCGACGAAACGTTCTTCTGAACAAGATGTGTACCTACCAGTTGAGCAGGGCCTCTGCTGGCGCTGTGGCCATCCGGGTCACTTCCGTTCGGAATGCGGCAGGGCATACCGCATTTTCTGTTCGAAATGCGGGAGGTATAGAACACGCTCCGTTGATTGCATCTGCACAAGTATTTGACGCCTAGTTCGCGCCCTGAAGTCAAGGATCCCGCCGATAGAAGCTCTTGTTGACTTGTTTACCGAAATTTTTCTAAAAAAAACAACTGGAGTTCAATTTTTTTTTACCGAAGTAAGGGGGGGTGTAATGAAGTCATTATTTTCAGTAATAAGGTTTGTAAATAAAGTCGACTGACCTGGCTAATATATGTTGTGTATAGATTCCGTTTCAGCACTTGGGTTTATTCGATATGGTATATGATAGACTGCTAGAAGTTATTATTGATTTATTTTTAATGAATGATATTATCCGTGAATATTTTGATTACTCATTTCATTTTATTCCGTTTGGCTCATCTTTTAGTAACATAGAATGATTTTCTGCTCATTATTGTTTATTCCTGTATTTGATATGTATTTTCATTCATGCGTTTGGGGTTGGCCTATTTTCCATATTGAGTAAGGTTTGATTATTCCATGTATCTGAAATGAATGACGTATTGCATAGAATCTTAAGACAATAGGTAGGAAAGATTCAGAAATGTGTTTTCATAATTTGGCATGTTATTTTCTAGGAAAACCTAAAGGAGTTGATCATTTTCAGCTGTAGAATTGTGAGTGTGATCAAATCTCTAGATTCACAAAATGTCTTGTGCAATATTTTGATCGTAATTGTTGGGGAGTGAAATGTTTCGAAGGATTCGAAAATATCGTTTCCGCGAAAATTTTAGTTCCACTACTTTTCAGATTTTCGGCGGGTATAAATATCCGACTCTGAGGAATACCGGGATTCAGTCGTGAATATTCAGTTTTGGAGATAGTTTCTAGTTGCTCTGAAATTTGTTTACCGACCGCTTTATTCAACGAACCCCGACCGAAATTTATTTTGAGGTTGGATCCAACAGTCTGACATTTGATTTGTTATTTCAAATATTCAGTTCTGATTGTTTTATTGCCAGTTCGGCCTTCTGTCGTATCTGAGTGTCATTTAGAACCAATCATTTTTGTGTGATTCAAGGAATCCGTTTAATTTTTCATTTGGTTGTGTTCTTGCCAGTTCAGCCTTCTGCTGTATCTGAGTGCCATTTAGAACCAATTGTTTCTGTGGGATTCAGAAAATTCCTCTTATATTTCATTTGGTTGTGTTCTTGCCACTTCAGCCTCCTGCTGTATCTGAGTGACAATTAGGACCAATCATATTGTTTTATCTATATTCTGGGTTCTTGCCAGTTCAGCCTTCTGATGTTATCTGAGTGCCATTCAGAACCAAGTTAACTTTACCGTTATTTCACACCCCGAAAATTTCGTACGCCGCCCGAACTGTCGAAATTGGTCAGCCTCAAACAGGTTATCGTAATAATATAAAATTTCATTTCCGATTATCATAGTTACTGAACCGAAACGTTTCACCCGCCAACATTTCATAGTTTTCCATTATGAAGTATCGACTCACCGTTTACCGACAAAATTCCGATTTCAGTGACCCTGGGAAGTTCAAACGCAAAGTTCGTATACCGTTTACGAACGTTGCAGTCTAAAATCTCCGATCATTGTTGCCAACCCCGTTTTCATTACGTCAATACTTTATATTGTTGATATCATATTGTTCAGTTGTTTCATCTTCCCTTCATTGATTTGAATAAATTCGTATTTCTGAACACCGTTGGTCGTTATTTCGTATACCGTTTACGAAGAATGCAGTCTGAAATCTCCGATCATTGTTGCCAACCCCGTTTTTATAACGTCAATACTTTATATTGTTGATATCATATTGTTCAGTTGTTTCATCTTTCGTTTATTGATTCGAATGAATTCGTATTCCTGAACACCGTTGGTCGTTATTTTCTGCAACCTATTTTCAGGAAACAAATCAGTGAAATAAAAGTGTGTCGAGAGATAGAAACGAAATACCTCTCAAGTGTGTACAAAAGTGTCTCAAGAAAGAAGAAACGAAATACTTCCGAGAACTTTCATATAGCAAACGGTATTCAGATGCAAATTGGTGTAATTGAAGCCTACATCAATTGGTTTTCCGCCGTTGTCACAATTATCTGACCTCTGGTTACCTCCATCTGATTGCTATCCGGGAATCTGGAGCATACCAAGTAAAAACTGGCGCCCGAGCCATTGATTTACAAAACGATTTGTAATTTACAAAATGATTTGTAAATCTATCCGTAAGCGTCACTTGTGCGGGTTTGAACCCAGGAAAACCCGTCACAATATTGCTATACAATTGTCGACATAGAATGACTTCCTCAATATTCCGGCAGTTTCTTTTGAGTTCTCTGATACAAGAGATCAGTAATGGTTTATTGTAGCAGCTAACAAAAATGGGCTAGGCTCAACCCCGAAAACGAACCTACAATGTCTATATACTTTCATTTCATTCCCTTTATAATTGTGCCACCAGGATAATCTCAGAATATCTCTATCATGAGAAGAAATACTTATTTGGAGAAATGCCCTTTCAATATCAGCTGTGACTCCTATAGCTCCTATTCTGAGATCAATATAAGAGATGGTATCAATTCTGATCTAATTGGGCCCAGACTGTGAACAATTATTCAGTGATTTCCCATTGAAATCTCTCGCTGAAGCATCGAAAACTGGTCGAATTTCAGTTGATCTACTTGATTCCTTGATAACAGCATGGTGGGGTATATAATGAGAAAGATTCTCACCGTTTCCTTCCGGATAGTCATTTATTTCCTTTATGATGCCCAATTTCTCCCATTCCAGTAATACCTTTCCATATTCCTCGAATCGCTCGAGACTCAGAAGTTTCTTGGTAGTTGAGGGGAGACGTAGTTCTGCTGTTTTAATATTACTCTGAAGTGGAGAATGATCTGGAATCCATGGGAGATGATCTCCGTACCTGTTATCCTCATTGATCTTTATGGTAGTATTGAAATGTGCCATAGTTTGCTCATCGATGCTATCCTTAGTCTTCACTTCAGCTGGATCCTTCATTCCCAAAATATCTAAAGTCCATAAATCCGCCAATGAACAATTAGTAACTCCCGATAAAATAGATTCATTTTTGACATTCCACTGTGGTTGTGGTTCTCCCGTTACAGTCCACCCTAAACGAGTCTCTATAGCGAGTAAATGATCGTTTAGATTTTTGACATTTTCTGTGAGGTGTTGTCCAAAAATATCAGCACCCAATAGTAATTCAATATCTCGAGGAGCATTTTTACAGCAAGTTCATTCAGAATAATATTTTTTTGTTTCGAAAAATTGATATACAAGAAATCATCCAAACGCGGTCAAATCGTTTCCTGTTCGAGAACCGATAATTTGATCGCAAAGTCCCTCTCAAGGTTTTCGTCAGTAATTTCGAATATTCCATGTGATTTCGGAGCTGACTGAACACCTCCAAACACACCCTGTATAATACTTTCGTCATGAGATTTGACATATCCCAATTGTGTCACAGATTTTGACACTATATATGATCTCTGTGACGCAGAATCTAATAAAGCTCGTACAATCTTCTCTTCTCCATTATTCACGAGTCTTACTAAAAGGGTTTGCAACAGTGTATCGGTACGCATATTATAAGTGAAAACACGTTCGACCTCTTTATCAAGGAAATCATCAGTTTTATTGCTTTTCACAGACAAGTCAGGGCACAAAATTGAAAAATGTCTCTTCGTACAAATCAAACATCATATAAAAGCTTTACAGTTTCGACTTGTGTGATTGATTTTCAAGCAGGTGAAACAAGCATTTTTTGCTGATAATTTCGCTTTTCTTTCTCCGAATGTAAGATTCTGAGCTTTGAAACACTCCTGACTTGCATGCGACTTATCACAAAATAAACAAATCGGAATATTCTTTCTTACCTCGTTTTGTTTTATTCTTACCCGCTGAATGAAGGGCTGAGGCAGTATATATTTCCGATTCACCTTGCTTTTGTGCTTTCAATTTATCTGAAGGTCTCGAATTCCTAGTCATGTCTCTTCCTATACTGAGGCTCATTCGTGCAAGATTGATTCTCTCCTCAGATTCAACTTCTCAAAAGTCTAAAAGCATCAATGGAAGATTATTTTTATGAGAGTTACCTTTATTTTCTTCACCCTCCATGTGACAACTGTAGTTGCTGCATTCATACTGCGATATATCTCCCAAAATTTCAATAACTCAGCTGGCAATGCAGACTCAACTAACGAGAAGAGCGTGGCGGCATACTTATCGCTAGTCACTCCAAGCGTTTCTGATGCTCTCAGTTGAGTTTCCAATTCATCATACAAAGACGACAAAGTCATAGCTGAAGTTTTGGTAGTTTGTTTGAGCACAAGATCCAGCAACTCTCTGACATAGACCTCTATCAGAAATGTATCCCTGGCAAAATGTGCTTTCAGTTGGTCAAAAGCTTTTTCATAATTTGAACCAGGAGACGAGAAACTTTCGATTAATTCTCTTGCCACAGTAGTGATATTGAATAAACAGTGTTTGGAGAAAATTCAAGAAAACCCAACAAAGGTGTTGGTGTGTACTCGAAATGAAACATTCCGATCTATGAGAAAAATTTTGGATGGCATCTACCCGAAACGAATTTAGCCTTTGATTTTCGCAATTTGATACCATCGGACATAATAAACACGAGTTTGATGATGACACGGCCGTTGTGGACCCAGCAATGGATGAATTCGAGAACGTGAAAGTCAGAGATGCAGCTCCCGGAAAATGAGAATGATTCAAGGTATCACCTTGATCCTGGAGATGGTGTTCGTCTCGAGACTGGGGTTGATGTTCGTCTCGAGGCTGGGGTTGATGTTCGCCTTGAACGTGGGATTAAAGCGGCGATTTTTTGGAAATCTGTTGGTCGGAAGGCTGATTTCCGCGGTTTTCTCGCAATCTGAGGAAATAACCTGTTGCTTCCAATGGTGATTTATTCAGAACCATGATTTATTCGGCTCCACGTTTGGTTGACAAGTTAGGCCGAATCTCAGTGTTTTCCAGAGTGGTTTGCTGAATAAAAACCACGGTTGATGCTTATCCGGTGTGATGATAACAAAGCACACAGGTGATGAATTTCAAAGGAAAGGCGAGAGCTGACGTAGTATAATCACAATAAAGCTATAGAGGCTATGGAGATAACACACAAAAAATAATAGGGTTGTTCAGTCTTACCTACCTATGGAGGTGCAGGCACAAGACAATACGAAGCAACGCGCCGTTTGAACAATGAAAAACCAAAAACACCTTACAGTCACTATCAACGTCGCTCGGAAGGATCTGTCACTAGAATGGTCGAGATACGACAAGGAATCCAAATTGGATTTTGCCCTGATACCTCAGATAGGCCTGTGATACGCGAGCAGTTAGAACCCTAAATTGTTGGTTACCTACACGTAGGTAGGAACGTTTCGATTAGCTACAGGTTGAAGTATATTTTCTTATACTTGCACTTCGTGTAGTTCATCAAGTGAGATGTCGTCGACTTGGAGTTTAGTTTTTTTTGATTTTCTGCGTTTGTGTTGTGATTTCGAGGAGAAATACCGGTTTTCCTTTGGTTTCTCCCTTCTCGTTGGTAAAGCATGTCCGGAAGTTTGGATACTGTATTGGTATGGTATTTAGATGAGGAATGATTATTTCAGCATCACGAAGTCTCGCATCGGGTTTTGAATTTTTCTTGTTTTTTCTTGTTGAGGGTATAAAGCAATATAATTATGATATATTATGTATATATATATATATATATATATATATATATATATATATATATATATATATATATATATATATATATATATATATATATATATATATATATATATATATATATATATATATATATATATATATATAGAATAACGATTTCGTGACTGGTTCGAGTATAGGTCTTGCTGTAGTGAGGTTGCAGTCAAAAAAGGGGCTAAATTTACAAAGAAAACTCTTTGTTATACGTCGAGCTTTCGGTAATGTTTATTACCTTCTTCGGGACAACTATAAAATGGTTGATTAAAATATATATAAGTTATTGTATAAATGGAGTACTTACTAACGTGAGATTAAAATGAAACTGGATCAGAACAAACAGAAAATACATGAATGAAATGAAATGACAATGACAATGACAAGTTTACTCAATCAAGGCGGAAAATTTTGGTTAACGGGTGTTATAGTTTTTTTGTTGAAAAGTAATAAATGAGTATATATCTGACTGAGGTTGTTCAAGTCGGTTCGTTTATTCATAGAATGTCGTTCTTTATGAATATGAACCATTTCTAGAAATATTCTTTTCGGAAGATTCTTCTCTGTGTCCAAAATTTCAGTATTCTCATAATCCATTCGATGATCATTACATGTGAATCGTAATGATCATCGAATGGATTATGAGAATACTGAAATTTTGGACACAGAGAAGAATCTTTCGAAAAGAATATTTCTAGAAATGGTTCATATTCATAAAGAACGACATTCTATGAATAAACGAACCGACTTGAACAACCTCAGTCAGATATATACTTATTTATTACTTTTCAACAAAAAAACTATAACACCCGTTAATAAAAATTTTCCGCCTTGATTGAGTAAACTTGTCATTGTCATTTCATTTCATTCATGTATTTTCTGTTTGTTCTGATCCAGTTTCATTTTAATCTCACGTTAGTAAGTACTCCATTTATACAATAATTTATATATATATTGTAATCAACCATTTTATAGTTGTCCCGAAGAAGGTAATAAACATTACCGAAAGCTCGACGTATAACAAAGAGTTTTCTTTGTAAATTTAGCCCCTTTTTTGACTGCAACCTCACTACAGCAAGACCTATATATATATATATATATATATATATATATATATATATATATATATATATATATATATATATATATATATATATATATATATATATGGTTGCTGTTTGGCATTCGGTTTCGTTGTATTTCACTTGTAGAATTGAAAATATACAATCGCTTTTCTGGGTTCCATCAATGAGGTACTTGTTCTGGCATAGGTAGTTCGGATTCAGATGATATTGTTACACATTGTAAAAAAGGAGAAATATGCATCAATAGGTATTTTATCATATTTTTTGAGGATATCCTCGCTTTCCGAATAAACCAATTGATCTCTGAAATGATATTTCAGAAGCGATTTTATATCATCGATAGATATTACACTATCATGCAAACTGCCAAGTTTTGCAAAAAATAGCGTTTTCAATATCGATGACAATTGTAAGTGATGCATCTAAGTTGAATTTTATTTGGGTATATGTATCTACTGACGACAAAAAATATGTGCTATTATTATTATTGAGTGATCCTTGATCACATTCTGATTATGAATCATAAGTGAAAATGTTTTGTTGTTATTTTCAAGCATTTTGTGAGTCAGTGATATTTGTTGATTCAGTGAATGAATAATTTGATTTTCGTTACTCTGCGATTTTTCAATAGCTGCAACGTAACGCTCGGCACCTTCCTGATCTATGTTACTGGAAATAAGTTTGACGATATTTCCAAGTCCATTAATCGAACCTCGTTTTTTCCGATTCGCTAATGGGTGAATTGATGGGAGTTTTTCTTTAATTGATTTTGATTGATAGTCTATATGTTGCTCTGTATATTGATGTAAGGATGTGAGGTAGGTTGAACTGAGGTTCTTGGATTTGTGAGTGATGATTTGATTATATTATAATGATGAGTCAGTTTTTCGATTTTTTCTGAAATAGATTTGAAAAATCAATAAAGTGGAAAAAGATGTGTGTGCCAACTCTAATTTTAGACAGTTTCCGAGGAAGGTATTACGTTTGGTTTTAAGTTTTAGCCCTTGGTCAGTGAGAACAGTTTCTTTTCTGAATCGAACGTTCAGTTTCTCTTCACGAGTTTTTACGTTGTGCCGATATACTTCGCCACCTTCAGGGTAGCTGACCGGATTTTCGCGAGTGAGTTTATGTTTTTCGATCGTCTTTTCTTTCTGTTGTTGGGAAGTCTCGTGAATTTGATTGAAAATCAATTGGGTTCTGTCTTTGTGTTCCAGAATATAATTATTCAGAATTTCGTGGTTTATGTTTATGTCAAATGGATTTTTTGTATCGATATGTCCACTCAGAATATCTATTGGTTTTTATTTTGTCGAAGGAAGGATGTAGTGGTTATATCCGAAACTAGCATAAGGCATTAAGCTCGTTACTTCAGAACGAGGATTTTCAACTTTCTAAACCCTGAAATGTTCAAGCAAGGTTGAATGAAGGCGCTCAACAGGAGCGTTGGTAGTTGAATTTTTGGAAGTAATGTAATGAATGTCAATTTCATGAAGTTTTGTGTGATCGGTCGAAGTAGTGTTTTTGAATTCTGTCCCACTATCGGCTATGATTTTTAGTGGTAATCTGTGAAACGACATGAATGTGATGGAGACATTCGACAATAGAAGAAGCATTTGTGGATGTAAGAGAAAAAGCTTGTGCATATTTAGAAAAAGTATTCATGATCGTAAGAAATTTTTGACCGTTGGCCTGAAAAACATCGATATGAACGATTTCAAGCGTTTTTTTGGGTGTTGATGTTATTTGAAAATTAATTTTTGGTGGATTTCTGTCATATTTAGATATTTGACATACTTCGCATCAAATAATATAATGAGATAGATGAGATAATCTTTATTGAAAATAGGTAACCCTAATATAATATGAACAATAATAGTAAGTACATTAACATATAAATAAATGACTATAAAATACAAACATATGATAAAATATTTTTTTTTTAAATGTTATGAAAAACCTATATGCTATCTTATGGTTTGAATATGTTCCATTAACTGTTTTTTAAAAATTCTCAACGATGGACTAGATTTAACTATGGATGGTAATTTATTGTATGCATCAAAGCCTTTAAAATACAAAGAATTCATAGAACTTCTCTTATTCGTTCTACATACATGCAAATTAGAATTGTTTCTTGTGGCATAATTATGAATATCTAAATTCAGATTGATAAATTCACAGAAGTATGGAGGTGCAAAGTTATTGAGTATTTTATAAATAAAAATCATTGTCATGTAATACAACCGCATAGAAACTGATAGCCACTGCAATGATTGTAACATTACTCGTATCTCTGTGTATCTATTCGTTTTCAGTACTATACTCATTCCGCGATTTTGAAGTTTTTGTAGTTTAGATGTTTGATTCAAGTTGAAAAGATAAATAATAGATGCACAATAGTCAAAATGCGGCTGAATAATTGCATTATATACAGTAATTCTGGTCTGAGTTGAAAGATTTTTGGAAATTCTTGCAAAAAAATAAAGTTTCTTGGATATTTTTTCACATATATAATCGAAATGATTACCAAAGTGCAATACATTATCTAACTGAAATCCAAGGTATTTAATAGATGTTACAATTTCAATTTTTTCGTTATTCATTTGCAAATTTATTTCGTTCAAATCAAGAGAGTTGAACTTATATTTGGTTGTTATTATCATACTTTTTGTTTTGGTTGTATTTAGTTTCAATTTATTTGTGATAAGATAATCATTCACCTCCTTTAGTGCAGAATTCATTTTTTCAATAGCTTCATCTAAGTTAGAATCATAGCATGCCAAAAGTGTATCATCTGCAAATAAATTTACGAAGTCTACATTAACAAACAGGTTTATGTCATTTAAGTATAAAATATAAAGCAGTGGTCCTAAAACGCTACCCTGTGGAACGCCCCTATTTATACCATATTCTTGTGAGATGTCATCACGGACTCTAACTTTTTGCTTTCTATGAGATAAATAGTCCGCAAACCATTGATAAACATTACCATCTATGCCATATCCTCTTAATTTCATCAAAAGCATATTACGATCAATCGTTTCAAAAGCCCTTTTTAGATCAAGAAAAACCACTACCACATATTTATTGTTATCAATTTCTCTTTTGAACTTAGACAGGGCTAGTTGTAATGCAGATTCGCATGAATATTTCTTTCGAAAACCAGATTGATTATTTATTAGAATTTCATTTTTTTCAACGTGTTCTAAAATCTGCTTTTAAACAGCTAATTTAAGAATCTTTTCTATTGGTGGTAATGTATTTATCGGTCGAAATTCGCTTGCCTTGATTGTATTACTTACCTTTGGTATAGGAATCACAGTACTAACTTTTAAAGAAATTGGCAGTTTTGAAGTTTGAAGAGAAGTATTTATAAGGTTTAAAATTATATGACCACAAGTTTCAAAGATTTCTTTGAGCATTTTTGCATTTAAAATTTTGTGAACACTGTTTTTGTTATCTAAGGATTCAATCAGTAGACTTAGTTCATTCATGGTTAATGGTTGAAATTCCTAACATCTTCAGCAAGGTTAGGCCAATAGTACCTTTTCTTGATTTGTTATATGGGTTCTTGAATTCCGCGATGGTATGTTTTAGTTTCATGATTATGAACTGATAGTTAATTTTGTCTGTCAACGTCTGTTATATTTTCGAGTTTCAAATTGCATTTATTCAATTTGAATGTGAAGGTTTCAAAGGTTTGCAGCATAAGTATACAGAGATTTTCGTGAGTTTTGTTCGATTCGTCATCATTGGAATAAAATGCATACGTTTTTCAAGGCTGACCAAAATCACTGAAAAATGTTATGATTTGGGAAAGGTCATCGTTTACTATGTACATGTTCCATATTTTCCTATGTTTGGTTCCCATAACGTTTTTCTGGTTGTTTTTTTTTTTCTGGTAGGTTTTATTTTGATATGAGGATTTGATTTTTAAAGACATTGATAGGTGATTCACTTGGGTTGATTGCTTGTACGGGGTTTACGGCATTAATGTGCACAGTTTCATTTTATTCTTATTGTTCATCAGGTTCCTCGGGGTTCGAAATCAATTCTCGAATCGGTTCATCTCATTGCTGCGGTAATGTGTCGGCTTCTACTTCGATTTTGGCTTCATTCGGAGTTTGGTCGAGGTTGTTAGATAATGAGGCATATTGTTTTGTTCTATTTGCTTCCGTACAATCCTGATGTTTTTCATATGCTGTAGAAACGGATTGGTTTCTTCAATATCCTCTGGATTTGTCCACGAACTGCATGACTGTGGTTCTTCTTCAGTGGCCTGGATTTCAATTTATGAAAGGGTTTCCGCATTAGTGTTTTTCTTACCTTTTTTGTACCTGATTTCGTAGTCAAATTCTTCTAATCTGAACTTCCAACAAACGAGTATTGAATTTGGTTCTTTCAGAGACATCAGCCATTGAAGTATAAAATAATATGAAGAATATTATCATCCATACACATAAGACAGATATAATTCTGGAGACCTTTTCTAACGTCGTCCATTACCCTACTAAGCGTTGCTGGAGCGTTTCACAATCCGAACGGCATACTCAGATACTCGTAATGGCCATTTTCGTCATTGAAGGCTTTTTTTTGAGTGTCTTCAGAGGCAATCTCTATCTGATGGAAACCGCTTGCCAAATCCAATGTAGAGAAATACTGGCACCTACTCAGTTCATCCAATAAATTGCTTATATTTGGCAGAGGATACCGATCTCCTATGTTTTTTTCACCACTTTTTGATAGTCCACCACAATCTTCCATTTCTTTTTTTCACTGGCATCCAGTTTTTTCTTCTTCCTTATGAATGAAGGGATATCTGTGAGATTTCGTGTATAGAGGGATTTCATCTCTTGTTTTTATTCGATATTTGACTTCATTTGTGAGAGTTGTTACGGGTTAGGTTTTTTTCAGAGATCGAAGTAGTGAAAACACAAAAAAGGTTACAGTTATGGTTTCTACTCATTTAACTTTATTATGCGACTACTACTTTCTATAAAATATTTATTATCATAGTTAGAATAAGCTGCAATTTCCAGACCTAAAATAGAAAAAAATATCTGTTAATTACCATTGTCATAACCATTTTTCGTTTGATACTTACCATAGACAAATCTACCGAAGTGAATAGTCCTGTGTGAATTCGTCTTCAGGTAGATTGATCTGCTTCTGAGTAGATAATTTCCAGTAATTGTTTTTTCATCTTGGAATTCATAATAAAATAATATAACCTCACTCCTATCTGTCATCTGAAGGTTCATTAGAATTACCAGGACACCTCAGCATCAAAATCAGGGTTCTCAACCTGAAATATAAATAAAGACACTAAGGGTAAGATTGAAAACAATCGGTTTTTTGTGATAAGGAAAAAAACAAGACAGTTGAGCAGAAGGATGTTTTTTTTTTGATGTTCTAGGTCTAGGTGAATTGGAAAGACGTGCATAGCTTGTTTGCGGATTTTTCATGAAAACTAGTAATTATTGGGGAAAGTTTAGTCGAAGGAAAGTCCACTGAATATTTCCAAAAGATTTGTTCCCAAATTACACAATTTTGCTAAATTCGTTTTGTATAGTTACTGACTACTCAAGGCCACCCAAAATCGAGGGTTTTTTTTCTTTTCATTTCACGTTGGCTCAACGACTACCCTACCATACGTTTGCATTTCAAAGTAACTGGTCGGTTAGGCCTGATTTTGTTTACCGTTGAAGATAAGGATCCGTATATATAGCTGAAGGTAATCCAAGGCAGTATTCCTCACCCGAAAGTGGTTCATTGGTTGGAAAATGGTTGGCCTAGGAAATACATCCAGAGTGACAGCGAGGCGGGTGCTTTGGTTACTTCGATCGAGCCCCTCAGCCTAGCCTCCCACACTACCATATCGATAGGACAAGGTTCTCCAACGAAGCTGTACTCAGGGTGGAAAACAATAAGTGAGCTGTATCATTATCCATTCTTTGCTGGAACTAAAACAAGTTTTTCCATCACATTTATCTAATCATCCTGTTATATTCTTACTTTTGTGGACTTTCGGTATTGATACCTTGAGAGAATTTCATACTTTGCCTACAGAATTCGGATACCCTGCTTATTTATTTGCTTCACTTCCGAGTAGATCTCTATATATTTTATGATTATCCGATTTTCATTTCGAAACATAACCACGGTGTAGTTCATCAGTTAGAAATTATACGACTCTCCTACAAGCACTCCATTCGAATCTTGATTCTCCCCACACCCTGAGAGGTTTTCTGGAGTAATTTTTGATCTTCTATGGCATAATAGTAGAAGATCATAAGGTTAACATAAAAACAGTAACAAAGTAAGCTTTCCTCCATAATGAAAAATGTCTGGATATTTCTGGCATAATTTTACAATGTGCAATTTGTCTTCATTATTCATATGCTGTGTTAGATCGAGACTTCGAATGTTCGTCTGTCTGTAAGAGGTCAATATCGGCATGATAAAGTTAATAATTTTTAATAGGAAATGAATATGTATTCAGTGGATCGAACAATTCAATTTCACGATTTTGATCGTTTGGATTCGGATTCTACCAAAGCGTATCCATTATTGGCTGTACTTAGTGTTTCTCTGGTGAAACATCTGCTGATTTCTGTAGACGGTAACATCATTTCACCTGATAATTGATTCACAGGAATTTTTATTTAAGTTTCCGTATTGGGTTCCAGTTCGACAAAAAAATATATCTTTTTCTGGGTCTCATAATACTAATTGTAGATTTGTGAATTTTGAGTATATAAAATTGAATTAGAGAAATCGATTTGGGCATTCATTTCTTTGATGATATCTACTAACCCGATCAATCCATCGAAATATTGATGAAATCTAAATAATTGAAACTTCAGAGGTCTCTGACTTGAACCCTTCAAAAGATGGGATGCTAGCACAATAATCACGCTGTGAGTGTTGAAAAACTGATGTGACTACGAAAGGTTCTTTGATAATATTTCCAGAGTAATATATTTTTGCAATTTCTGGGTTCAGGAAAGATTTTGATGCTCCAGTATCTATCGTCAGTCTCGTCACATTAAAAAAATTGTTCAGTTTCGCCGATGTATTGTTCATTTGAATAGTCTTCCTGTAGAAAATCTGAATCACATGCATTATAATTCGGATCAAATTCAATAATATTAAGTTCCTCGGAGACGAAGTTACGTCTCTGATTTGTATCATTCTGGAAGTGATTTTGAGTGGGTTGTTGGAAGAAAGGTCTATTTCGTGAAAAATTTTGCGTACTAACAATGCTCATCTGGGTTGGTTGGGAAGTGGATGGTCCGTTATTGGGTTTCCAAACATTACGCGGTGCTTCGAATACTTGGCTGTTAGTGAAGTACTTATTTGGGGGCACATTTTGACGTGGTTGTATTTGAATGGGTCTTCTAGAAGATTGGGTTCCGTTAAAAAAATTTTTGATTTTGTTGTAATTGTCGACGAATATTGTGTTTCAATCGAGGTCTGTTCAGCTGAAAATTCTGAGACTTTTGAACAAAATTGAAATTTTAGGGCTTTGATACAGATTGTGACCATTGAAAAGTGAAGTTACTAGATTATATTTTTGTAAATATCGAATATTGTTATCTTTGATGATATATGTTGTGCTTCAGCTGAATTATTCGGTCTCATTGATCGAGTTATTGAAATTTGAGGTTCTCTAAATCCAAAAAATTATTGTATGCAATGTATGTGAAACATAGAGTGATTTTTCACTTATTTTTCTTAAATACTTTTCCACTTATTTTTATTATTTTGTTCGTCTATTTCGTGTGAATTAACATTGTTATGAAGAAGATTGAGCATAGAAACAACTCTTGAAAAAAATTCAGTGAATTTTCATTTAGATTTTGTCTCGAAGAGCCTGAATCTGATAATGAACTACTTTCATTTCTCTGATCGCCAAAGTGAGTGATTAATGAATTTTTAATAGTATTCCAGTTCATACTACCGCTGAGAGAGAAAATTTTCACTACAGGTCCAGCGAATTCAGAAAAAAATACTAGAAGTTGATTTTGTGCACAATTGACTTTTGCGGGAGTGGCGTCCCAAAATGTATTCAATTAATCGATACATGTTGAAATAAAACAATGAAGTCTGCTAGGATTATCATCAAACTCCGGTAATATTTGCAAAAGTTTCAAATCAAAAACTGGTACCATGATAAAATTGACTATTTTTTCTCATTTTCTAGTGCGATCATTATTTTTTCTAAGAGCTTCTAGAGATTGACTTAAATCTAACTCAATTTCTGCACTGATATCACCTATTAAATCACAGAAAAAGTAACGATGAGTAACTCGCGAAATAATCCTCTCCATCGTCTGGTGCCGGAATTTTCGAGTACTGGGAGTTCTGAAATCTGCCTTTGGAACTGTAGTTGATCCGATGATGGTCCTTTCAGCTTCGGAGTTTTTTCGTTGCCGAAACTACTCATGCGGTTCTTCTCGATGAAGAGTTGAAACTCAAGGAAATCTAAACCGATAGATGCCTTCGAGATCCTACAACGACTGCGCCAATTACGTACTTTGAAAAACGAAGACCGCTTTTAAAAAGACGAAATATATTTATTTGGACAAGTTGTTAGTACGAAAGTTATATCAAGACTGAATTTCAATAATGTCGAATGGAATGGTGAGAAAATATAATGTTGGTTTTTTCTGAGAATGCCGGCTATTTGATACTGCAGCGTCGGCGCTACTTGGCTGGGTCATAGACCTAGACGGCTGGTTAACGCACTCATTCGGTACGTAACTCACGCTTTTCTACTACTGACGAACTGATATTCTGATACTGATATTTCATGCAAACATCCTCAATTTGAATGAATCAGAATGCATTCATTCCTAGAGGTGTAATAGTCACTTATCAGTTTCAAACTATAACCTCAATTGGAGATGTTTTTCCAAAATATTAAATTCGTCTGGAGATATAAATATCAATTGATCATTGAAAGAATTTCGAAGTTGCGCGTTGTTGATGATTTGGTATAGTCGTTACTAGATATAAATCCCTATTGAACAAAATATACTATACAGTGCTCTATACGATTTATAGTAACGAAAGGTTCACAATACCCATCCCGTTCACTATGGATATAGAAGATAATGATGAACGACCAGATTCAATAGAATAATTCATTTTACTGGGTATATTCTTCCCTGATTAGTTATATTTTAGATGTTAGGATAGATAAATTTGAAGCAGATTATTTTTGTCGATCGTTCGATTTCGGAATGAATATCAATTCGTTCATCTAGTAGTTTGTTTTTTGCTTGAAAAAGCTATTGTAAAGCAAAACACGTGTCGCGGTAATGGAAACCTCTCGTGAATGAAAATTCTACATAATACTATTCCATTGAATCGCCTTCATGTATTAAGGACAAACTGGTAAGAATAAGATTTAAAAGTGGAGCTCGTGCCCATGGAACATGAGTAGGGAGTGGGCCACCTTGTGATGGAAAAAAATCGTTGAGCGTGGAAAATCTCTCATTGCAGACGGCATCAGATCAAAGACCCAAGAGCGTGCCTCTTAACTTTGACCTTCGCCTCCCTGCGTCTTCCGGGTATTTGTCACTTTGGTATTGTTATTGTCACTTGGATTTCCTTCCACAAGGTCCTCAAGTCACGTGACGATGAAAACCGAGTCAATCTGGAGTGTGGACCTGAAAAAAAAACCTACCAGCTATGCGATTTGAACCCGGAACGCCGGCGTGTGAGTCCAGTACTTAGACCGCTACAACAACGAGTCGTGTTGATTGTATGAGGTGGAATGTGACTGTATTGATATCAGCTTGAGACGGAGCATCGAAAAATTGTATTTGAGGCGTTGTGTCGGTATGGTCTTCTCTCAATGTTGGCGTGCCCTGGTCACACCACTCTGGCCTAGACAGGGTATACGCCCGTACGTTCCATCATAATCGGAAAATCACTGTTTCATCATCGAAATATCAGATATAGACTGTAGAATTTTCAGAAAAAATGTTTTTCCTATTAGTAAATAACGAATCGAAAATCGAAAATTTTATTAAAATTATTTTCCTATTATTGAAAAATCTTTAAGTTTTCCTATTGGAAATCATCATGAATCTGCTTTCATAGCTATACGATTTTACTATCTCTAAAATTCACGTATCAATCATAACTTTGATCATCGGACCTATACAATTTGTAGAAAAATTGATCAGAACCTCATGTGTATTGATTACTGTGAAGAAAATATCAGATATAGACTGTGGGACATCAGAGAAAAATGTTATTTTTCAACTAGTAAAAAAATCAAATAGCCTGTACAACTCGAAAAAACAAGTTTTCCCTTTTTGTAAACCTACATCATATTGAATCTGCTTATCGGTATACGATTTTCACTATCCATTCTCCAACCCTATATGTTCATAACTGATAATCATCGAACTTATCCCCATTTTCAAAAAAATCCATCTTTTATATTGATCACTTCATTCATGATCAAAATATTAGATCTAGACTGTGGGAATAAGAGAAAAATGACGGCGGCAACATTGGGGGTGTTCGTTGAACGGTATTTGAGAACGAATGATCAGACTTAAGTAATCTGGTGTGGGCTGACTAGCCAGAATGAGTCTGGAGTATCGGTAGGAGAAATGAGAAATAGATTTCGAATGATTGCCACATCAACAAGACAAATCGACTCTACAAAGTTGAGTATCCAGGAGTAAACAGATAATAGGTCTCGAATCCACATTCCTAATATTCTGTCTAAAAAAATTGTTTGAAACGAGAACCTGAAATCATAAAATTGGAATTAAGTTTTAGTGCCCTCCGTTGATGATATTGAAACATGTATGTTTTCTATTTTCTCATTGAAATTTAGATATTTTGCATGTAATGCCAATTTTGGCAGTACAAAGTTGTTGAAGATGAGTACCCGCATCATTCATTAGGAGTTTAAGGACCAGTTGCACCGCTTCA
This sequence comes from Zygogramma bicolorata, assembly GCA_032362365.1. Lineage (NCBI taxonomy): Eukaryota > Metazoa > Arthropoda > Insecta > Coleoptera > Chrysomelidae > Zygogramma > Zygogramma bicolorata. Next base: position 426,636 of record JAVJAQ010004967.1, on the reverse strand, counting down.
ACCCAGCAGAGATTCAACTAAGTTTGGCTCAATCGTTAAGGAACAAGGGAGCTGATTGGCAAATCCAGAGCAACAAAGCCTGGCTTAGATAAAGCCCAACAACAAAAACTGCAATACGTCAGAAATATCGGAAGTAATGTTCGTTTCAAGTTGAATCCCATGAAAATGTATCTAGAATATTAGCATATAAATGAATAATTTTTGTTGTTAAAAAATCTGTCATAATAAAGAGATATGGGTAAAAAGGAAATGTGCATGTTGGTCAGCATGAATGCTGTCCAAGGGAGTCCACGAGGAGAAGGCATGCACTTTCTTGAGCATGGAGAGAATTCCGCAAGCTGAACTTCCTCTGGAAAAAGGGAATTCCAATAACAAAATGAAAAATCTCGTTAAAGATCATCATCACAATTTTACAAATAGGAGACACACAGATTCCCAAAGCTAATTGGGTGATGTCTTTCTCACCTTGTATTCATGCATACAAATTTACAAAGAGGAGACACACAGATTCTCAAAATCAATTGAGAGGTGTCTTTCTTACCCTGTATTCATTCACACCGAACACTAAACGAGTGCTTCGATTAGTTTTGTTATCGAATATGATGATGGGTTGGTTTGGGTTAGGGTGAAGTATCCGTAAAGACTGAATTGTCCGCCACAGCTGTTGATGTGCTCACTCAGAGTCATATTTTCATTTGCCTCATACAGGGTATCAAAAAAGTGCAGATACTTTGATCTCATGAAAAAATGAGAGGAACTCAATTTTTTCGAATGGAACACCCTGTATATTTCCAAATTTTTGAGATCTTCATTCAATTTCAGATTGACTTTGTTTAGATAATACTATTTAGATTTCGAACCGTTTTCGAGATAAACTGTTTCAAACGGAAATTGACATGGTTTCCTTGTTCATCACTCATTTTTGTTATTTTAATTATTAAAATACTCTTCAACCATCGAATGAAACTTCTCCTCAAACAATAGTTTTATTAACGCTGAAACACGAACTGAAAATAATGAAACCCATAAATTAATGAGTTAATTCAATCGTCAGTGTATTTCAGAATATGTTCAAACACATCTCCACCTCTAGTCGAACGAACATGTAATCTCTTCAGAAGATTGTCATGTGTAGCGCTTCTGATCAAGTCTGGATCTGGAGTCAAACTATTGAAAGCAGTTGTAACTCTCGATTTCACATCTTCCATTGTTGTTATTGGAGTAGAGTAAACCATATTTTCAATGAAACCCCACACGAAATAATCTAATGGATTGTCATCCGATGTTCTAGGAGGCCAACGAAAAGGTCCATTATTACCAATCCATCTGTCTTCGAAGATTTCAGTAGAAGCTCCGCTGACTGAATGAGAATCATGGGGTGGAGCACCATCCATTTCGTACCATACACGTTCTCTTTCTGGTCCATTATTTAAAATCATTTGTAAATCAGTAAATCTTCATATTTTGATGCATTCAAATTATCATCATAAAACTCGATATAAAAAATTGACCCATTCTTTATGGCACAACATGGGTTTTTTCTGGCGCCCAATAATGACTGTTGTGTCTATTGGAATCTCCCTTTTTTGTGAATTTGGCCTCATCTGTCCATATGATATTGTGAAAGCAATGTTCATCCTCTTGAGTCTTGACAAGTAACCATTCAACGAATTCCCCTCTACGTGAATCAGTCCCTTTCAAATTTTGGACACAGTAGAATTTAAAGGGATGCAATTTATGCTTATTGTAGGATGGTGGGGGTCTTCGAATGAGAACACGACACTAATGGTAACACCCTATATTTAACTCGACACAACTACCACTACTTGGTTATTACAACAACACAAGTTGCTATCAGGAAGGTACGGACAAGAATGAATATTCTATGTGATAACACCGACGATAGCTCATCTCCAGTGACTCAATGCGTTGTCATCAGTCTATGAATCAGCATCATCCCGCACGGCCATCCTGGTTTCATTCGTCCTCGAATGTCAGTTTTTTTTTGTAATAACGACACTCTTTAAGACTTCTTGTTATTCATCGATATACACATCCATACATACATGTATACACTGCCATCTTAGGGCCAAACAAATGCCATCTGAGGGCCAACCTTTGCCATCTATGGGTCAAACGCATGCCATCTAAGGGCCAACTATTGCCATCTAAGGGCCAACTATTGCCATCTGAGGGCCAACTATTGCCATCTGAGGGCCAACTATTGCCATCTGAGGGCCAACTATTGCCATCTGAGGGCCAACTATTGCCATCTGAGGGCCAACTATTGCCATCTGAGGGCCAACTATTGCCATCTAAGGGCCAACTATTGCCATCTATTGGCCAACTATTGCCATCTAAGGCCAAGCATAAGTGAACCTTTTTACATACCTAATTTTTCTGAATCTCAAAACGTTTCATATGCTCCCCTACTACCACAGCTTCATAGGGACGTCTTGATCTTTCCGTATGACGATCTTCCTTCACTTTATAGTGGTCGTTAGGAAGAACTTCTACCACCTTGAATGGTCCCCGATACTTTGGAAGGAGTTTCTTGCTTTGATTGCTTGCAGGAAAACTAGTTACTTTCGTTAAAACTGAGTCACCAACTCCAAATTTTCTCGGCGGTCCTCTCTTTTTATTAAATGCACTGTTTTGGTTCACTCTGTTACTGTCCAGCCTTTTTGCTGCGTCCGCCCTGATTTTGGTTACGTCGATTGGACAGTCTTCGTCACTACTGAATCTGTCATTATCTGTCCTCAAATGGAAACCGAAAAGTAACTCTGCAGGCGTGCTTTTCGTTATTCGGTGTTTGGTGCTGTTGATACCTTGTTAGACGTTTACTAACTTTGCATCCCAATTGTCGGAAGACGTGCTTGCTCCTGTTGTAGCAAGAGCATCCAGGATTGTCTTGTTCATTCTCTCAGCTTGGCCGTTACTTCTTGGCATCCCAACTGCTGTTGTGAACAGTCTAATTCCTTTGTTCTCTGCGTACATTCTAAAGCTTTTAAATGTGAAAGCTTTTTCCGCATCTGTTATTATTCTCCTAGGGTTTCCCAGGCGTGAAAACAATTCGTCCATTTTATCGACGACCTGTTTCGCGGAAGTGTCAGGAACTGCTTTGAGGTAGACATATATTTCGAAAATCCATCTACTATGACTAAAAGGTACTGGTTTCCAACTTTCGTTTCCACGAATGGGCCCAAGTGGTCCATGTGTAAGGTATGGTGTGGTCGAGCATACTTAGGAAGTGAATGGAGATAGCCTGTTTTTTTTTTCACCAACTTCCTTGTGATATAGACAGTGCAAACAAGAATGTATGTATTTCTTTACAAACCTTCTCATTCTAGGGAACCAATAGTGCTGTTTTATTCTATGGAGAGTTTTTTCCACAGCGAGATGACCGCTTTCATCATGGTTGGCTTTAACAATTTGCCACCTGCATTTTTTTGGCACCACCCATCTTCGTCCATGGGTTGTCAATTTGTACAATTTGTTCCCCCTCAAATCGTAATTTTCAAAAATATTTTTGTTATTGTGAATGTCACCACTGAGAAGAATCGATTTAATTTCTTTGATATCTTCATCTTGATCCTGAGCTTCACGTAAGTAATCATTTTCACTTATCACAAGGATTGTATTCGATGCTGTGTCCTTTTGAAAATTACGACTTAAGGCATCTACGTGTTGTATTTGTGTACCCGCTCTATGTTCGATCTTATAACAAAAGTCTTGCAAAAACAGAACCCAACGAGCGATTCTTGGAATTATACTCTGTTTATTCAAGGCACTTTTGACCGCATTACAATCAGTGATAATGGTAAATTCGTGCCCCATCAAGTAATATTTGAATCTTTCCAAAGTTTTCACGATTGCTAATAACTCTAGTTCGAACGAATGGTAATTTTTCTCTTGGTCGGTGGTTTGTTCACTGAAAAAGGCTACTGGTTGTTCCTTATTATCAATTTTTTGCATTATAATTCCGGCAAAACCTTCCCCACTAGCATCACTGTAGACCAGAGTGGGTAAACTAGGATTAAATGTCGTTAGAATTCGCTTGAACGATATTGCATTTTTCAACTCAGTTGCTATTTTGTTATGACATTCATTCCACTCCCAAGGGCAGTCTTTTTTTTAAAGTTTTGTTAGTGGGGCCGTTTTACGAGCGAAATTTTCTATGAATTTGCGAAAATATCCTACTAGACCTAAAAATTGTCTCAACTGGTGGCAGTTTCTTGGAAAAGGGAACTTTTGTAGCGCTTCTATTTTTAAATTGCTTGGGGCTATCTGATTGTGAGAAATTTCATGTCCTAAATAATTGATGCTATTGACTCAAAAGGAAGATTTGGCTATCTTTATTGTCAAGCCATATTCTTTCATTACGCTGAGTACCTTACTCAAAAGTTCCAGTCCCTCGTTTATGGTTTTAGAAGGAATTAATACGCCATCTAGGTAGGGAATGATATTAAATTGGCGCAACGGTTGAAGTATTTCGTTCATAAATTTTTGAAAGACTGCCGGGCAGTTGGATAGACCGAAAGGTGCCCTCAGGTATTCGTAGTGACCCTCAGGAGTAACAAATGCAGTGAATGGGATGGATTTTGGGTCCACTGGAATTTGGTGATACCCTGATGCTAGATCTATCGTAGTGAAATATTTGTAACCATTTGAACTATCAATGATTTCTTCAATAACAGGCATGGGAAAATTTTGCTTCACTGTAATCTTGTTCAGAGCACGGTAGTCTACCAGCATTCGTTTTTCACCATCCTTTTTTTTGACAAGTAACGCGGGACTCGCATACGCCAATACACTTGCCTGAATAATTTTTGCATCAAGTAATTCCTTGGTTATCTTTCTAATGATTGTTTTGTCACTCTCAGTGAATCGGTATGCTCGATGAGTAACCGGTTTGTCAGTTGTTAGTTCAATTGACAATGAAACTGAGTGTGCCTTGCCGAGTGCATTCAAATTTTGAAACACGCAGCTTTCAAAGGTTGAGAGTAATTGTTTTAAGGACTTTTCCCCAGATTCGGATAAATTACCATGTTTAATATTTTCCACCCATTCTGGTAGACTTGTTTTATACTTGAACGATAGCCGTTCATCTATTCTGTAGTAGATTATATTTTCATTCTCCGTGAAATTTCGTCCTATCAGAATTTCTGGATGCAATCGTTCATCTCCAACAACATAAAATTTGATAACCAGTTTTACCTCATCGATTTCTGTTGAAGCTTCAGCATATTTTGTGACCTTTATGCCTATTCCCAAAAATCCAGATAGTGTCACGTCTTCCTCAAGAAATTTAATATTTAGTCCCAAAGTCTGTGCAAAAGAATATGATATTAGCGAGCAATCGCTTCCAAGATCTATAGAAGCAGTGCATTCAACCCCGTTAATGAATGTTTTTTTGTAAAATTTTGACGAAACATTTTCTTTTTCAATCAACCTGACATGATCGATTTTTCTTTGTTGTTTGCCCGTTTCCTGTTCTGAAGTATTGTTGGGGTTATTTCTATTGGGTTCTGTTTTTTTTATAGCAAATTTTCTCAATATGACCTTTTTTCCACAGAAATTACAATTTTTTTTTCTAAATCTACACGTTCTTCTCTCATGGCCGTTTATTCCGCATTATTTACAATTCAAATGACTTTTGTCATATTTTTTTTGAGGATATTGTGAATGACTTGTACTTGGTCTGTTGGTACTGCTTATGTGTCCAGGTTGAACTTCCTCTGGGGAATAGACTTTATTTTTCAAATAAGTTGCTAGGATATTTGGATCTCTTATATTTAAAGCTTCAACAGCAGATGAAATATTATTATCGTTAATTGCACCTATCACAAGTGATACCTTATCGGAACTAGAAAAATTCAAATTTAATTTATTGATTTTAGCAAAGTGTTGAAAATGAAAATCATAGAGCGGGGCACCTTTTTGTGGTCTATGATTCGCAATATCCATGAATAGCTCGTAAGTATTTCGAGTACTCTGGAAAGTAATATTCAATATTTTTTTCCACTGCTTCCAAGTAAGCTCTGACCAACCTCTTTCGCTTTGAATGAAGCTATCATACCATGTTTTTGCAGTTCCTTTCAATTTATTCAGAACTTGATATACAGTGAAACTATCTGACCATTTATAAATTTTAGCATAATGGTGAATTATTTCTAACCAATCTTTAATATCTGATGTTTTTGGATCGAATTCAGGAATGATCGATGAAATGAGAGAACCTGAATTAGAGTGTACATTATGAGTTTGAAGATGAAATATTTCGCTTACGGCTGAGACTCTTCGTTTGGATTTTTTTGACTTGCTTCGGTGATCACTGCCTGATGACGATGATGTTGACGTAGAACGTTCTCTCCGGCTTCTTTTTCTGGATTTCGGCATTTTCAACAGAGCACACACAACACCGCAACCACTTCTGATGTAGGATGGTGGGGGTCTTCGAATGAGAACACGACACTAATGATAACACCCTATATTTAACTCGACACAACTACCACTACTTGGTTATTACAACAACACAAGTTGCTATCAGGAAGGTACGGACAAGAATGAATATTCTATGTGATAACACCGACGATAGCTCATCTCCAGTGACTCAATGCGTTGTCATCAGTCTATGAATCAGCATCATCCCGCATTATCAAGAATTCGACAAATTGTCACGTAGGGTATACCTATCTCCCTTTCAGCCTCGTGCAGAGAAGCATTTGGAAATGCATAAAAGTATCCCAAAACTGTTATACCATTGTCACCATCAAATACTTTAGTCTTCTCACGAATGATTTTTGGACGGAAGGTTCCATTCAACCTACAGTTTTGTAGTAGTCGATTCATCACATTATTATACGGCTTTGGAAGTTGTGGATATCCTTCATGAAATACTCGTAATGTTCTACTAGCAATTCTATTGCACTCACCATAAATTATTAATAAATTCAAGAAATCTTCATTGCTGTAACCTAATCTTGACATCATTCTATTATAATTGGTAGCTGCCACAATCAGTCAAAACCACCAACGAAAGTCTGACGTTAAATATTTGGTTTATTTATTTTTCCAAAGCACACTATTAAAAAGTATTGTGCACTGTTGTACGTTAGAGACCAATACCTCAACAATGTATACAAATACACAACTTTTTTTGAGGTAGGTACATACCAATTTCGAATTGACTGATCTGAGACAGTTGAAAATCTGGATCAAAAAAAATTTCACTGATTATTAAAAAAATGTTGAATATCCAAAATAAGTGATGAATTCGAGAAAACGAGCAAGAAAACCACGTCAGTTTCCGTTTGAAACAGTTTATCTCGAAAACGGTTCAAACTAGAAATAGTATTATCTGAACAAAGCCAATCTGAAATTGAATGTAGAGCTCGAAAATGTTGAAATATACAGGGTGTTCCATTCGAAAAAATTGAGTTCCACTCATTTTTTCATGAGATCACAGTATCTGCATTCTTGAAGACCCTCTATGAGGCAAATGGAAATATGAATCGGAGCGAAGATCCTCATAGTATCACTCCACTCCACTCCTTTTCAAATTTGATCGTTTCAGTGCAAGAGAGTTCAAGATTATCAGCATTTATAAAAGTTCATGTTTGGTAAAAAAAATATCGAAATTAATTTATATCTTCTAAACGGTAATAGATAGGTAAAGGGAAATAGTATATGAATATATTGACAAAGTGATAATGAATCATAATATGATATTTCATATGGGGTGTTCCATGCAAAAATCGAGGAAGCCGCTACTTCATAGTAGAAGCGACAACGCATTGTCCAAAATATCTTAGGCGTGTAGGTCATTCGATTTATGCATACTATGAAATTTTCAGGTTGATCCGTTGAATAGTTTGTCAGAAATGGCTAATTAACGCTCATCATGGAAAGCCCTGTATACCTCACGCTACCACGAAAACAGGAAAGTTTTTATTTAGATTACCTTATACTCTTCTGATTGATGTCTTTGATGAACTTTCAGACTCGTCATATTTTGATTTTTTATACCCAAAAGGGACAGAACTGTAATCGGCGAGAAACTTTCTCTTCAGTGATTGGATTTCATATTTTTTAATGATTTCAGCTGATTCTACTTCATGCTCAGCTGTCCGTCGTATCACACATATTCCGTGATGTATGAACCAAGACCCTCTTTTTCGAGTTCATCTCTCATATCACCAATGAACTCCCCTACGGTAATCTCGCATTCTCCAGGTCGTGATACATAGATAACGGAATCCGTATCGTAATACATGACTCTTTTGTTCAATTTTTCTAGTGACTCGTACAGTTTCAATCGAGCCTGTGCAGTAAAGAAGGCTGCTATTACTACGTTTACGGTAGATAAATTATCATATGCCTCTTCTCGGTACTCCCAATTAATGATCAGGACATCTTCGTTCACTGGGAGCACTGTATTTACATATTTAGATGGATAAGACATCATAATGGAAATTCTGGAGGACTGTTAATAATCGTAGTTTTTGGTTGGTTTTCACGTTGACCTAAATTACCCCAGAACGGGTTCAGCATTAGTTTGGCCAATGATCTCAAACCTGCATTATCAACAACCTTGGAAATGTCAAATTTGATCCCCTCACGCTCTAAAAATCGTTCTGAATATTACTCTCTATCTCTCTCTCTCTCTCTCTCTCTCTCTCTCTCTCTCTCTCTCTCTCTCTCTCTCCCTCTCTCTCGGCTTCTGTTTTGAACTGTGACGGCCAATCTGAAGACTCTTGTTTTATTTTGATGAACTTATTCATCATAACCCTGGAGTATCATTGCTGAATTGAACTGTTTGTATGCCCCCACACCTCATAAGTTTCTAAAATTCTGAACCCTCATGTTTCTGCTTTCAATACTTTCTTCACCACTCATGTTCCGGTTAGTGTCCGCTCTTCGTCTGAATGCTGACACCCCCCATAGTTTGAAGACTGTCCACACTCGCGTTAATTACTTAAAAATTCCAAATATAAACTACTCAGGACAAAATATATCTGTATATATAAAAGAGGGATGGATGTGATAAAATATGTAAATACAGTTTGAATATAAAATAAAATATGATGTTGAGTTAACATATATAAAATAAAATTATTAAAATATAAAACTATTGAGAATATAAATATACATGTTATTGAGGATGACGATTGAGTTAAAATTTGAGGTGAAAAGCAATGTATTAATATATAGGATGGTTGGGTCTAATCATATTGCAAGAAGGAGCTCGACTACAGCTCACCATGAAAAATTATTATATTGTATTGATCAAGGAAATAAAATTGTGCAAATATTCAAGGAAAATTCATGGCCACTCTGCCTGATTCGAGTACGTATTTTTTCAACTGAGTTTTGAACGAGTATACGCTTTTTATTGTTTTCAAGTTTTCAGGAATTGAATTGTAGAATTTTGTGGCGAGGTAGCAATATGATCTTTGGGTAGTTGTTTTGAACATGAATGGAATAACGTAATGCTGTTTTTGTCGGGTGTTGTATAAATGATTTGGTAAGTGACATTGTTGCCTGTGTATGTGGAATCTGATGCATGCGTTATAGTAATATAATTGCCTGATGTCGAGGATTCTGGTTTCAGAATACAAGGCATCTGTTGGGTATCTGTGGCTTTTAGAGTGAATGAGTTTCAGAAACCTCCTTTGCATTACTTCCAAGGTCTGAAGATGGGTTTTTGGAGCTGCGCCCCATATGAGTATTCCATATCGGAGATGGCTTTCCACTAGGGAATAGTAGAGTGTAGTCAGATAATTTTTAGATATGAGGTCTTTCATTTTTCTAAATCTGTATAATATTGTTCTCAACTCATTCGATAGGTATGATATATGCAAGTCCCATCTCATGTGTGGATCGATAATTACGCCTAAATATTTTATTTTAATTTCAGAGCGGATTATGAAGGTTTCCGAGTCAGATTTGATGGATAATTCATTATAAGTTGGAGCAGAAGTAGAGCAACAAGAAAAGTGTGAATACGTGGTTTTTTCAATATTCATAGTTAATAATTTGTAGTCCAGCCATTGTTTTACATGCAAGAAATTAGCTTCTGCAGTTTCTTTCAATTCATCCCATGTATCTGCCTGATAAAATATGGCTGTATCATCAGCAAATCCTATGATGTTATCATCTTTTCCCATTGCGAATAAGTCGTTTATATATATATTAAACAAGGTGGGTCCAAGAACAGTTCCCTGCGGCACTCCATATTCGATAATTGTTTCGGTACTGCGGGTATTATCAATTCTCACCGCTTGAAACCTATTTGTGAGGTAACTTTCGAAAAACTTCAGATTGTTGTTACGTATACCAATGTCTTCCAAGGACTGCAAAAGAAGACGATGGCTCACTGTATCAAATGCTTTCGATAGATCTATAAATATGCACAAGCACGGCTTGCTTTCATTAAGACTTTCGTTGATTTTTGTTGTGAGAGAAATGACAGCGTCTTGTATTGATATTTTTTCTCTGAAGCCATATTGCTGTTTTGATAAAATTTGATACTTGTTTAAGTAGTTAATGAGTCTAAGTTTAAGTAGTTTCTCAAAGATCTTTGCTATGTGAGTGATCAAAGAAATCGGTCTATAATTATTGATATCAGTTTCGTCACCTTTCTTGAATATAGGTGACACAATAGATTTTTTAAGGGTTTGTGGGTAAATTCCGTTTTCTATACAGTTGTTGATGATGAATGTGAGTGGATGTACTATGTAACGACTGATCTGTTTTGAGGTTTCTGATTTTATATTGTCGTTTCCTACAGCCTTTCCGTTTTTCAATTCTAAAATAGTCCTCTGTACCTCTTCTGCGGTGATAGGCGCAAATACAAATGAATTTGCTCTGGATTGTCTTTTGGCCTTATATTTTTTATTCACTTTTATTCGATTTGCTAGTGTTTTACCAATTTTGCTGAAACCACTATTGAATTCTTCGACAATTTCAGATTTATCTACTAGTAATTTCCCTGTTTCTATACTTTTTATAGATTCAATACGATGTTGTTGTTTTTTTGTCTTACTTATTTGTTGTACCACTTTCCATAAATCCTTTGAATTATATTTATTTTTATCAATTTGTTTTTTAAAATAATTCAATTTTGCTTTTTTTATCAGTGCATTTAGTTTGTTCCTGTACTTTTTGAATTCGTTTTTCATTTCATTGTTTGAATGAGGATTATTTTGTAGATCTTTGTACATTTAATTTTTTTTATTAATAGAGTTAAGCAGGGCGGTGGTCAACCAGGGTGCTATTTTTGTGCATTTTCTTCGTATTTGTTTTTTTTTGTACATAATTCTATTTAATTTTTGATGGTTTCAATAAACTGTGTCGTTGCTACCTCTGTATTGGTTGCATAGTACACATTATCCCAACATATGCCTTCAAATGCAGAATCTAATTTATTTTCATCAATTACGCTTATGAATCTATCGGTGTTTTTTGTGACTCGTTTAGTTTTTCGGTTTAAAGTTATTTGTAAGATTGTAGTGTAGTGGTCGGTTATAGTTGATTCCAGCACCAAGGGGATTGTATTGTCAATGTTATCAACTTCTGTTTTGAGAAAAATATGATCCAGACAGGTACTGCTGCTACCTTGTACTCTTGTTGGTTCGTTTATCATAGAAATATACCCGGATTCGTTCAGTGTGTTCAAATACTCAGCTGTGTGTATCTCGTTTGGCTTTAATTAATCGATATTTAGATCTCCCACAAATATAACGAAGTCTTCTGAGTGGTTTCCATTATATTCCAAGAACTCATTCAAACTAATATTGAAATCATGAATATCCGAATTTGGTGATCTATATAAAGCATTAACTTTAATAAATTTACCACTTTGAGTATTCATTTTGATAATAATTAATATTTTTATATTATTTTGTAGAGTTGAGATTTCATATTTATAATCAATATCAGATTTGATATAAGCAACAACACCGTCGTTTTGGTTTAGTTGACTTCCGTTATAAATTCTATTATATCCTGTAATGTTATAAAAGTTCTGATCAACTACTTCTCTCGTTTCACTCAAAATTATGCAATGTATGTCAGTTTTTAAATTTTGCAACATAATCATGAATTCATCGAGGTTTTTATTTATGCTGCGGATGTTCATTTGTAGAATATTGAATGTATCGTTAATTTCATTTATTTTTAAAATCTGGGAACACTGTTCGTTATTATCTATACTGTATGATGGTACTGTATCAATATCGAAATCACGAATATATTGGTCCATCATCAACATTGAAATTACTATTAGGGAAAACTACGAATACATTTCTTTTCAATAAACATACAAAGATACAAATACACAGCCCTTCGCAAAAAGGTTACAATAATCACGAAAATAAAAATAATTATATATTTACACATATGTGAGGGCAGTATCTCTAGTACTTGTTGTTCTCCATTGACATTATTGTTACTTGCATCCAGACGATGAATTGTTTCGGGTAGGCCTTCCAGGTTTTGCTGGGTTCTTGTTGCAGGTGGATTTAGGGGTTGTGGCGTCTACAGTTTTTGTTGTGGATATTGTAAGGTTCTTTTCCTCTTCTATTTGATTTTTTCCCTTTATCTTATTGACGTTTATTGGTTCTTCCGAATTTTTTGTACTATCTAAAATTTCCTCGTGTATTATGTTGTGGCTGGCTATTGGGGTCGGTGGTGCACTATTTGATTTAGGCTTCTGTTCGATTTCAAACTCACACTCTCTGTTACTTCATTCTAGTTCTTCTAGCGTGTATTGTGTGCCATTCACATATAAGTGTTGGTTTTTTATATATGCAAGGTAATTATTTTTCCTGGCGTTTTTTAGATGTTTCACTAGTTGTTTATTTATGACCTGGTCCTCTGGTCGTAGATCATGGGTTATAGATATACCAGTACCTCGTAATTTTTTCAAATTTTGAAATATTTTTTGTTTTTGTAGGTATGAGATGAATTCAAGTATGATTGTGTTTTTTTTTCCAATAGTATATATGTTATTTACGTCTCTCTCAGTTATGTTACTTTCAAAAATTTCATTAATTTTGTCTATAGTAACTGTAATAAAGTTGTCTCTGTTTGACTCTATTCCGAAAATAACAATATTATTTCTTCTATTATATCTCTCTAAACTAGTTATTTTCTTTTCCAGTTTGTTACATTTCTCTTCAAGTTCTTTCGTTTTATTTTCAAAACTTTCAAGTATACCCTGTATCTCACTCTTCAGCTCCGTCTTTGTATTATTTATCAGATGTTCTAGTTTTGATAGTAAATCATTATTCGAGATATCAGTCATAATTTCCTTGGACTATTTCTCCGTGACACCTCCCAGATAAGAAATGAAATCGGTTTCTTTCGAATGAATATGTTGTTACTTTTTTGATGGCCTCTCGCACACGAATTCTCTCATACAAAGTTCAATTCTATCAATATTTCTTTCAAATTTCACTCACAATTTGCACTTTTTTCTCAGGAACATTCCAATGTGATAAACCAAATTTATTTTGCACTTTCAACTACATTCACAATAATTTTCGTAGAGAATGTTTCGAGTTGGACCACTACTCGGTACGGTGGAATACCTCTATTTGTTCAGGCCATGTGTGTCATGTATGATCTTTTATTTTGTTCAAATCATCTCCACAGATTAGCTTTGCTAACAATCGATGATTTATACTTCATATGTTAACTGATTTATTGTTTGTGAATTATTTTATGCTTTGCTGAAATCTACATCGACGATGGCTGACAATTTGAAGAAAGCATCGAATTATTGTGTGATTTGTTCAAGTAATTAGAAGAAAAATCCCCAAATCAGCTTCTCCAGATTTCGGAAAGATGAGAAGAGGTGAGTTGAAACAATTCCACTGAATTCAAGGCGTTGATATTATCATTGTAGGCAATGAATTATCGTCGATTTCATAAGAATTAGACATTTTCGTTTCTATCTTCTTGGTATATCTTCTTACCTTATTCTCAGTGATTTCATGTACTCACCACATTAAACAGATATTGTTGAACTTTTCTTAGAAAGAACAACTTCACTGTTTCGATACTCATATATCTCTAACGTTGATGATTCATCTTTTAGATGCAATGAATGGAAGTTGAATCTTCACATACCGAAATTGGACAATTGCTCTGCAGAGGATTGCTACAAGAGATACAGAGTCTGTAGTATACTCTTTGAGGATTGCATGTTTTCCAGTATTCAGAAAAACAAATTGAAGCTGAACGCTATCCCTACCAGATTGATAGAAGTGCAATAAGACAGCATCAGCCAACACAAAGCATCTGGTGAAATATATATAATTTTATAAGCTATATACTGTAACTGGAAGCATACATATATACAAAATTTTTCTTTGAATAGTTCAGGAGCATTGTCGTTATGTGAACAAATCTTTATCTTTGATATAGTCGAGGCCCATATTTTGTTTTATTTTTTTTTCTCAACAAAAAACTTACTCCTAAGTTTCTTGCAGGCTATTATTCGTTGAATTCTTTTCGACTTTTTTTCAATATCATTATATATTCTTGTCGAACACTCGAATGAGGAACAGAGAAAATGTTCAGTGTTGTGAATAAAAAGACCTCATCAACTTGGATTGATATCTAGGCAACCAACAATTGCTTATCACATAGGGGCAGCCAGAAAATTTTCTGTTGTGACTTGGGCATGAACCAGCAGTGAGAAAACTGAATCAAACACAAATCAAGCGCCTTTGCTCATTTGGTCATCAACTCTCCATGATGTGTATTCCAAATCCTGCATTTTATAGATAGAAAGTGTCATTTGCATTGGTATCGTGTAGAATTCTGCATATTTTTGATGTATAATTTTTTTTCAGTGAATATCCCAGTAGCTCCTCAAAGTACCAGTTTTGTTCAAAATGAAGCTTGTGATATGTCTCTTCCAAGTACAAGCCCAACAGAACCCATCTGTGATGTGTCTATAAACTGGGAGACTTTTCTTAGTATCAGTTTTGATGATGAAGACAATATAAAGGTCATCTCAAGTAACAGTAATACAGAACGTAATGCAGAAGGTATGTTTTTTATCGGTGTTTTCAGTCCAATTTTTTTTCAGAGATCGTGTCCCCTTACACCAAACTGATATTATTTGCACTCGAAGCGCGTTTCGCTAACTGGGTTAGCATATTCAGAAAAAAAAATCTTCTGACGATTCTCCAGAGAAGAACCAGAGGCTGTTGGCCAAAATTCCTAAGAAAGTGAAAGCCAAGAAGGTCCCGACCACCAAAGAGAGTTGTTGACAAGCTCTACAGGTAATGATCCCGCGATGCTGTGTCAGCTGGATTATTTTTCGAAGTGATATGGTGTTATAAGGTGGGGGTAACTTCATCTTGAATCTGAGTTGAGCGATTGGCGACGAAAGTATTCCATCGATGGGAGAACTGCGTATCCACGTCGAAATCACCATCACCAGACTTGAAACCACCATCACTCCGAACTCGAGTTCGGAGGTCGAAACTCAATCATCACCTAGAAGATGGCAAATGAGACTTTGCCGAAACGTTGTGACAATTATCCTTCAGACGATCAAAACCACAGAACACGGAATGAAACCCGAAAACACAATTCATCATACTTCGTCCGTGAGAATCTTCATGCTAACATATATATATATATATATATATATATATATATATATATAGCGTATTATTAGCAAAATTCAAGCGCGCCACTCATTTTTTGATTTTTTTCCCAGCTGCAATCGCGTATTCCTTGCTCTTTCACCAAGCAGTCCTCTATATAAGAAAGGAAGCATGCTCTTCGTATTCTCATACGACTTGCGCAAAAGAAATGTTTCAATAATGAAATAAAGCCCTTGAAACAAAATAAACGTCTTCCGAAGGCCTTTCGTAAGTTGGCCCCTTTTATCGATGAGAAAGGAATCTTGCGAGTGGGTGGTCGTCTCACACATTCCAATCTTTCTTACGATCAAAAACATCCCGCACTATTGCCCAGTAATCATAGATTCACTCAACTGGTTATAGAAGACACTCACAATGAATTTCTACACCAAGGCTTTCAAACATTAAACAATCTACTATCACAAAGATATTGGATTCTATCTCCCAAACGGACCATGAGAAGTGCGATTTCCAAGTGTTTGAAATGCTTACGGCTCAATCCAAAATCTGTGCAGCAACATATAGGGGATCTCCCTTCATCTCGGTTATGCCAAGTCAAACCATTTTCACGCGTCGGAATTGATTTCTGTGCTCCGATAAAAATTACTCCCACTAGGATGCGAGGCTCAAAGATTTTGAAATCTTACATTTGTGTATTTTGTTGTATGGCTACGAAGGCGATACATCAACAACTCGCCTCGGATCTATCGACAAATGCACATCTTGGGGCTTTGAGACGTTTTGTTTCTCGACGTGGTCCTTGTTCAGATATCTATTGTGACTGTGGTACCAATTTCAAGGGTGCTACACGTGAATTGGCAGATATTATGAAAAATGCCACAGATCAACATTCTATGAATTTTCATTTCAACCCCCCTTTCGCTCCCAACTTCGGTTGTCTCTGAGAGGCAGGGGTGTAGTCTGTAAAAACTAATTCATTCAGAGTAATTGGGAAACAAATTCTTTCGTACGAGGAACTGGTTCAAATAGAGGCCTCATTGAACTCTCGACCGCTTTGCAGTATGAGCTCTGATCCTAACGATGACTCAGTGTTGACGCCAGGACATTTTTTAACGCTTGCTCCTTTAAACCCGGTTCCAGAACCCAACTTGGGTGACTTGCGCTCAGGGCGTTTGGCCAGATGGCAACTTGTTCAACGCTTGCAACAAGACTTTTGGGTTAGATGGCACAAAGAATATTTGCATACCTTGATACAGCGAGCGAAATGGCTGAAACCCTCCACTCCAATTAACATAGGTGAAGCCCGGAAGCACCTAACAATTCATAACCTACGCCTCTGTTTACCTTTCTCGATCTTGAAACACTCACCGCTAATAGTAGGTTTTTTTGATAACTAATATGCCTTTGAAAGGTTGAAAACACTATACAGCAATAGCTGTTGCCGCTCAAATGAGATTCATCGATTGTTACTCAGAAATTTATGATTTAAATGAGGCACTCCTGTATATAATCCTCCAAAAAATGGAATGTTATGATATTATTTTTCCCTGCTCTGATTCTACCTTATAAGGTGTTTTCATGTATTAATTCAGGCGACTTGGTGAAGAAGAATAATATGTTAGTTATTAGAGGTCTACTTCGATTTTTGGTTGAGTGACAACACTGCCCAGATACTGAATCATAATAATCACTGAGCTTAGACTGTGAGCGTGCATTGGGACCACAATAAAGAGTAAATAATGCCGTCTAGCAGTTCTAGGTCATTGGTGAAGTCTATATAATTTTATATTAGGTATAATGACGAAATGGATGAATCAATCCCTCTTTGAAGTAGCACAAGTCATTCGCACAGCAAAATTGATATTACTAGGTAGGTATTCAGCTGTATTTTTGATCTTCGAGCGAAACAATTCCTTATTGGGAGGCTATTATGGGCAAATTGCAGAAAATTCCCAAGTAATAGTCACTATTACTGACAAAAACTCCCAAATCAAAATGCTAAATAGTATAACCTTAGGAAAATATATACTGGATACAAAGTAGTAGATAGAGTTCCCAATAAGAATTATATGTCATTCAAGGCAGGTGATTCATTTCGTGCTAAATTAGCTCCTTGTTCTTTCACCATTAGTTTATGCTCGAAAGAATAAAAATGGTGCTGATTTGGGTAATTGTCATGTCAAAGATTTGCAACTCTATTCTAATTATTTAGATTCTGATGAATA
Source organism: Zygogramma bicolorata (assembly GCA_032362365.1). Lineage (NCBI taxonomy): Eukaryota > Metazoa > Arthropoda > Insecta > Coleoptera > Chrysomelidae > Zygogramma > Zygogramma bicolorata. The sequence continues at coordinate 408,782 of JAVJAQ010004967.1, read as the reverse complement.
CTCTGGAGCCGAAATCGAACAGAATTCTGACCCTCACAGTGTTTATATTCACCGTGGCATTAGCAAACGGTAGGTAAGACTTCTACATCTGGCAACCGTGATTAAGATGGTCAACCTTAGACTGACTTTCAACATCAGAAGAGTAAATAGTACTATAACATACTGTTTTGGAGACTGGATTCATATAAGTTTTTGCCTGGTGGTATGTTGTGGTCAATATGAACCAGATTTGAAACCGTAGTTTCATTAGACTGGAAAATAATTCTACAATTGTTTTTTTTTATACATATGATCATTGACCTGACTTTCATGGATTTATATGGATTTTTTTGGAGAAATGGCAATTTGCAAAATTTATTGTACCTTTCATTGAATTCAAAAATAATTGATTATTTTCCCACACATACACATGAATATTTTTTTTCAATATTGTTGTTTGATCTGTTTCTTCACTCTTAAATGTTACAGTTTGTAGCAGAACCATCTTCTTGTCCCTCAGCTAACATCAATAAATATCGTGTCGGATTTTGTTGTTCCTTCGTGAATGAAACATTCGATAGGCAACCCGTCACTCATGGCTTGGTTTAACCTGCAGGACAGCCAATGTTTGGGTAGGTTTGGAGATTTCTTGGCCGTGACCATGAATTTGAAATACGGTAAAGTATAAAAACTACAAATCGTAAAATCTAACTTTTTCATCTATTTTCGATATTTGCTTGATTCTGGCTTCAACTTGAAAGACCGAAAAGTGCGATTCACGACCTAAAGGCAGCGACTATAGATTTGCTGAAATGGCTTGTGGCTTTGAATGGTTTCAAATATAGAACTCAGCCCGCGAAGAATCAGAAGGATGGAGAAAGAAGAGAGTTACACTCATAATCATAAAAGAAAAAGAGAAAAAATAAATGATACCAACAGTTTCTAAAACAAAGGCCAAAAAAGTACACCTATTTGGCACCCAAACTTTTCAGTCAATACCACCACAAATCATTATGAAACTCCTTAAAACGCTTCAAAACACAACTCTATCATTTGTCAATGAGACAGGCAAAAAAAAAAGACAAAAGAAGAGGGTGATTGAGTGATACAAAGAAAATATAGAGAATAGATCTATTCAATAACTGTATATATTTGAATTGTAATGATAAGGATAAAATAATATCCTCAATTATGTTCCTTCTGTTATTTATGCTATTATTATTGTTATTATATTTTATATTTCAAAGTGTCGTATATTGTATTTCGAAATGTCGTGTTGTCCAAATTTTATAATTCCATACTTGATATTCTTCAGATGAGTTTTTCATATTTACATATTCATTCTCCCATGTTGGATTTCAAGATTTTATGTGTTCATGACTATTTTCTATATTGATTGACCTGTATGTTTTGTCATCACACACAAGCTGTTACTACTACAGCTTCAGTGATTATTTTTGTTTATTCTTGATATATATTGTACTTTTTTTCATATAAGTTATATTCTGGTGAATAAACGTTATTATTATTATTATTATTATTATTATTTATATTCCAGCCTGTGTCTGCATTTCTCTGTAGGTAGGTAACGGTATTTTGACTAAAACTGTATAAGATACATATTTGTTAGCAAGAATCACATAACGCTTTACATGTCAAGTGTAGATATCCCGCTTTGTTGAAATAAGCATTGCATTTCTTTGTAGAACCTTTCTATGGTTGTGGATCTCCTGCATATTTGTCGTATCAAATTGTTACTCAACCGTCTAGATTTTCTGTACTGAGAAATACCCAGGTCCGATACCCATCAACAGATCTACCCTGAGATATTGATCGATTGCAAGTTGTATCATCATCGTAAGGAGTTGTCAAACATTTTTTGTGTATTGTGTAACGATCAAATCGTTTCACGTAACAATTCATGGAATACATTCGGAAATCGAAATCATGCCTAGTATACCTAATGACACCTAGCGGAAAGTTGCCAAATTTCTAAGTACCATCGAATATCGAGTTCTATAGAATTCAATGTGCTTCATCTATCATGATGGCAGTCAGAACGCCTGAAATCTAGGGTCACTAGATATAGTAAGCTGCGCCCACACGGGTACGGGCAAAATCGGCCAGTCGCAATGAAGGGAAATTTGGTTATGCGAATTCGAAGAATATGAGAAGAATAAGTTAAAATTGTCGTGAAACATAGTGACTTCTTTGGTAGAACTGGTGCGTAATCATAGTATTACCCTTTTTTTTCAACACTTTACATATTGAAGGATGAATATATAAGAGTAATGTCAAAGATTGCACGAGTTCCTACAAAATAATTGTCGAAATGCCATTCTGATTTTTCATGTGAATTAGAACTGAAAACTGACCTCAACCAGTATTCAATATTTATGATGGACATATCACTATTTTTTGAGATTTCCTAGTTGACCTCTAATATTCCTGCCTGTGAACGTATTACTGGCAATGCCCGTAACGTGTTTAGTAAAAACCTATGCAAACAATGAATATCATGAGTTCTTGAGTAGTTCATAGTCTTTCGAGACCGCTTTTGCAAGAATTTGTTTTAATTGGTAGACCCAGTTTTATCATTCAAATGGTGCAGTATGTATTTCGTCGAACAATAATGTAATAGATACCCAATTAAATGTATGAATTGAGTCCCTTGTGATAATCATTGTCTAATAATCATTTGGAGGTTTAGTATTTTATAAATGAGAATATTACTTCTCTGTGTAGCTAGACCCTGGAGTTGAATGATTATTGATTATTTAAGTCCTTAGTCCATCGAGAAAGATATCATATAAAAAATGCCAATTATGTTGATTTCTGAATCTACTGATATATCAATAATTATGGGTATTGGATTATGTATGAAGATATCTGTCAACTGGTTACGTTCCTTGATCTACCTGGTTCACTGTTCACACAAAATGTACTAGAAGAAATTAAAGCTTGCAGACGTTCGAAGACTTTCATGTCGAAACTGTCAACCCATCCTGTGGTATATGTATTAAAATGCCTAATAGCATTGGACTATGTTGGTTTGCTATCTTTGAAGTTTTTTAGGTATGTCTATCGAGAGACGCGCACATCTTTCTCCCAGTATATAGTGAGCGAAGATCAATAAAACTAATATATATATATATATATATATATATATATATATATATATATATATATATATATATATATATATATACTCAATTCGCAATTTCATTCTACTTCCACTTGGACATTAGAGTTTTGGCGACGAGGAAATCGGTGATGAACAAATTATAAACAGTTCAGTGTAGTGAGAGTCAGAGATGGCGACAGCTCAATATGGCATTCAGATGGAATTCAATCCCGATATCCACGATTTCGATGGCTAAAATCCTTTTATGTGGCCAATCGATTAGGAAAGGATTTTATCACTGAGTTCAACCTGGGCTTTAGCTCTTTACATTATGTTAATTTGCCTAGCAACAAAATAATTGATAATTTGGTAAATAAATATCCACATGTTTTCAATATTATACTTCGGTTCGGTTCGGTTCGGTCCCATCCGAATAGATCACCTTGTAGTAGTACCTCTATGACTGAAATGCGCAAGTTCAAAGAAAGAATGATTCACGATGCCCCTATCTCACGATTCCTCACTCGAATATCCGCCAATATACTTCTTGCGCTGAATGTGTTAAGTTCGAAATTGTAAATTGATCACAAATAAGTGAATTGAAGAAAATTTTCCATATGTAGTATGGGAAACAAAACAACGATGCTCAGTGAAAACAACTTATTTTTCGGTTGAGAAGAATAGGGGGGGAAGGGGAACAAGAGAGGGGGGGGGGCGTAGAAACTTGGCGAACACTACGGAAACTCGAGGAAAAACTCCGTTCGTACTCGTCCAGAAAGTTAAATTGTTTTTAATGTTTTTTGTCATGTTGTAGAGAAACCAACGAAATGAGTGGACATATAATTGGAAATAAATGAGACTGACAATGATTTCTGATCATTGATCATCGGCAGGGGCAATCTACCTTGTAGATCAACATACGGCTGAACTTTATTATATACGCCGTTTTCTGCCCTGCATACTTTTTGAGTTGTGCCAGCCGAGTGTCTCGCGCCCAAAGACAATTTCGTTTTGGTTGACGCAGGTTCGTCGTCAGACTTGACATCGGAATTTTCCGCCACCAACAGTGAATCTTTCCGTAGTGATAACGTCGTTACTACTATACTGGGAGATGATCCGACTGAAGCAGAGTCTTACAGTAGTGATATCCAAGATGATTTCACACTGCGGTGGTGTAACTATCTGACACAAGGACAAGAGAACGACAACGAAGAACCTAAAGACACTCGAGGACAAACTTCGTTCCTACTCGTCGTAAGTGAGTTTGTTTTTTATATTTTGTCACGTTTAGAACGGAACCAAAGACGTGAGTGGGCATATAATTGGAAACAGCTGAGACTGACAATGATTTCTGATCATTGATCATCGGCAGGGGCAATCTACTTTGTAAATCATTCTACGGCTGACCTTCAATCTTCATACGCCGTTTTTTTGCCCCGCACACTTCCTGAGTTGTGCTCGCCGAGTGTCTCGCGCACGAAAACAATTTCCATTTTGTTGGCGCAGGTTCCAGACCGTTACACTACCTCATATCCACTCCAACTGAATCCGGTATTTCAGTCTTTTTTTCTCGGCATCTGAGTCGAGGTTTTTTACTGGACCCTCAAATTTCGTTGGGCAAAGGTTTCTCAGCCCTCAGTACAGCTATGCCTGATGAGTGATCGATATGCTGAAGCATTCAAGACTACTTTGTCTGACAAAGCCGGTGCTGATAAAGCATTATGCAACCTTTCTCCCTCGATTTCGAACCACAGGATAATTCTGCTTGCACTAGACCTGAAGGTACAACCTTTTCCTTCAAAACACCTCGAGGGCACTGCTCATCAAAGTCAATGGCAATCGTAGAAAAATCAACAGAGGGGGGGACACCTCAAGCAGACAAAACAGAGGATGGTGAGAGTGGTTCTCGACGTACAACAATAAATGGACGAGGTAACATATATTTGAACCTATACGCTGGTCGCATTAAATATTTGACAGCACGTGGCAATCCACAACTAACAACTCCTACATTTTGGAATGGTTTCAGGGATAAAGAATCCATTTTTATACTCTACCCTATCAAAAACTGGCACCTGAACCCCGAAAATTCCACCCAGCCAGCTAAACCTCTATTATGAGAGTGAATCCATTTTTATACTCTACCCTATCAAAAACTGGCACCTGAACCCCGAAAATTCCACCCAGCCAGCTAAACCTCTATTATGAGAGTTTAGCTATATTACTGGAATTTGTTTACATTGAACCATCCATCAATGTCAAGAGCAATTTTTGGTTCAGCTATTTTCTCAGGTTTGAGTCTTACTGATAGCCATAGATTTCTTTCGAATCTGAAACATTTGCATGAATTCATCACAGTCCCTCACTTGGAGCTGTGAACAATCTGATGTCTGAAAATTGTTTTTTAACGTCAGTGGATTCGACAGATGCCGATGAACATATGAAGTATTTGCGATTCCAATCTAGACACAAAATTTTTGAATTTAAATTTTTTGTGTTCTGGCTTATCTTTGCACCTTATATATTTACAAAAATCTCGGAAACGGTTATACATTTTTTGAGTTCAAGAATTTTTTGTATCTGAAGCTATTTAGACGACATCTTTTTCAATTAGTATTACCAAGATGGAGTGTTCAGGAAACATTCAACAAATTTGAGGTATCTTGGTAACCATTAGTTTTCAATAATAATGGACAATAAATTCATTCGACACTTTATTTCGGTTTGCCTTGTGGTTGAATATAGATGGCCGTCTACAAAATTATTTGAGGGGCACCGATGTATGACCTTGCAGACGGATCGAGGAGATTTTAACAATGTAAATTTCCACCGAGTTACAGTGACTCTTCATTTTGGGCAACTAGAAGGTGAAACAATGCCTGAATTCTCCAGAATATTACATGCAACAACGAGAGTTTATAGCAGATCAAAGTCCATGATGTGTCACCTTCGGAATGCAATATCGAGAATACGCCTTCCAAGAGCGGGCCAAAAATTCCGATAACCTGAAGTTGATCTGTTTACTAACCTCTGTAACACATAAGATAAAACATTTTTATCTTTACAGCCAGACCCCATAAGTTATGCAACTGATGCATCACATTAACTTGGTCTGACACAAACATTTGAGTTTTCCCAATCATCACCACTTCCACATTTTCCCTAGAATATTGAAAATGATTGAAGGGGACAAAGTAACATGTTTTGTGTTTCGGTTATCGCAGTCCCATACTTGATTTCCACAAATTGATATCAATTTTGAATTTCATTATATTGTATTTTGAACCACAATATATAATTTTTTCAGCTTCGTTTAAGCACCTACATCCACTGTGGTGCCATCTTATCCTGGGTGAACCGATTTTGTCTGGCATCCATTTCCCAGAAGAAAAACTGAGTGGTGAACTTTCAGCGATTCTGATGGCATCACTGATTGCAAATACGATGAAACCATACAATTTATTTTCGTCTCATTGGTGGATATTTGTGAAGGAGATGTGGATAAGGTAGATCGCCCATGGGTGCAGCCAGGTAAAAATTATAGTACTAGAAAATTACATCGATCAGCTTCAAATCTGATATCTCATGCAGGTAACAGCAGGTAATACAATGGAAATGTTTGAGAGGGGTATTTTCAAAATACGATCCACTTTTTTCCCGATATGACAAAAATCTGGGACCCTTACCAAGTGTTGACCAAATTAGAAAAATCGGAAAACCTCATTTTGAAAAATATATCACATACTTATTGTTATGGTTGCTCTGAAGCTTGCTTGAGTGTACAAATATCATTCAAAATCAGAATGAGTAGCATTTTAATTGTATAATTCATTAAAAAAAAAAACGTTTACCGGTTGACGAGTGTCGCCCTTCAGAAGTCAAATCTTCAGCAGAAAATGTATTGACGAGGCCTTTTGCCTTTTGGCGTGTGAGTCCCAGTACGGATGCTCGATGGGAAGTTGAACCCGAGTCTTCCGCTTGAGGGGCAGACGTGCTTGTTTCTTCACTGCCGAGAACCAAATCATCAACAGAAGGCCAAGAGAGCAACAACCACAAACATATGTTTTTTTTTTCACCATTTTCCACGGTGAAACGTGAATTGTGTATGACATCCACGATTATCAATAAAAAACAGCACACATTCTCTCCGACATCGGAATTAGTTTTTATCTCATTTTTACTTATGAAAATCCTCACCACCCAGCTACACCTCAGCTCTTCAGCCGTTTGCTGGAAATGAGTCTGCAATTTGGTGGTGTTTATACTGATCAATTCAAAGACCACAGCACAAGACATGCTGCCACTTCTGCAGCCAACCAAATCGATATGAGCACGGACACCATACGATCAAATGTAGGCTGGTCCAAAAAATAAAATAATTTTTTGATGAATTTTACATAGACCAGTAATTACAAATGGTACATTTGCGGATTACCTCCGCAATTTCATTAAACGAGTGTAAGTTTTCTGGTTATTTGAGTTTTGCAATATTATATTATATAAGCATTCAAATACTGTCTGTATCAAATTCTTAGTTTATAGTGGTGAATTATATGCAGAATAAACAGTTCATTTAGACTACTTCTGTCTGAATAAAATTCTGATCGCCTTTTAATAATTCTTTAAACATCTACAAGGTGATCCATTCGGATGGGACCAACCGAAGTATAATTGAGGATTAAACGACTTACCTGAAGGAAGTTCAATCCAAATCATACGGGGTTGGTCACATCCGAGTAGAGAGACACCCACCCATCTCAAAAAAAAAAAATCCAATATATAATTTTTCTGTCATCCCGACCCAAAAGGGCGATATCATCGCAAGGTATATTGACGGATATTCGAGTGAGGAATCGTGAGATAGGGGCATCGTGAATCATTCTTTCTTTCAACTTGCGCATTTAAGTTATAGAGGTACTACTACAAGGTGATCTATTCGGATGTGACCAGCCTCGTATAATTTGGATTGAACTTCCTTCAGGTAAGTCGTTTAATCCTCAAATATACTTGGTACTTTCAAAATGGGTAGAATTTCTATTGAATTGAAGCAAGATGCAGTACCCAGATTTTACAAACGTCGCACTATAGCTCACGCGTTGAAGGAAAAGGTTGAAGTAGAAATTGAAAATTTACTCAGAATGGGAGTTTTGGAACCCGTTCAATACTCCGACTGGGGAACTCCCATTGTTCCAATTTTGAAGGATGATGGAACTGTTCGTATTTGTGGGGATTATAAAATCACTGTAATCCCTTATAAATTGAAATGTGCCATCATCCTATTCCAAAAATTGACGATTTATTTTGCAAACTAGCGGGAGGTATTCAGTTTTCAAAATTGGACTTGGCATTTGCCTACCAACAATTACCATTATATGATGAGTTAAAAAAATAACCGCGATATCCACACATGAAGGATGTTTCGTCTATACCCGTCTTCCCTTCGGAATATTCTCGGCTCCAAGTTTTTTCCGACAGGTTATAGAACAAATTTTATCTGGAATAAACGAGGTATGCTGTTTCTTGGACGATATTCTTATCGCTAGAGCAAATTAAAAAAAAAACATGTGGGAAGACTTGAGCAGGTTCTAGGTAGGTTAGAAAATTGCGGTTTGACTAAAAGAATTATAAATGCAAATTGTTCCAAGACTCTATCGAATATCTTGGACATAGGATAGATAAATATGGACTGCATACAAGTGAAAGCAAGATAGAAGCAATTTTCAAAATTCCAAAACCGACTGACATATCACAAGTGGAATCTTTCGTGGGCTCCATTCAATACTACCACAAATTTATTCCGAAAATACCGGACATTTTACATCCTCTATATAATCTCTTGAAAAATGGGTCAACATTCGTATGGTTCCGAAAATGTGCCAAGGCATTTGAAAAAATGAAGAAATGTATCACTTCTCCTACAGTTTTGGCACACTATGACCCTTCCTTGGACTTAGTTTTGATTGTAGATGCCCCCTCCTATGGATCGGGGGCTACCTCATCTCATATTTACCCCATCGGAGTTAAAAAACCGATTACTTTTTCATCCCGGACCCCCACGGAGGTGAAAAAAAATCACTCGCAAATAAATAAGGAAGCTTTAAGTGTAGTGAACAGAGTTCAGAAATGTATTCATACTTGTGGGGAAGACGTTTCTTATTTAGGTGCGACAATAAGCACCTCATTTCGATATTTGGTCCAAAAAAAGGTAGACCTACTATGACGGCTAATTGGCTGCAAAGTCATGCTTTAGATTTGAGTTCTTTCAATTTCGAAATTGAATACGTGAAAAGCAATCAAAATTGTGCAGATTTTTTGTCTAGGCTGCCAATTCCGATGATAAAAAATAATTAGGTAATGAATGAAAAAAATTATGTCACATTAAATTATTGTGCCCAGAACACTTCAACGAACAGTTTTATTAGAAATACATCATACACATTTGGGTATGGTCAAAACAAAGGCTTTGGCTAGGTCTTATATTTGGTGGCCCCCTCTGAATGGGGAGTTTTGAGAGAACTGTAAATCATGAAGATCTTGTCTTAGTATTCGACAGAACCCCCCTAAGATTGAATTGCAACCATGGCCGATTCCAGAAAGAGTTTGGCAACGTCTCCACATTGATTTTTTGGGTCCAATAAATGAAAAAATGTTCCTAATAATTGAAGTTGCTAAGCAACGATTTGGTTTTTTAAAAATTTCGTTTATTTCAAAAATGAATACAGTTGCTCGGTAGCTGTGCTGGATCAAACGTAAAAATCAGACATTAAAGCGTCCTCGCGTTTATATAAAGAATGTAATGCAAAATCAGCGTCTACGAGCTATGATGAACACTTGGATTATTACATTCATTATGAATATAATAATGATAATAATAGTAATAATAATAATAATAGCCCGTGAGGGTTCGAAGAACTTTGCTGCTCCAGGCCCTGATGGCCTCAATAACTATTGGTGGAAAAAGTTACCGAGCACCCACCACCATTTGGCCAGAATATTCAGTTCTTGGCTGAATGGAGAGCAGCTGATTCCGGAATGGTTTGTCGAAGGGCGAACCGTGCTAATCCCGAAGAACGGAGATTTGTCGGATCCTAAGAATTACAGACCGATAGCATGCTTGAATACGTGTTACAAGATGTTCACACGCATCTTGTATATGCGTACTCTCCAAGCAGTTGACCCGGTGTTCGAACGGATATATGAGCAGAAAGGGTCGAAGAGGGGTTCCGCGGGCTATAAGGAGAACCTGCTGATCGATAGATGTATCACGCAGGACTCTGTTAGGGGCGAATTTAGAGGAAGAGCATGAGCAGTGAATGTGCATAAGATGATACCCGCCTCTAACTGTCCCAGCGGCTCAGTTGAGTGTGAGTTCGACAACAAAATCAGGTTTCGTTATCAATGAAACACTTTGGGTTACTTTTCTGGTGCGCCACGGATTTATTGCCAGTGAAAATCCGAAACCACCCTGATGGAAAGGGACAACCCACTGCACTAATTATAATAATAATATGAATTCAAATATATATATATATATATATATATATATATATATATATATATATATATATATATAAAGATACAAAGATAGTGGAATAATACCTGGTAGATATATCATTTTTTCAGTACCTGAATAACTTGGACCAGACTAATGAAATAGACTTGTACCTTACTAATAAAATATATTATGAAGTTACACCAGTGCCACACAGCTTTATATGGCTTATACCACCAGTAACAAATAGATGTGTGAATGTAGAACAATATCAACTATGCAGACAGAAGACTGACTCAACTACCAGAAATCAGCATTCAAATAGATTTCGGTCACAACACCCCAAATGAGGATATTCAGGTGACTATATTTGGGTAAATTAAATTGATATTTTTAACTTAGATCTTAGCTATAGGGCTATTCATGTGACGTCACGTTGATAGCGTACATTATAGTTATCAATGAAATACTTGATGTGAATGAGCCTGATAGGCAGTCTCCGCTTAATATCTAAACTTATCTGATACTGGGATACTTCGTGATATTGCTTAACGCTGACTCTCTTGAACTAGCGGTGCCAATCTCTGTCTTCCTAGTCGACAGGTCAGTCTTTGTATAGTTGCTGCATGAACACTGGGGGTCTGACAACACACAAAGTGGTAAATAGAGACCAAGGTAGGGTCACGAAGATAGTCCTGAACGTTGGCCGATAAATAGGACGTGAGCTTGAAGAAGTGAGGCAGAAGGAGTGAGCCGGAAGGACCCTCAATTCAGCGTGAGGGTAAATATACGACCTTGATGGCTTGTTCGGCCGTTCGATAATCAATCTCTTATTCCAGTGAGAGTGGCAACACAAGTCCTAACCCAAATAAATCCTGCAGAGCAGACAAGAAGTTCTTCCTGAAATACACAGCGCAAACAATCGCAGACGAATGAAGAACTCTTGAGAAATGGAATATAGTAGTTAGTTTATGCCGATTTTGAAACCTCCCCCCTCCACTGACCTTGCCGTGACCTTGACGGTGAAGTCAACAAGGTGACTTTGACAGTCCGTTTGACCTTCATATGACCTTGGAAACGAGATGACCTTGAATGACCTTGAAAACGCTATGACCTTGAATGACCTCTATGAGTTGTCACCTTGAGTGACCTTTGTTGTGTGTATCTAGCGCATGTTTGACCCTCAATGCCCTTGAGTGTTGGCATGGTCTAGCTTGAGCTACATCACCCTTGAATGACATTGACATTGTGAATCGTCTCTGAGCTGGTTGTGATCGAACAACATCACACTGAATATTTTTCTAGCATCGAATGACTTTGTGCAATGTCATATTGAGGAGGAATACACATACTCTCTGTAATGAATATCATTGCCCTTGAATAACCTTGTCTGCATGAAAACGATGATGAGTTCACATCTTAGTTGAGTCTGACCTACAAATAACCTTGAGTGTGTCTGACCTACAAATAACCTTGAGTGTTTTCAATAACGGAATCGGGTGTTTCTCCCACTCCTCAAAGATTGCATATAAAAGAAGGGCTACCCACTCATGGGAGTTAGTTGAGTATCGAGTGTACTGAATAGTTCTTCAACAATGTTTTGCTGTAGCGGTTGTGGTAAAAGTTTCAGTCGTAAAGATAATATGCATCGTCATCAGATGCAGTCGTGTAGTAGGTCGAATGACAGTGCGGGTCCTTCAGCGAAGAAAATTAAAGTGGATTCTACCCCATCGATACCGGCCGAACAATTGTGTACTTTTTGTGATAAAATGGTGGCTGCAAATCGGATGGTCTCGCACCTCAAAACGCTGGAGCACAAGACAAATGCTTGCACATATTTCACCGATGGTGTGAAAGTCATTAATAGTGCCTTCAAACATAGAATCGTAAGCTACAGGGTTGAAAGTAAAAATCAACATTCAGATTATCAATCATTTTTCAATGAAGTGAAGCAGAATGTGGTAGCTTTGATTGATCGTATGGTGCAAGTCCATAACGTTGTTAAAATGAATATGGAGCTGTTTGGAAGATATATACTCCAAACTCAAGAATTATCCGAAGTAAAATCATTCAACAGCCCCAATCAAGTTGTTGACCAGTCCAATGGCATTGAAGACGTCTATAGAACATTCGTCGATTTATTGAGCGCAAAAGCTCTGGAATTTCAGGAACGAGATTCAGGTATGTAATCTATAAAATCTTGAGATTCTCATTCACAATTTTATTTTTTCACAGGTTGGTGTCTGGAGAGAGTTATGTTCATCGAAGTGAATATCAACAAATTCAGCCCTCTCAGTGGTTCCTCCTACATCAAACTTCCAGAATTCATCGCTTTGAAGAGAGCTGTTGTGAATGTGAAGAACGAAGATCAGTATTGTTTCGCTTGGGCCGTCACATCAGCGTTACGACCCGCCCAAATCAGAACTTCTGAAGTAGGATCATACCCGGCATTTAGGGATGTACTCAATGTTGAAGGTATAGATTTTCCAATGAAATTACGCGATATTCCTAAATTTGAGAATTTGAATGATTGTTCAGTCAATGTTTATGGGTTGGAAACAATTTTAGAGGACAACCGGTTGAAATATGAAATCGTCGGACCGTTATATTATGCACGACGTAAGCTCGGGCGACACGTCAATTTGCTGAATATCACTGATGAATCCGGTAACAGTCATTATTGCTGGATAAAGGATTTATCAAGATTGGTTTCATCACAAATATCATCTCACGGTCATAGGATGTATTTTTGTGATGGATGTTTGATGTATTTTTCTGATGAAAGAAAACTACTGAGACACCAATTGAATGATTGTAATTTGATTTCTACAACTATTCCGACAACGCAAATGAAAATTGATAAATGTGGTAGGGCCGTGCCTGAGAATATATTGAAATTTGAAAATTTCGAAAGGCAGTTGAAAGTTCCATTCGTAGTGTATGCCGATTTCGAATCTATTCTGAAACCTATACAGACAAATGAACCGGATCCTACACGCTCTTTCACGAATAAATCGTTCATTCATGAACCTTACTCATTCTCATACCGAATTCATTGCTCTTTTGATGAATCAATCTCCAAATTTGTACTGTATCGAGGGGCGGATGCTGCCAAAGTATTTGTTACCAGACTGGAATCTGACCTGAGCTCGATATATTATAAATATTTGAATCGCATTGTACCGATGAAGCCATTAACGGTTTCGGAGGAAATTGAATTCTCAACTGCCGATAAGTGCGGTATTTGTGAAAAACCCTTCGGAGTGGGTGATGTGAGAGTAAGAGATCATTGCCACTTGACGGGAAAAAAAAGATTCGGTGCAGCACATTCTCGATGTAATTTGAACTTCAAGTTACCAAAATTCATTCCGATTATTTTTCATAATCTAAGTGGATATGATTGCCACTTATTCATAAAAGAGATGTGCACAAATAAAAATAAAGTAGATGTCATCGCCCAAACAAAGGAAAATTATATTTCTTTCTCTAAACATCTATTGATGGGCACTACAACTGATAAGTTAGGTAGAGTGAAGAAGCAATTCTTGAAACTGCGATTCATCGATAGCTTCAGATTCATGTCATCTTCATTGCAGCAATTGGGTGATAGTTTGTCAGATGAGCAATGTAGTGAAACACGAAAGTGTTTTCCGGATCATGAAAAATTCCATCTAATGCGGCAAAAGGGCGTTTTTCCTTACAATTTTGTGAAAGATATAGAAAAATTAGATTTTACTGAGTTGCCATTAAAATCAGATTTTTATGACCAACTGAATGAGAGACATATATCCGACGACGATTATGAAAGAGCTAAGCGTGTATGGACCTTATTCAATTGTGAGACATTGGGGGACTATTCAGATTTGTATTTGAAATCGGATGTACTACTTTTATGCGACATATTTGAAAACTTTCGTAATATATGTATCGATAAATATCAATTGGACCCTGCCCACTATTTCACATCACCTGGTCATTCTTGGGACGCTATGCTCAAATATACAGGTATAGAGTTGGAATTGCTCACAGATATTGACATGATAAACTTTTTCAAAAAAGGAATACGAGGCGGTATCAGCCAGTGCTCTGAAAGGAAGCATATCGCCAATAATCACTTTCTGCCTGATCATGATCTTAATGAGCCTTCATCTTTCATCACTTATTTGGATGCCACCAATCTTTATGGGCATAGCATGTCGCAATCATTACCAACAGGTGGTTTTTCATGGCTATCCGAACAAGAAATTATTCAGTTGGACATCATGAATGTTCCTAATGAAGGTTCGAAAGGCTACGTATTGGAAGTAGATGTTCATTATCCCGAAGAACTTCATGACGCGCATTCAGATTTACCATTCCTAGTTGAAAGTGTCGTCCCACCTGGATCGAATTCCAAAATACCTAAACTGATACCCAACCTGAACGATAAAAAAAAATATATTGTTCATTATAGGGCCTTGAAACAGGCAATCGAGAATGGCTTATTAGTGATGAGAACACACAGAATCCTCTCCTTCAATCAATCCCCGTGGTTGAAGAAATATGTCGATTTGAATACTCATATGAGAAATCAAGCGACAAATGTTTACCATAAAAACATATTCAAAACCAGAACCAATGCAGTTTTCGGGAAAACAATGGAGAACGTTGATAATAGAAATGACATACGACTCGTGACCCATTGGGAATCTATAAGACGTGCGACTGGTGCGAATGCCCTCATAGCTCGACCCAATTTTAAAACACTCTCTATTTTCTCAGAAGACTTTGTCGCAATTCATATGGGTAAGGTTAAAATCAATTATAACAAGCCTCTTTATCTCGGATTCAGCATTCTCGATTTATCAAAAACGGTCATTTATGATTTTTTTTATAATTTCATTAAAAGACATTACGGTTCGAAGGCTTCGCTCCTATATACCGATACCGATTCCCTCATCCTCAAAATCTTCACAGATAATTTTTATGATTTCATGAAGGACAATGTGCACAATTTTGACACATCCAATTACAAGATTGGTAATCAGTTTGATATGCCCATAACTGAGCCAATTTTGGGAAAGATGAAAGATGAATTCCCTAATGATCCGATCATAAGTTTTTACGGTACTGGTGCAAAAGCCTATCATGTCAAATCTGTTAGTGATGAATTGAAGAAGGCCAAAGGGGTAAAAAAATCGGTCATACAAAATCAAATGTCGCTTGAAGACTATCGGAAAATAGTCGAATCGGGTGGTGTCATATTACGTAAGATGAGCACTTTCCGAAGTGATTTACATGATGTCTATACACTCATGTGTAATAAAGTAGCTCTTTCTTACAAGGATGATAAAAGATTCATAATCCCCAACACCACTAAAACTCTACCGTGGGGTCATAGGGACATCGCGTTTTACCGGACGAGTCCGGAGCAAAATTTCAAATTTGTCATGGATGCCCTCAGATCTATGGCTAATCCCGAAGTCGCCTCGAATGATAAATTGGATCTCCTCATACAATTATTGAATGAACAGTCTGATGATTAGTTAATTGAAGCTGGTTGATCTATACCTGAATTGGAATAGTAATAGAAACTATTTTGTAATATAAAATAAAATACATCAAACTCTTATTCTGGTTTTATTCCATTCATTTCACAAGGTCATTACTTCAAAGTGGTTATACAAAAGGGTTGTGAAATAAATCAATAAAACAAATGCAATTTACTCAATTACATTACATGATGTTTAAATTGTATGTGTTGTACTGGTACACGCTAATATTCACCGTATGATCTGTGCATCGACAGTGTTGCCGGAGTTACGATTAAAATATTCGTGTTAGGTAAAATAGAGGTGGTACGTTGGAGGGGTTAGGAGGAGGAGCTTCGGTATCAAAAGGGAGGCAGGTTGCGATCTTTCTTCATTCGAACAGCTTCGTCTAGCCTTCGAATATCAAGCGCCTCCTAGGTCTCTACTAGTGTTCTACAAGTGCCTTATTCGATTTAATCGAGATTGTGAGTATGATCGTCAGTGATGTTAATTTTATGTCTAATTGAATTTGTTTGGTGAATTTTCAGTGTCCAAGATGTCTTTCGATGGAAACGGCCCTCAACCTGGAAGCAGCGGCAAGGTGAACGTCCTGCAGGATGTGGCCCTCCAGCCGATGGATCTGTCGGAGTATGAAGACGTTTTTCAGATGCTGGAGGAGTATCGTCTGACGATTCCGGCCAGCCCTATCAAGGAGGTGGTGCATGTCGCTCCAGCCGCTGGGCCCAGTGGAGTCGACGACGCTCCGATGGTTCAAAAGGGCTGCAGATCACCCGAGCCGGGTGGAGTCGGTGAAGAAACCCCAACCGCCCAAGCAGCGGAAAGGGTCGAATGCTGCAGCCGGTGGAGGAGACGCGGGGTATGACAGCGGGGACGATTTTGTCGAACCCAACCCCACCAGAAGGAGATGGGCGCCCAAGAAGCCGATGGCACCTAAGAAGCCGACGCCCGCCAAGAAGCCGAAGTCCGAGCTGCAGAAAGCTATGGAGAGGTGGGATGCGAATAACCCCCATCGCATCAGCAGCTGGACACGGCAGAAATCGGCAACCACAAAGCCGACCCCGCCAAAGACTATACCGCCAGTCGTCACCCCGTCTCCGAGGTCGGTCACCAGGAAGCCGACTACGAAAGCGCCTCCGAAGATCGCCACCGGAATGCAGCCGTCGATTTGGAAGCAGTCGACCATCCCAGTGACTGCCGCTGTGTCGACCTTCACGACACCCCCGCAACCGGCCACCCCGCAGAAGACCGCCGATACCGCCATTGTGCCTCCAACTCCGGAGCAGCCGTCTACTTCTGCTGAACCAGCCTTCACCTCACCTCCGCCACCAGCCATCCCGCAGAAGGCTGCCGATACCGCCGCTGTGATCGGAGACAACGGTGACGAAATGCCATTGTCACAGCGGTCTGAGAATCTGGTGGAGGACTTTCAGACTCTCGGCAGGGTCTGCCGTGAGAGGAGGGCCAAGTTGAAGGTCATCGAGGGCAGCGACGGAAGGAAAGACGCTATCACTGCGCGCAAACGGCGGTTGGAAGTCAAGCGCGCGCAGATGGTCGAAAGGAGAATGCGGTTGGTGGCTGAGCTGGCGGAGTTAGATCAGAGCCTCGTCGAGACCGATGTGGATATCACCGGTTGTGACGAGGAATGTCGGCTGGAGGACGAGTCGACGAGGGAATCTCGCCTGGAGGTGGGCAGGATGGATGACCTCGTTCGAAATCTGCGGGAGCGGCTTAAGAATGGGGTTGACGCAGTGGCAGCCTAGTTCACCTCTCACCCCTCATCCTCCCCTCACATTCTTCTTTTCCTTTTTCCTACCTCGGAGTACACATACGTTGGTTGGTGTGCACGGGGCACTGCGTGGTTGGGGCAGTGCCTTCCTTCCTTCCCCCACTCCTCCTCACTCCTCTTCGAGAGTATAAAATCAGGATATCTCTGCTACGATGATCATTAGAGCAGCTATCAGCACCATGGCAACTACATATGCGGCAGCAGATTCCACCACCGAACCTCACGTTCAGCCCGAGTCCGACGGCCAATCTGATCCGAGGGTACAAGTGCACCACATCACAAGCACTGATGATTCGTCGGAAGCAGACCGGGTGATCCAGGAGTTCATGGATGCCCTCATGGGTGACGGACCTGCCGACCACTTGGGTGATGCCGCACGCTTGAGAGATGAGCTTATGGATCTCATCGCTGAAGATAGGCCGCAAGAGTTCCTAGATGATGCGGCGTTCTGGGCCCTTTTCCCCAGACGGGAGCCAGTCATCCCCAGACAGATGGAACCAGTCGTCGTTGAGGATAGCCCACCGCCATCTCCAATCCTCATTGACTAATCCTACCCATAATCCTTTCATTCCTCGGAGTACACATACGTTGGTTGGTGTGCACGGGGCACTGCGTGGTTGGGGCAGTGCCTTCCTCCCCTCTCCCCCATTCCCTCCTTACCAGAACAAATGATTATTAAAACTACGTAATGATATAAGGCGTCAACAATCTAGTGGTTGAGCTGCATCATATAAATAATTCTTTGAGGAGAAAATAAAAAAAAGACTTGTTTCATAATCAATTCCACAAGTATACTTTCTATAAAGTATGCTGTTTTTGTCTTCATTATTCTTCTTTGAAGTCTATATATATGTTGAATCAACACGAAACATTGCATATACTTTTGTCACTTTTCTCTCCCCTCCATTCTCCCTTCCCTTTTTTTTGTATAAATACGATGTGAGGCTGGAGTTCTATATCATTCTCTGCACGATGTCGATGAGTCCTGACTCGACAACAGAGCCTAGGAGTGCGCCGCCCTCGGAACCAGCGACGGGTCCCACCCAAGTTGAAGAAGTTAGTTCTTCAACCGATGGTGTCAATACTCGAGGGAATCTTGGCTACTTCGAGTATTTATCCCAACAGTTTGGGTTTCCGGAAGGGTTCTTTGAGAGGATGCAAGTGGATGGCTCTGATATAGACTCAATCAGTTTACCATCCACCATCAGCTGGCCATCAGCCATCAGTATCTCATCTGATACTGATGATGATGACTAGTCCACAAATTGTGGGCTAACCCAAAAACAGCCCTTTTCAGGGCTACCATTATGAACTTAAACAGAGTAGCTATCTCATAGTGGGATATATAAGGTGATCACCTAATTAATATGTCATAATGCATATCTATGATTTATTAGGCGTTCACAATGTGAATACCTACTTGGTTATGGGCATCTCAGACACAGTGAGTTTGAGAAAATACCATCTGACATTCAAATTTGAGCAAATGACAATAAAGGCTGCGTCAAGGTCATTCCGCGTGGTTGCACTTTAGGTTAGTTAGTCGAACATATAATATCAAATTCACAATACCAGTTTCCAGGCAATCTCATTATGCGGTTAGCTGATCAGAGTAAGACGATTCTCCTCAGTTGCCCGCAAAGAGCACCAATCGATGATGCTCAAAATTATGGCGCATTTAAGCTCAAATAGATGTGACGGATAATTGATAGTGATAATAATAATGGGTGATGGTAGAAACTGCGGAGTGATCTGAACTACTTTTTCAGAGGATTCTCTATATCCTCAACTCCTAAGGCATTATAATCTACCCGCGAATTAAATTAATTCGCGGCCGCGGATTAAAATAATCCGCGGATAAAACCGCGGATCCGCGGCCCGCGGCCGCGGATTCGCGCATATTCCGCTGATAAAACCGCGGATCCGCGGCCGTGGCCGCGGATCCGCGGTTTCTTCAGCGGACTATCCGCGAACCCGCGACCGTAGCGACGAATACGCGAATCCGCGGAATAATTTCGATGGCGGCCACGAAGTAATTTAATTCACGGGTCGAAAAATTTTTGAAGCGTAGCGGAGCGAAGCGGAGCGGAGCGGACCACACCCTGCGGATTATGATTCATTTGACGGATTGTATTAAGTCGCGAATCATTCCACCGCGGTCGCTTGTCCGCGGCTACACCCGCGGATCCGCGGTTCCATCAAAGGATTATCCGCGAACCGCGACCGTGGCGACGAATTCGCGAATAGCGGGGCGAGGCGCGCCACACCCTGCGCATCATGATTCATTTGACAGATTGGATTTAGTCGCGCTTTAATCCGCGAATCCGTGTATCAACCGCCGATCCTCAACGGTGAATTCGTGGATCAACTCTTTCATCTCCAGAGGTCGCGGATCCGCGGTCGCAACCGCATTATTATTTGAATTGCAGCCGCGAATTTCGATCCGCGGATCGCGATCACTTCGAGGCATGGTGTGATTGACAAAATGTAATTATTTCAATGGTGTTCGCTGAAAAGTTCGACCCGCGGATCTTAAACATTTTTCATTCATATTACGCGAACTTTGATTCATTTCATGAATTGAAAGTTGTCGCTATTCATTCCGCTGCCGCAGTCGCCTTCACCATATTCAAGCATATATTCTTGGAGAGGAAAACGTTTTTCATGTCCTACGAAACCCTCATCAGTAATTGAATCTCACTGTGAGATATCTACTTTGTGTTTGGATAATGTAGCCCTGAAAAGGGCTGATTGTTTTCTGACCCAAGGGTCCACGGTTAGTGATGTATGGCATTATTGCAGATCATGCATGCATCAATGAATCGCATCTGTGTGAGAGGCCTACTACAAGCTTTACACCACGTCGCGTATATATCATTGAATGGTACTGTCCTATGCTCATCAACATGCTCGTACCACGCACCATTGTTCGATCGGTGGGCATAAAATCTGTAACAGATGAGGCAAAGTTTTTCAACTCGCCCTCCCTCTGTCGCGATTTTCACGAACGTTTCTGTAATACAACAGAGCTGCACCTGATCTGCCAAGGTATCGGTCATATTCAGCGGCTTGACTCTACATATAACCATGCCGCCAGGTTGATCACCATGTGCATCACACTCGATACCTTCATCATCAGAGTCGGTCACCACCTCTTCTTCGACGATATCCTCCTCTGCGATCTGCTGGTCGATATCAGCCAACTCCGCTCCTGCCAAATCAACCCATTCGTTATCATCTAAATCGTTGTTCGGATCGGCGCGTGCGAGCATGTCCAACATCGCAACTCTCTCTTCAGCCATCTCGGTGGTTTCCTCGAGCACTGAGTGAAGTTTGATATTGTAACCCGCCTTTTATATAGCTCGGTGACGTCAGAAGTGGCAGGGGCGGCCCCCCTCCACCAACTCGAGTGGATATAAATAGAAAGGGGTGACATGATATTCTTGTCAATTCCCTCGGTTGAGTCCTGTTATTTCAAACATCCAGTAACAATATGCCTTTCCCGAAGAAATGGGACGCTAAGCCAAAAGTGTGTGTCTATCCAATACTAATTGCTGGATGGGTAGTGTGCCACAATTGTCAAGTCAGTCGGCCTAAGTCCCACATCAACCCTTGCACCGGCTTGTGCGTCGAGTGTGTGTCACGGAATCCGGTGCTGCCACCTAAGCGGTTGAATTTGTGTTCAACTCCAGAACAAGGAAACTACCCCAAATGCCTGAAGTGTTCCGGAAAGGTTACGTGCAGCGAAATGGGTATTTGCAGAAATATCTGTTCGACCTGTGCGGCGGCAGAATATCTAACATCACCCGAACAACGCTGCTTGCAATGCGATGAATACACGTCGGATTGTTGGAACCACCTGTGCGCCGCATGCAGAAGTAACTGGCAGCTATGTGAGAAAGTTGGTCAACTCCACCCCAATGAGAGAATTCATTTTCGAGAATGTTGGTGTCTAACTCATGAAGAGCAGATCGAAAGATTTAAAATTCGAGGACACCGTATTCCAACCTATACGGAGATCGGACCAGAAAGCCTTGCTGATACAATTCGCTGATTGCCTATAATAATAGTTGGAGTTTATGATGAATAAATGCATTGAACATATTCCACTTGTATTATTTTTCAATTATAGGGTAGAATTACTAGGATTGCGTAAAGGTGTCGTAAATTAAAGACAGATTGAATGTTGAATATATATTGATTCTCAATTTTACAAATTAAAAATTACTTCAATTCACTTTTATCGATCCAAGAGTTGTGATCTGCTGGAAAACCAAGCCATTTCACATAGAGACGTCTTCCTTTCTTCTTCAAAACCTTTTCCACCAGATACGTATCGGGGGAATGTGTTTTATTCAATTCCATTTCATAAAAGCATCCTCTGATCGGTTGACCATTCACATCTTCGAGTGCGTACGTTATGGGTTCTGAACTGTTGACTTTAACGACCTTGAAAATTTCTGTCGTAAAATTTGCCGTATATCCTTTATCGAAAACACTTTTATATTTGCTGATTCGAACCATATCCCCTATTTTGAATTTTCCTTTTTTGCGCTTCACATTCTTCTTTTCAGGTTGCGAATATATCATCAATTTTGTGCTCGGTCTCACATCCGCAGGCTTCATACCGATGGTGCGATGAACTCTGTTGTTATACTGATGTGTTATGGTAGGGAGAATATGTAACCATTTATAATTGCCTTGGACCGAAAACTCTTTATAAAGCCATGTCTTCAACGTTCTGATGACTCTCTCTGCGATTGCGGCTTTTTTTGTACTGAATGTTGAATAATGATTGATATTATGCTTCGACATGAGAGACGAGAACTTTGAGTTATAGAATTCAGTTCCTTGATCAGATTGTAAGTTTTTTGGATGGTATTGGGCATCTTTTAGTACACTCGCCATGGCATCCGTCACTGAATTACCTGTTTTATCTTTCAGCGGTTTTACCCATACAAACTTCGAATAACAGTTGATCACGACGAGAATATATCTATAGCCTTTATTCTCTCTAGCATATGGCTGCATCTCCATCAAATCCATCTGCCACAAATCAGAAAATCCCCTTATTATAGTCTTTCTCCGAGGAAAATTTCGTCGCGCTGGCTTGTGCAGCTCATTAACAACTTGCCTTTTAGCAGCACTCATCTCAACTTTCTATGAGGGAAGTGGGTTCCCACTCAGGTGGTACAGCTAATTGTCCAGTCCTCCAGTGTTTGGGTTTGGGAATTGACTGTTCCACTTTGGTAACTCGCTCAGTTAAAGTATCGATATTTTTTGCCGAATGATTGATTCGATCACTCAAGGTATCGATTTCTTTACCCAATTTTATGATCCCTTCTGACAATGTATCATTTTTTTTGCCAATAACGAATCTGAGTTCGGTTATTCGTGCATCAAAGAATGATCTTGCATCACGAAGCACCGCAATAATAGACTCTTGGACAGCGTTCAGAGTTACTTCTTTAGTTTCTCTAATGTTATCATCAACATACCCTTTGGTGGCCGAGTCTTTCAACTCAGAAGGTTCACCAACATTCTGCATTCTTTTATTTTGAATATTATAATTTCCATCCGGTGTCAGAATGAATCCCACACCTGGTTTACCACGAGCCGCTCTATCAACTCCACCCCTTCTTCGACCGAATTTATCAATTGTTGTATGCATTGTTGGAGAATCAGCTTACGACTGATCGATTTCGATATATACCATCAGATATATAATGATGATGTCAGTAAACTACACCTTCTTCGCGCAATTCTTCTATCAGGGCTAAAATTTCATTTTCATGTCCAGTATGTCCAGCCATTTTTGTCCGTTTGGGTTGTGTGTTGGGTTCTTGCCTTCTATCCCAGAGCTCTCCCGCACATTTCCTAGGTTGAGTAGTGGAAGGATTACGTCTTGGTATTTCTTCCAATTATTCGATATAAGACCCTGTTCTCGGTCATAGTTTTTATAAGCGGCTCTTGTTATTTCAAGTATATCTCCATATACTTTTAGGTCGGAAGTGGAAATATTTCCCGAGGGTACTTTCATGAATATCAGTTTATACAATGCCGGCGAACCTTGGTAACTACCGATTACTTTACCGTTCTCTCTAAAATTAATTTTTCCTTCGATGAACTCTACATCGGCAATACCCATCTGGAGTGTTTTATTTTGGCGGTTCACACGAACGCCAAATACTGTATCGTACGAAGAAACACCCGATAACAACTTTTGAATATGTTTTTGTGCCTCCTCATCAGTGACCATTTTTGAAGTATCCGAATCTGATATCATCATTGAGGTGGATGGCGTATCCGCCGAAATCGATTCATCGGCAGGGGTACTATATTCGACGCTCTCACCATCCAATCCATCGAATTTCATCAAGTTGGGAAGCCATTCACTAGTCCTCATTGTTTTTGGTGTGAATAGTGTGGTTTTTCGTCCAGAAGATTTTGGTACTGTTGTTGTTGTTGTTGGCGTCTGATTCATTAGAGGTACTGTTGTTGTTGGCGTCTGATTCATTAGAGGCTTTTTAGTATTGGCTGATATTTCTTTCAATGGTACTGAGATCGGTTCATACAATTTTTCGAGCGCCACTCGATTACCAATGCGGCTACTCTTGATATAATTGAATTTTTTCCGAACTGCATCAGTTGCTTCGATTAGCTTTCGTTTCAAACAAATCTCATCATTACTTTCACTATCCATAATGATCTGGTGGTGAGAATACTGAAGTATCGTCGGCGCTGTCCACTACTCAATTGACTTGAATGGTCTGGTAACATCAGGGATATATGAATGCGTCAAATCCTTTTCGATATCGGCCATCCTGCATCTCCCTATCCTTATCGATAACCAGAAATCCGTATTTATCACTCCAACAATTTGCACACATATCTTGAAATTGCTTAAACGTTACGTCCGGTGACACATGGTCGGAAAAAATGTGATTGAGATTCATATCATCCTGCTTGAATGTCACAATGAAGTTTGAATTATCTCGAATTAGTTGTTTCGGTACTCGAGAGTATGTTTGGGCTAGATAGAAGCAATCCACATTCTTATGGCGCCCCATGCTGAAATACGATCTGATAACATCCTGTTTCTCACACATAACATCGTCGAAAATGAATATAGAGTCGGATTTGGCGTTTGATGGCTCCACTATTTCAGCTGCATTATTACCAAAAGTATAGAACCCCAACCCTTTGATTGGCGCTAACACTTCACGTAAGTACTCATATTTGGGTTGATACAGAGATTTCGAATAAAGATATACATTCGCGAAACGTAACCCCAGCGGGTGAGTCAGCAGTGAAATCATCACATTTGTCTTTCCACAATTCGAAGGTCCAATGATGAGGCCGCGAACAGATTTTGGGAGGAGAGACCCATGCCGCTGTTTAACGTCATTTTCTAATCCGCCTCCAACCCTACTATCCAAATTATCGATAGCGAACTCTTGATTCTGCTTAACAATGCGCATTGTATGGCGGTTGAAGACTATATAAATGAAGACAGTCGGTATACTCTCTATTTAATTGATGATGCCCAACGGGTACAGACGTACGAGTTTTCTATCTGATAAAACTGGTGAAGGAATAGTCAATTCAGTTATAAATAGGTTACCATTTGAACTGCATTTACCTGGCGGTTATCAGTATTGTGGACCCGGTACCAAATTACAGAAGAGATTAACGAGAGGAGATTCCGGTATAAATCAGCTCGATATCGCCTGTAAAAAACACGATATTGCATACCTACAGAATCCGAACGATTTGAAATTCAGACACAGGGCAGACCAACAACTCGAGGAGGCCGCTTGGCAAAGATTCAAGGCTAAAGACGCCACCGTAGCAGAGAAAGGGGCCGCTTGGCTAATCACAACAATCATGAAGGGGAAACGTCGGTTTGGTATGGGTTGTGAGTCATCATCCAAACTACGACAGAAAACAAAAAAGCGAATTATGAAGAGGAAGAAAAGTGCAAAACCATCAAATGTTGGAAAGAGGGCCGTGGCCTTTGGTTCTGGCATTGTTAGAAAGGTTCGTGATGTTCTACATAAGGCTGGGGGGCGAGATTTCGTTATAAATAATTCTAAGAGAGCTGCTGATATTGCACTGAAAGCGGCACGCAAGTTTACAAAGGCAGCTGGTGGGAAGAATAAAATTCGCACCCCTCGAATAATACCAATTCCAAAAATTGGTGGAATTCTACCACTTATACCAATTTTCGCCGGGTTATCAGCGCTGGGTACTTTGGCTGGCGCAACAGCTGGCATCACGAGAGCAGTACACGCAGCAAAAGCAAGTAGGCAACAATTGATCGAAGCGAACAGACACAATAAACATATGGAGGCTATCGCTCTAGGTAAAAGCGGTAAGGGGGTATATTTGAAGCCGTATCGCAAAGGACTAGGATTATATTTGAACCCTCAGAAGTCAAAAAACTATTAGATATGCTACCCCAAAGAGCTCTGTCCGATATCGACCTCAAGTACTTTGCTAAGAAAATGAAGATTCCTCATTTTCGCGGTGTATTCATGCGTGACAGTCTACCGTCATCAGGACCGCATAGATGTGAATCAGCCATAGTCAATTTGGACAGTCAACGCGGCTCGGGGACGCATTGGGTAGCATATAAGAAGAGCAATGACTTAGTAAGCTATTTCGATAGTTTCGGAGATTTACCCCCTCCCAAGGAATTGATTTACTATTTTCGTACGGGCCCGAAAGCGGTCGATGAAATCCTCTATAACTATGAACGTCAGCAGAAATTCAACACAGTTTGGTGCGGTCATTTGTGTCTGAAGTTTCTCCGTGATAACGCACAATGAGTACTACTCCCTCCCAGGATCGGGAAAGTATCAAGAGGATGGGCCATTCTCTGATTGCCTATTCCAGATTACGCAGCTTACGAAAAATGACCAAACAACAGCTTGCGGATATGCCGAAAGAAGTATTAATCGGGTGCGCTGCTCATGAGATTGCATCAGTGTGGGATAAGCTACCCACACATCATCAGAATGATATCGATGTATTGAAGTATCAGTATTGTGGAGAACATTATAATGATGGTGATAGCAGTAATTCTGATGTCAATGATGGCCCATCCCCACAGAAAATTTTTTGTTGCTACTGTAGGGTGAAAGAAGTGAATGTAGCAACAAATAACGAAGTTGATATGGACTCACCATCTCCACCAAAAAAACGGCGAGTGCTTCAGCACCAACACCTATGTAATCAGCAATAAAATGGTGTGAACCACTAATATTTCATCAGTCATGTCACGCACGTTCACACTGTCAGGAGACTCGAGCGAGTTGAGTGCTAACTTTTACCCTCCTATCGAATTGAATACAGGAAGTCGCTATGGTCTGGGTTTGCACGGCTTCTACTCCTATAACTCAATATTCAATGTGGATGTGAGGAATAATGTCATCAGTTATTCCAAGAGGGTTAATTCACCTCCTATCATTATCAAAATCCCACCAGGAGCCTATGAGATCGATGAAATTAATAGGGTCATTCAGAAATCTATCAAATCCAGAGAGCCGCAACCTGTAGATGGCGTTGAAAAGGATATCGATGAAGTATTTCTTCTAGTCGCGAACAACAACACTCTCAAATGTGAAATGCGATCAAAATATAACATCAATCTCCGGCATGAAAACTCAATCGCTAACCTATTAGGGTTCGAAAAGAGTGTTTTCGAAAGTGGAAAAAATCACGAATCGACATTACCTGTAGATATCAACCACGTGAGAATCATCCGTGTCGATTGCAACGTCACTTCTGGAGCATATTCCAATGGTGATGAAGCTCACAGCATCTTCGAATTCGATATCGATGTGGAACCTGGCTACAAACTCACCAAGGAGCCAAAAAATATCATATATATGCCGCTCAAACCAGAAGGACGTCAGTATCTCGACAACATTACACTACGCATCTTAGACGATAATGGGCTGTTGATTGATTTCAATGGTGAAAAAATTATAATAAAATTGGAATTGGTAGAATTGTAACTGAAATCGATGATGGGATTCTGCTTCAGCAAACGACGACAGAGGTCACTAAAATATTGTGTGAGACACGGTGGTGGCAATGGTAGTGATGTACGTATAAAGAAAAGGGAACATCGAAATCACTTCATTCCACGTGTGTCTGCTAAACGATCAAGATATAGCATAAGCGCTGATAGCCTGAAATTTCTGAAATCCATCGGTTTGAAAATACGCTACAAAAGAAGCAAGTAATATGGCCACTCTTACCACAAGTGAGAAGCTGGAAGTTTTCGAGGAACCTGTATTCGACCGTTCGTTGATAAGTCTGCATGAGCATACATACAAACCATATGGCTCACCATATTTCAATAATTCCGACGAAATCAGAATTCCAATCAACTTTCAAGATCTGATACTCGATATCGCAGAGAGTTACATTTATATTGAAGGAAAGTTCAACCCCACTGACGCCACAAAGCCATGCTACCTTTCTAATAACGCCCTCGCTTTCTTGTTCGATGAGATTCGTTATGAAATGGGCGGCGAACAAGTCGCTGTTGTTCGAAAACCTGGCATAGTCACTACAATGAAAACTATGGTATCATTCGGAGGAACGCATGCTAATTCATTGTTATCTGTAGGTTGGGGGCTCAACCAAACTAATCAACCAATATGGGATTCCACCAGCACAGTATTCAGTGGTAAATTACCTTTGAAGTACCTCATGGGATTCGCTGAAGATTACAATAAAGGTATTCTGAATGTTAAGCAAGAGCTTATTTTGATCATGGCACGAACATTCAGAAATGCATATATGGGGGAAGTTGAGGCTGATTTTCAAATCAACAAGGTCGAATGGAGAATCAGACATATTGTGCCAGAAGATCGTCTCAAATTGAAACTTCTGAGTCGTATCAATAAAAGTGTCAATAATGCTATAGTGAAAGTAGCTTATCGTATGTGGGATCTTTATGAGTTACCTTTACTTCGACAAACGGCATCGGATATGTGGGCTGTGAAAACAACCAACAGTCTGGAGAGACCTCGATTCATCATAATTGGCTTTCAGCAGACCGCACAATCCGACAGTATATCAAAGGATGCAACGACATTCAAAGATGCTGACATAAGTAATATACGAGTACATTTGAACTCTGAAGTCTTTCCATATGAACGTTGGAATTTGGATTTCGAAAAGAAGTTAGACTCATCTGCATACTATGCATATGAGAATTTTCAACGTAGCTACTATGATAGAGCAATGAGTGAACCGATGATGAATATTAGCAGCTTCCGCAGTAACCCCATATTTGTGATCGACTGCTCACACCAACCAGATGCCATGAAATCATCCACCGTTGACATCAAAATAGAGTTTGAAACACGTAAATTGAAGTTTCCATCGGGTACCAAAGTATATGCACTCATTTTACATGACGCTTTTTTGAGTTATAGTGCTCTCACTGGATCTGTTCATATTGGGTTATCATAAGAATCACATGTGAATCATTATCCACTGTAGAATGTTTTTTTTGGTCAATGAATAAAATATTTTAATACCAATTCTATCTTTTAATTCCATCCTTAACATATGAATATAAACAAATATGATTACTTTATAGTTTATTCATAGTTTTATATACAATATATATATATCAATCATTCAAAGTTTACATCATTTCTTCATCTTCTTCACTCTCCACCTGTTGTTGTGAGTTGGGATCCAATGTCTTCAGCTGGTATTCATCTATGATAGTTGATGGTAGGTAACTGTATATGCCAGAGAGGAATTTTTTCAAGTCAGCTTGAATCATGAGCTTACAGAAATGATTCAAATCAATATTTCCGTAAGAATAAGCATTACACAGCGCTACACCAAGTTCATAATTCTCACTGAGCTGCAGAACTTTCTGCACTTCTTCAGAGTCGAAGCAAATATCACTATCGTAATTTGATGCATGTAGAGCGTCCCAACTCAAATCAGCTAATTCGCAAGACAACCTTTCTATAGCAGAACCCAAGTCACTTGCCTCCGGATACCATTCACTCGAATAGTGCATCCACATATTTGTAGTTTGAGGTGGGGGAGTTCTGAAACAACCAAAATAAGATTCATGAATTCGGCAATGATGCTAAGAAAGCGAGAAAAACATGAAAAAACATTAACAGAAAAAACACTCACTTTGACGCGTCTTCGAAGTGTGTAAAACTGATACATATTTTATATTTTATTTATATACTTTTCACTATGTACATATAAAGAGGGATAGAGACTAGAAAAACAATAAAGCTCTCAATCTAACACATTGAATTTAACCAAAGAGCGGGTTTTGGCACCAACATATTCCGAAGCACTCTGCCCCAAATAAGTCATCACCAATTTAGCTTGTGATGAATTAACATTTTGAATGATATTTTCTGTGAATTGTTCCGTCACACGTTTAGGAAGCCATACTTTGAACGAAGTATCACTTTCTTCATCGATCAGTATAACTTGGATGGATTTACCATATCGCGTGGAGAGTAATAACATTTTTTCAATTTTATAACCCTTATCGATAGCTAATGATGTCAAAGGTTTCTGTTCCATAGCTTCAGTCTGCTGAACTATGGCAAAATTGATCTTTTCAATGTCTAATTTCAAATTATCCATATTCAAATTATAGTGAAAGTATAATTTTAAAATATAAAATATGTTCACCTCTATGACGACGACGTTCACTTCTTGGGTGGATGGATTCTTGGTGGAGCGACTTCGAAGCACAACTACTAATACTCGTTTCGATGATCTGAACTGACACCAAATAAAATGTTTTGAGCTTATATAGAAATTGATAAAAGGGTGGGGGTGTGAGTTTGAACACTCTGCACATACACATTGGAGACCGAAGTCCATAATTGAAAATGCTCAAGGTTATTCAAGGGTTTATGTACTCCTCCTCAATATGACATTGCACAAAGTCATTCGATGCTAGAAAAATATTCAGTGTGATGTTGTTCGATCGCAACCAGCTCAGAGACGATTCACAAATGTCAATGTCATTCAAGGGTAATGCAGCTCAAGCTAGACCATGCCAACACTCAAGGGCATTGAAGGTCAAACATGCGCTGGACTGTGCACACACGCACACCAAAGGTCACTCAAGGTGACAACTCATAGAGGTCATTCAAGGTGACAACTCATAGAGGTCATTCAAGGTGACAACTCATAGAGGTCATTCAAGTCATCTCGTTTTCAAGGTCATTCAAGGTCATAGCGTTTTCAAGGTCATTCAAGGTCATCTCGTTTCCAAGGTCATATGAAGGTCAAACGGACTGTCAAAGTCACCTTGTTGACTTCACCGTCAAGGTCACGGCAAGGTCAGTGGAGGGGGGAGGTTTCAAAATCGGCATAAACTAACTACTGGAATATCCCAAATCCGTTATGTGATTGAATAAATATCAATGGATAATCCAAAAGAAATTGGTTAAGCAGAAACTTGGTAGACTCTCAAAAAAAACTCAGCCTTCAACTCTCCTTTCTGAGAATATCAATATCAATGACCATGGAAGCTGTCAGATGTCCTTCATGCCATTCATGCCAACAGTGTCAAAATACAAGAAGGGGTTCCGCGATCCGCAGAACATCAGGAAGTTACAAAAACAATCATGGGATGCCTCAATAGTGAGAATACGAGTGTTATGATATTAAATCGTTATCTGATGTTTGGTTCCATGTAAAATCTGGACAATAAGAATTAGAACGATGGTATTTACATATTCATCTGACAACTTGTGAAATTCATTGTTGCCAACTGATCTCAGACAATGCGGTCAATCGACGAGGCCTACTATGCGTATCTTCCCAAAACAAGAAAGAATGTGTTACGGTGCAAAATGAAACCGTAACAACTCCGTGCAGCATAAGCGGAATCTTTATATGGTCTGGATCGACTATCGCAAGGCATTCGATACAACATCACATGAGTTGTTGTTGTACTTACTCGAGTGCCTTGCGGTACCCGATCAAATAGTGAGATGCATCGAACAACTGATGCCACTCTGGAGGACCCGCTTCACCATAACATCGGGTGAAAGCAGGATCCAAACAGAGCCGATCATCCTAAGAAGAGGTGTTTTTCAGGGAGATTCCCTCAGCCCTCTTCTCTTCTGCATCTCACTAATGCCATTGTCCGTTGCGCTCAGGAAAACCCGGGGATATAACTGCGGCACCCCTGGAAACCGGAGGCATAAGGTCACCCATCTTTTTTATATGGATGACCTCAAGCTCTATGCCTCTGGAGAAAGGGACCTACAGCAATCCCTCAGGGTGGTGCAGGAGTTCACGCATGCTGTCGGTATGGAATTCGGGATTGACAAATGTGCACTGGTTCATCTCAAAAGAGGACGATGCGAGGATTTCGCGGAGGATGCCCAACTCGTAGACGGAAGCATTCTACATCATTTGAATGCCGGAGAGACATACACCTATTTGGGTGTGGAACAACGCCACACCCAAGAGGTGGACTCGGTGAAAAATGCTCTCCGTGGCAAGTATAGGCAGAAACTACGGCAGATCTGGTCCTCAGAGCTGTCGGGCAAGAACAAAGTTTCTGCCACCAACATGCTTGCCATTCCGATTCTACTCTACTCCTTCGGAGTAGTTAAATGGACTCAGGAAGAGTTGCGGCAACTTGACGTGAAGACTCGCAAAATGATGCATATGCACAGAAGCATGCATCCCAAATCGTCCGTTCCACGGTTATATCTCCTTCGACAACAAGGGGGCCGTGGACTTTTGAGTTTGGAGTGTCTTCACAACAGAATGGTACTGGATGGAGCCTGTAGAGTCATCAGGAGTTCGGATCCCCTACACTGCATGGTCCGAGATCATGAACATGCAGGAGTCGGAGCCTTTTTATTCAAGGCAGCAAGGCGCGCTGCTGATGAACTTGGTATAGTCTTCGACACCGAGCGGGTAAACCAACTCTCTGTCACCGAGTTGGAGCCCGCACGGAGAAAAGCTCACATCAAGGCTGCAGAGAATGCTAAAATGCTGCAGCTGCATACAGACAAGCCCATGCATGGAGTCTTCTTTAAGAACATCGAGGACCATGGCTTGTCTGTTAAGCTGACATTTGCCTTCCTCAAGTCAGGTGAGCTGAAGTCGGAGACTGAAGGGTTCATCATGGCGTGCCAAGACGGTGTCTTCAATACCCTTGTCTATCGGAGCCGCGTGATGGGTATAGAGGTCCCTGATACTAGATGCAGGGCCTGCCGACAGGCGCCCGAGACTTTGATGCATTTGCTGTCATCTTGTGCAGTTTATGCGGTCTCGGCCTATATCCATCGCCATAACGCGGCCTTACGAGTGCTGTACTATTTTCTTCGGCACTCGTATGAAATAGACAGGACACCGGTACTGCCTTATGCTCCAGGGGATATCGAGTCCGTTGTGGAGAATGAAAGGTGTCGAATTTTTTGGAACTTTTCATTCCCCACCCTCAGGTAAATACAAGCCAATGAGCCTGATATAGTTCTCTTCGACCACCAAAGTAAGACGATATTCGTTATTGAGTTTTCGGCCCCTGCCGAAACGAATATCGTCCGAAAAGAGGAGGAAAAACGGACAAAGTACCAGGATTTACTTTACGAACTCCGTAGGCTCCACTGGGACTATTCTGTCAAGATAGTGGTTCTGATCATAGGTGTTCTCGGTGGTTCCTGACCAACGCTACTCTCGGAACTCAAGATCATACCGGCATGCCGTAATGCGGCAGAGATCTTGGCCGGCCGCATGCAGAAGGCCGTTATTATCGGTTCGTTGCGTCTGCTCAGGACTCATGATTCTCGGAGCCAGTGACCACTTACCCCGCGGTGTGGGGAGTGGTCACTGGTTGATTATACTAGCGCGTCCGCCCACTGGGTCGGAGCAGTGGGAAGTACGGACCCGACTAGATTTGTTTTGACGAACAAAAAATAATAATAATAATAAATCCATTTATTTGCAAAAATTGTGTACAATTATCATTAACATGGATCGAAAATATTGCAAAAAGGAGTTATAGGCAGTTTGAAAATGATATAAATATAACTCCTGGAAAGTTAAATTAAAAAGAAAATATTTAAATATTGCATGGCGAGAAATAAATTCATTTTCATGAGATCCGGTAGAGTGAAGATGATTCGGTTCATTCATAAAGAGTTAGTTCCCTGTTAATTCATCAACAGTTTTTTGTAAAGAAATTTGAACTTTGTTGGTTTGCAGGATTGTAAATCTGGTGGTATTTGATTATATAATCGGTAGATATTGTATGAAAATAACCTCGAGAACAAGGCAGTTTTGTGGGGGGGAGGGGATAATAGACCCTCGAATCTTAAATTTCAACTATGAATATCGGTACGATACCTCACTTTCTCATAGAGATAAGGCGGACTTTTATGGAAAATTATTGAATGGAACAGTACAGCTGAATGGAAATTACGGCGTTTCTCCATATCCAGCCAGTTACAGGATTTGAGCTTATGAATAACGGAATCGAATTTTCTCATACCATATGAACCCGATACAAAATCTCTGTATTTTTTGAATTCTCCCCTTATCGAACTGTGTCAAGCAGGGTCCATAGACTGCATCACAAAAATTGAAGTGACTGGGTACTAAAGACTCTGATAGCATGATTTTAATTTTTTCTGTTAATTGATGCCTAAGCGGATATAATATCCTCAAGCTAGCATAAGCTTTCTGAATGCATGCGGCTACGTGCTCACTGAACCTCAAGTCTGTATCAATAATCAAACCCAGACTTTTTGCTGATTGTGATTGTATTCGAGTCCTATCAATTTCGATTTTCATTTGCTGTTTGAGAAGTTCTCGTTGTTTGCCAAAAATCAATACTTTGGTTTCACTAGCATTAAGTAACAAATGATGCTTGCGAGAGTTTTCGGCAAGTCTATCAAGATCATTTCAAATTTCGAAACTGGCCTGATCAATATCAGAAGATGAGAATGAATACAAAATTTGCATATCGTCTGCTTAGCGAAAATCTGTACAATGCTCCAACACATGGGTTATATGAAATGAATATATGCAGAAAGTATAGGGTCCCGAACAGAGCCCTGCGGTACCCCACAGAGAACTGCGCCTGAGCTTGAGCGACTCTCTGATGTTTCTACATATTGGAACCGGGAGCCAAGCTAGTTTTTTATCAAGGTCGTTGCTTCTACAGGGAACCCTATGTGTCGCAAGTGGCAATAGTTCATGATTTATTTTATCAAACGCTTTACTATAATCTAGTAGGACGAGAACGGATGACTTTCCAGAATCTAGACTCGAGATAATAGCGTCAATAACATCCAAAAGAGCTGTACAGCAACTTAAACCTTTCCTGAATCCCGATTGGCGTTGAGGAAGAATGCAATGCTTACTCAAGTGATTCTTTATTCGGACCACAAAAATCTTCTCTAGAATTTTAGAAATCGGAGACAATAATGAAATAGGTCTCAAGTCTTGCAGACTTTTTGGTTCATTTTTAGTTCTGGAGAGTGGAAAAACTCTAGAGATTTTCCACACATCAGGAAATGAAGAATCAAGAATACATGAATTAAAAATGTTCACTAGAAATTTCAATATATAAGGACAACATAATAAAAGCATTTCAGTATTCAGTTCATCCGGACCAATAGCATTAGACTTCATGAATTTCAGGAACTCAAACACCTCGTGCTCGTCGGTTAGAGAGAAAGTTAATTTTTCGTGAAAATTTGTTACAAGGTTATCAGAATAGAAGTCGACTAATATTTGATCAGGTTGTTCGAGAACAGAAAATTGTAGAAAAAACTCATTTATTTCGTCAGGAAAATTTAAGTTATGCGGCATTTCAATGTTACTTTTTTTTCTGTAAATATCTAGGTCTGTTAATTTTTTCCACAATAACTTGCTGTTACCTCTTCTTGAACTGACCGTATATTCTAGATGAGCTCGTTTCTCCCTATTCACGGCATCAGTAGTTTCATTTTTTATTGCTTTGTAATAATTCCAGTTTGATACGGTTTGCTCCTTTTTGAACTTACTGTAAGCTCGATTTTTCTGCTTTATCAAACATTTGGTTGCGTTGGTATACCACGGTTGATTTTTTTTCTTTATAATAATATTTTTTACGGGCGCAATTTCATCAAATGAACCGATCAGTAATCCAGTGAAACATATTGCTTTCAAGTTGACATTATCAATGTGAAAAATATTCTCGAAAGTAGTAATATGAAGGCCTTCGTTTAGGAGAATGAGATTGAGTTTTTCAAGCATCTAGATTTGACGTTTTTAACCGGCATACTTATCTGTTTATTAGATTGGCCGAGAACTAAAAAGTGATCTGACATATCATTCGTGTGATCTACGCCGAATGAGCAATAGTCATCGGAGTTTGATGGTACCAAAATGATATCAATGAGAGTGGAAGAATTTTTTGTCAATCTAGTTGAATTATTCACTACCTGTTTGAGGATGAAGAGTTCAATTGTCTTAATGAAATTCAGAGTTCTTGAATCATCAGCATTCATAAGGTCTATATTCATATCGCCTCCACAGATCAATACATTGCAGTTAGTGAAAAGTACCGAAACCGTTTCCTCGAAAGAATTTGAAAACTTGTTTACACTACCGGCAGGTGGCCTATAAAGAGTACCTATAATAATATCTTTATTATGTATCCTAATCTTTACCCACAGTTGTTCTAAGGAAGGTGAACACTCTTGGTACACAATATCATATTTGATTTCAGAAGAAATATATATCCCAATGCCCCCTGCCCTTGTTTCACGATCAAGTCTGATGAGATTGTAACCCTCAATATCGAGAGAATCAGTGGAGATATCAGCTTTGAGCCAAGTTTCGCATAAACCGACAAAGTCAAATTTTAGCAAATAAGCCCTGAAATTCATTAAATGGGATACCAATGACCTTATGTTATAAAAAGCAAATGTGAACCTTTTCATTTTCTCAACCTTATTCAATAAAATGATGTAAAAACTTTCTAGTTCGTATGAGTTAAGAACAAGACAGTGATTACACTCTTTCCTACTATTCGCCGTGTTACATAATATCGACTTGAATCTCGTTAACTGGTTTGAGCATAATATGTGAAAGTACAAATTTCAAATCCTTAATGCATATTGTGAAGTGACTCAGTATGAATTCAATAGAGATATACATATACACATACATATTCAAACACACACATCATTATGAATACGAAGTAATATTATAATAATCATATTATAATAATAATATGATTATTATAATAATGAGAAGGAAATTTATGAAATATATGTATAGGTGAATACATTGAAAACATAAAAATAATAATAACAGCTTTGAAGTAATGAGTCTTGGCATCTATGTTGCACACTGTATAACTCCTCCATCCTTAAGATGAAAATAATACGTCTGTGTTATTTTCAGAACAACGATTTGGTTCTAGTTGAATATCATTATCTCGAGTTGAATATCGAGTTGAAAATAATCTTTTTGAATTGAATATCTGATCATATTTACGATTCAGAGATTCAGATTGATGGCTATGATATTTATCGTGCTAACAGCGATAGCAGACACACAGGTGGCGTAATAACTTAAGTTAAAAGAAATGTTAAAATACTATGGTTTGAAACATTTATAGTACAAAAACAGTATTGGTTTTTATTAATGAAGTTTTCATTCAAGAACAATATTTATGCAATTATGAATGTTTATAGATCACCTAATGAAAATTGTAATGACTTTTCAAATGATTTTGAACAAATTTGCGACGAGTATATGTGCGATAAAAAATTTTGCACTGTTATTATAATGATAATAATAATATTTATTTCTTCGGTTGAAGAGTACAATTGAAAAAAAATTCAATGCACAATAAACAAAGAAAATGTCAATGTCAAGCTCAAAAGTGAATATAAAAAACATATAAATGTAAGTAACTATATCGTCGCTGCCAATGCATACTGGCTTATCCGTGTTTTGTCAACTTTTCAGTAGAGCGGTTTGCAACTAGTTTTAATTTTTTAGCGTTGCTGCGACTCCAAAGTTTTTGATATTACAGCGATTGAAAATCAAAAAACTCTTTTTGAGCTTCTATGGAAACACAAAATACAACATAATTACGCCTCTGAAGGTTCCAGATGATTTTTTTTTGTACATAAGCCGTTATAACTCGAATATGTTTAATTTCCATTTCTGGCAATACAGGCTTATCTTTATTTGAGTCTGAATATTTTCAAAGAAGATAAGCCATTATGCATACCTGAGCCAATATCCTTTCTGAACGATAGTTGGATTAATACTGGTAAAGCCGGTATGGCAAAGAAAACACGGCACATGGCGGTAAAATGCATAACGGTTTAGGCGCTCCCTGGTGGTCATTTTTTTTAATATTAATAAGCCATTATGCTCAAAAATCACAAAAAAATACGGATCATTTTGATATAAAATTCAGAAAATCGATTATTTTCAGATAAGCCAGTATGCATTGGCAGCGATGATATAACCATATTAAGAGTCAGTCAAAAAAATATCAACAACACAATAACAAACAATCCAAAAGTGCCAATAAACATCCATGACCAATAAAAGTATAAATGTAAAACAGGTCAATATAATGAAATCAACATACAATGTCATTCGATGATTCAAGGCAGAGCACCTATAATAATAGTAAACGATATATATTTGCTGAAGCTGAAGATCTCAGGTTAGTTGATCCGTGAACTCTTGAATGGTGTAACAAGTCCTTTGAAGCAGCATTCTTTTCAACTGACTCTCGAATACATTAGTATTTGAGGAATTCTCAAGAGTTATTGGAAGCATATTGTATAATTTACACCCACTGTACTCTACACTTTTTTCATACAATGAAGTCCTATGAGCGTTTGGTAAGACCAGCTCCTTAGAACGAGTATTGTGGTTATTTTTTGGACGAGAAGACTGAAAACTGGATTTATTTTTGTAAACTTATGCACTAGCCTCCAGTATATAAGTGCCGGCTACTGTAAGAATTTTTGGCCTTTTAAAAGCATCTCTATATGAATCTCGGTACCCTAGCTTAGCTATTATTCTAACAACATATTTCTGGAGGAGAAATATCCTTTGGACAGAAGCACTCATACTCCAGTTGAGAATACCACATTATTATTTTATCATAATATATATCCTCAGCAGTTTTCTGGAGTGCATCCATGTTGTCTTCAATAATCAGAATATTCGTATCGTCAGAGACCCATAACACATTTTTTCTTGTCAAGGGCTTTAACAATTCTCGACTGGAATTCACTTAGGGCTGACTCAGTACTCTTGGATTCAGTGAAACCATGCTGTGAGGATGACAATAATTTGTTCCGTTCGTAAAACATAGTCAACTGTTTTTTTAAATTCAACTCGAACGGCTTGGAGAGACTTGACAGTAAGCTTATTGATCTATAATTGTCTAGGCCATTCATATCACCTTTTTTAAATACTGGGCATACTGTAGCAAGCTTCAAATTTGCTGGAAAAACTCCATTTACAGAAGACAGATCTATCAAATAATATGTCAAGGGACGACATAGTTCAAGGCGGCAACTTTTCAGCAAGTTATTAGAGATAAAATCATGACCAGAAGCGTTGAAATATTTCCTGAGGACAGGAAAAAACTATTTGAGTTACTTGACATATTTTGTACAAGAAAATTCAGATCACAGCACCTGTTCTCAATCAATGGTTTAGTGAAATTCTCATTGAACATATTAGCTAGTTCTTTTCCTTCAATATCATCATTCTTATGTTCAACTGTTAATACACTATAATGTGTAGTTTTTTTTAATCTGGTTAATGATCTGCCAAGTAGTTTTAGATTTGTTATCAGAATTCGGAATTTGATGATCATGATAATCTTTTCTTGCACAACTCAATTTTCCTCTATATAGTTCATTGTAATATTGTAGTTGTCATCCTGCTTAGCAATTGAAGTATACAAAGTTACATTATTTTTTAATTCTTTCAATTCAGGTGTCATTATATAATCATTGCCCTTTCTTGTCTTTATAGTGAATTTCCTTAATGGAAACGAAATTTCAAAATAATACAATAGCATCTCTGAAAAAACATTGTAGGCCAAGTCTGGACAGTCTAGTGCATACATTTCCGACCAATTTTCATTTTTCAAGTAGTCCCGAAATCTTGAGATGTTTTCTTTACAGAGATCCCTACGGTAATAAAAAATTTCTTTATGACCACTTTCTTTCATAACGTGATTTTCCATGACTAAAATTTGTGCAGAGTGATCAGATAAATGCAAGTCCTTCACTGCTACTTCAAAGCGCCTATTACATTTAATGAAAAAGTTATCAATAAATGTCTCGGAGGATGATGTCACTCTTGTTGGAGAATTATTGCACTGACTTCGATATCAAAACATGCTAACAGATCGAGAAGTTGCGAAAGATTTATGCTTGTTCTCAAAAAATTCTAATTGAAATCACCTCCAACAATGATATCGACATTCCTACTAATATTTGGTGGCCCCCTCTGAATGGAGAGTTTTGAGAGAACTGTATATCATGTAGATCTTGTCTTAGTATTCGACAGAACCCCCCTAAGATTGAATTGCAACCATGGCCGATTCCAGAAAGAGTTTGGCAACGTCTCCACATTGATTTTTTGGGTCCAATAAATGAAAAAATGTTCCTAATAATTGAAGTTGCTGGGCAACGATTTGGTTTTTTGAAAATTTCGTTCATTTTCAAAATGAAAACAATTGCTCGGTAGCTATGCTGGATCAAAAGTAAAAATCAGACATTGAAGCGTCCTCGCGTTTATATAGAGAATATAATGCAAAATCAGCGTCTACGAGCTATGATAAACACTTGGATCATTACAATGGATGGTATTCATTATGAATATATAACTCCTCCATCCTCAAGATGAAAATAATACGTCTGTGTTATTTTCAGAACAACGATTTGGTTCCAGTTGAATATCATCGTCTCAAGTTCAATATCGAGTTGAAAATAATCTTATTGAATTGAATATATGTCGTCTGAAAATAAACAGTGATAATAGAACAATAAAGATTATGCATATTGAATATAAAATATAATGTGAAGAATTGTTTTCTTCCGGTCGTTGTAGACTATGGAGTTGAGTCTTTTCGGCTATCTTCTGGAGATGGCTCAGGTCATCTAGGTTGATTTTTCCTAGAGTATTCAGGGGAAGATTTCCTCTTGAAGGTGCCTCGAGAGTGTCCAGTTGTGGTAGTTGAAGCGGTGTCTCTTCAATGGTAGGGGCGTCATTACTATATTCATCGCCATTAATTTTCAATTTGCAATGATGAGGGATGTATATTAGTTTATGTTGGTTGATTTCTCCACAACCATTCTCTTGGCAAACTTTTTTAATATAAATTTGCTTGAATGGTATAGCAATTACCAATGCATATTGGTGATTGGTTCAACGATGTCTTGTTGAATTTGGATGTCTGTCGTTAGGCATTTGATAGTACGTTGTCCCATAAGAATTTCAGGAATACAGTCGTAATTCGAAATTAGATTTTCGATGTACTGGATACAACTATTTTCAACTTTAATGCAAGTTTCATCAGCATAATGGTGATATGTCGAGTTCAATATTATATAAGGTTTCAAGGGTATAATGGTTTTATTGGAGATAGGGATAGGATAGAGATGGAAAATCTCATAAACGTTTTCCTGGAGTATCAGAAAATGAACAATGAACAGAATTCTTTCATTACTGTAACGAATTTCTGTTTTTAATTATTTATAATATGATTGACTATTTTCGAAAACTGGTAATCCATTTTTGTATAGGGAAAACATCATTTTTGTTAGTTTTTCTAATTCATCAGTTGATAATATAGTACTATGAACTATATTGAGTTCAGCGAATAATATTGAATCTTCTATATTATTTAAGAGGGATAGCATGTTTTGACTATCGATAATCTAGTGAATTTTGTAATCGTAGGAATAATGTATACTCATTCAAGCTTTTAACAATACTTTCAATTTGTTTTTGAATCAATTTTTGATTGCTTGATATTTTCTTCAAATTCTCAACTGTTTCATTCATGAAATCTTGAGTTATAGATAAATGATTTTTCAAATCATGATGTAAATTGTTTTGATTTCCGGACAGTGTTGCAAGAGCATTATCGTATCTTTCACCGTCTTCATCATCTAAAGTGCCAAACAGCCATTTATGAATTCTACCTCCTACATTTTTGAGTCCTCTTTTATGTTTTTTATATGTTTGAGAGTTGATATCATTGAGTTTATTCATAATTTGTTCAAGGAGATAGTTCAAATTTTCATGCATATGTTGAAGTTGAGGATATAATTCGTCTTCAATAGAGACTAGATTTTCAATCGTTTTTGAATTGTCTCTAATACGTTGTATAGGTTTATCAAATTTTGTCAAGTCTAAAAATTTGATGAAAATGTGTTTGTTGAACGTAATTCATGCTTGTCCAAGGGAAAAAGGAAGGATTGGGTTAGTTTACTATATCATTTATTATTTTTATGTTTCTGTAATGTTTTTCTAGGTAGTCAGTGATTCCTTTTTCTGTGGTTATATCAAGTGGGTTTCCATGATTTGAATTTCCTTAAAAACATAATCCATCACTCTCTGGAATGTTGTTGGAGCATTTTTTAAACCGAATGGCATACGAAAATATTCGTAATGTCAATTTTCAACATCAATAGCTGTTTTCTGAATTGAATTTGGATTCATTTCAATCTGATGAAATCCAGATGCCAAACCTGAAGTTGAAAAATATTGACATTTGCCTAGCTTGTCAAGAATATCGTCAA
Source organism: Zygogramma bicolorata (assembly GCA_032362365.1). NCBI lineage: Eukaryota > Metazoa > Arthropoda > Insecta > Coleoptera > Chrysomelidae > Zygogramma > Zygogramma bicolorata. Next base: position 366,034 of record JAVJAQ010004967.1, on the reverse strand, counting down.
TGTTTGGTATATGGTACCTATCATCAATAGTTTTTTCATTTACTTTTCTATAATCCACTACAATTCTCCATTTTCTCTTTTCTGAAGCATCTAGTCTTTTGGGAACTATCCGAATAGGTGAGCTCCATGGAGATATTGAAGGTCTAATAATTACACCTTTTAACATTTTGTCAATTTGTTTCTGAACTTCTTGTTTATGACAATCTGGAAATATATATGACTTTGTATGAATGGGAATTTCATCCGAAGTTTTAATTTCATGTTTAATAACATTAGTGAATTTAAGCGTGTTATTTTCGTCTTAGAAAATGTCACTATATTTATAACATAGCTTTAATATAGCGTCTCTTTCTTCTTTGTTCATATGATCTGTTCGAATTTTTTCGAAAATTTCATTTTGTTTACAGGGGCTTATTTTTGGTAATAAGTCTCTGCATGATAAAATTCAAAGTTCTCTTCATGTATTGGATTAAAAGGAAAAGGTTCAAATAGTGTTACTGCAATAGTTCTATTAGTGTTATTATATATTTTAAATCTTGCTAGAAAGTTTTCAGCAAAAGTGATTGTTTCTGGAACATCTAAATTGTTAAATCGTAATTCTGGAATAATTATTTCTCCTTGTTGAATTTCAACTGGGAATTTTTGTACAATACTTTCAAAAGCTGGTATTTCAAAAGTATATTGAGTTTCATGGGGTTGTCCATAAAAGAATGGTATTTCAACATGATCTGACTGTAGTATTTGGTTTTCGAAATCAATTATCAAATTGAGATGTTTTAATTCTTTCAATCCTAGTATACCGTCAAAGAATTCATGGAAAGGAAATAATGAAAATTATATCATATGGTTACTCTGAAATTCAGGAAAGGCTGGAATAAGTCCTTTATAGAAAATAATTTTTTCTCCTAATGATGTTTTTGATTGTGAAGGTTCTTTGAAAATTCGTTCTGGGTAATACTTTTCTGCACTAGAGGGTCTCAGCATAGAAGTATGACATCCTGTGTCAATAAGTAGTTTTATAGGTGGATTTTGTATTTTTATATACGGTAGCCCGTTTACCACTGCTGAATGCAACTTTATCATGTGTTCTCGTTCATTTGAGAGAGATTGTAAAAATTTGTCTGATCGTCTTGGTCTGTTGGTTCTTCAACTTCATCAAAAGTTGTATTCAAATTTTCAAAGTCAAAATCGTCTTGATCGGGTATATTGTTTTCAAATTGTGAACTAATTTGATGGTTCAACAATTGTTGTGTATTATAGGAATATATCTGGGGTGTTATATCACAATCTTGGTTGTTTATTTCTTCGCTAATGAAATTTCTTTTCATATTAGGATTATTTATGAAAATATAATTATTTGGTTTTATCATTGTTGGGTTTCTAGATGTAGTTGTCATGGGTGTATTCATTTGTTTATTATTTGGTTTCCAGACGTTTTGTGGAGGGCCAAATACTTGTTTGTTAGTTGGAAATTTTTGATTTATAGCTTGAGGTTCAATTGCTATCGGTTGGCTTGGAAATTGATTTCTTGCATGAGACTGTATCATGCCATGTTGTTGAGAATGTTGCGGTTGTACGCGTTGTTGAACAAACTGTGTTTGTTGGTAAAATTGTTGTTGTATAGGTCTTTGGGACTTTTGAGGTTGTTGGTTTTGTAAAGTCATATTTTGTATTCGTCTAAAGTTTTCATCTTCGAGTACTAAATTCATAGCCTCTTCTAATGAATTTGGGTGTTGCACTGAGATTTTGTCTTGTAGTCGAATGTTTAAATTTCGTAAAAATACTTTCAATGATTGAGATTCATATTGTCTAATATGAATTCTTTTTGTTGGTTGATCCATATCAGGATCTAAATTTATTTTGAAAATCAGTTTACTGCGTAAAACTTGAATTAGTTCTCCAAAATCTAACATTTGTTCATTTCTATTAGGTATCGAAGTAGAAAGTTTTTGTTCTAAATTATCAAGACTCGATCTGTCACCAAAAGTGTTTCCTGATTCGTTTTTTATCAATAGCCAAGTATTTAATTCCGTTCGTGAACTAATCAATAATTGTGCTCTATCTTTCAATTTACTCAAAATGATGCTGACAATACATTGGTTAAGAATTCGGTCATTACCATGATATCTAGTATGAAATTCATCAACAGCATTTATAAAAATTTCAAGATTTTCAGAGGATCCATCAAAAGTAGGAATGGTATCTGAATAAATTTTGAACAATGTATAATTAATTTCTTGGGCCATCTTTGAAACGTTCAATGATGGAAATGATTCAATTAAGTTGTCAACATCAGTCATAAAATGAAGAGGTTCATTATTTCATGAATCTACTTGGTTTCTTAAATCTACTTGTAAAATTACTCAAGAATTCACACTGGAACTTGGTATTTTACTCTACTCTAATCTGTTTGTTTGTTTCTGTTTTGTTTTTGTTGATCTGTATCACACAAAAACTGGGGTTTGAATGATCTGTATCACTCCGTTTGCTTTCTGTTCGTTTCTCCTCAACCTAAGCTCCTTAGAAAAGTTTATGATAAACAAATTCAGGAAATACAAAGAGGATACTCGACTCACCGTGATGGTACGACGAAGCAGCTCCAGTGGACTTCAGAATGATCAGCTTGTATTCACCAAAGGTCACCAACTCCTTCTTGTTTCTTCGAATAGCGGACTAACAGCTGGGCTGACATGTTTTCTCGATGAAGGGAGACTTCCACTATCCTACCGACTGCGCCAATTGAAGTTGCTGGGCTTCGATTTGGTTTTTTAAAAATTTCGTTTATTTTTAAAATGAATATAATTGCTCGGTAGCTGTGCTGGATCAGATGTAAAAATCAGACATTACAGCGTCCTCGCGTTTATATAAAGAATATAATGCAAAATCAGCGTCTACGAGCTATGATAAACACTTGGATTAATACAATGAAGGTATTCATTATGAATATATAACTTAATTGTTCAAGATGCTTTATCGAAGTGGGTGGAAGTTTTTGTAATGACCTCTTTTACTTCATTTTGTACAATAATGACATTACGAAGGCTATTTTCTCAATTTGGTCTACCTGATAAAATAGTTTCGGATAATGCTAAGACATTAACATCTACCGAATTTCAGTTTTTCTTGAAAAATAACGGAATTATTCACCTTTCCATCCAGCATCAAACGGGGCTGTTGAGAACAGCGTGAAAACGATTAAACAATTCATTATCAAAGAATTGAAAGGTTCTTATGATATAATCGGAAACATATCCAAAGAAAAAAATTTGACTGAACAAGCTTTAAATAACTTTCTCTCAATATACCGAAATACTGAACATTGTGGTACAGGAGAATCTCCAGCCCGTATGATGCTGGGAAGGCCGTTGAAAACTAGGCTAGACTAATTAAAGCCAATAAACCTTAGGAGTGCGCGAAAACAAATCAATCAGTGAAGTGAAAAGTAATTTGAAACGGAAACAACAAAAACAACGTTATTATTATAAAGGAAAAAAGCGAGAGACATTGGAAACCAAGTATTAGTTAGGGACTATCGAACACCCAAACCGGAGTGGATTGTAGGAATTATTTATAAAATAGTTGATCGAAATTTTATTTATGTAAGAATTCCAAATACAACCTCGAGATGGAAACGTCACATGAATCAAGTGTTACCCTTCGATTCTTAGTCAAGAAATGTTTTGATAGACCACACAAATGAGGTCAGTGATAAATGCGCAGACGATCACGATTTGGTGGCAGAAAAAGAAGAGGAGACACTAGATAAAAGCGATATTCATACGTCAGAATCTAAGGAACTAGTGGAACATGACAGTTCTTCATTTTCAGTCAGGCCAAAACGGAATCGACACCCTCCCCCAACGATTTGTTCCTTGAATATTTTTGAGTGTGTATATGTGATAAATGGTTATATTTTCAGTAACTATGTGTACATTTTCAGGGGGAATAATCTGGTATATGTATTAAAATACCAAATGGTATTGGACTATGTTGTTTTGCTATCTTTGAAGTTTTTTTTTGGGTATGTCTGTTCACATATCTTTCTCTCAGTATATAGTGAGCGAAGATCAATAAAACTGATATATATATATATATATATATATATTCTCCCAACCCTATCGACAAGCTGTAGAAATCTCCAAAAAAACAATTTCAAAGCATTTATTTCATTTCTAGATATGAACCAATCTTTAGAATGTCACTTACACGAAGATGCCTGAGAGACAGGCATTATTTATTCTGGAAAAAATTGAAGCCACACTATTTGCACACCTAATTGAGTTATATTTCAGGTAATGCTTACATAACACTTTTTGCAATGAGTGATTATGAACGAACACAAGGCAAGATTGTTCAGTGCCAATTGATGAGTTTGGTATCAAGATATATTTCAGATGTCAGTTCAATGTGAACAGAGGCCTCGAAGCAATATAGCATAAATAATTTTTATTCTGATGAAGAGCAGCATTCAATGGTTCAACAAGGGTTCATATGTTTATACTGTACAACTCAAATCAATCACCCCAATTCACATTTAGATTTATGGCAATGATGAATTGTTTTCCTGGAATCATAGATGCTGTCAACAGAACGAATATGGTAGTGAATCGAGAAAAAGACGTATTTCGTGTAAATATATTTATTTGTAATTTGCAAAGCGCTTTCTGCTTTTACGCCATCATCAGTGCGATACTCGTAAAGTATTTACAGGAAAATCTCCCAGAGTTGAAATATAAAACGCTTGTAAAACATAACACTGAACAAACATGAAAGTTAAAATCAGTGCCCATTAGGGTTTAACTATTAAATTGTTTTTTTTTTCCATTATTATAAAAATTAAATTATTTTTTTTATAATTATAATAATAATAATAATTCACTATAATTTTTATGATACTGTTATAGAAAAAATTGATAGTTAAACACTAATGGGCACTGATTTCAACTTTCATGTTTGTTCAGTGTAATGTTTCACTAACGTTTTATATTTCAAAACTGGAAGATCTTCCTGTAAACACTCGACAAGTATCGCACTGATGATTGCGTAACAGTCGAAAGCGATTTGCAAATCAACCAATCAATATATTTACACGAAATACGACTTTTCCCTGATTTATCATTCACGTGTATGCAGCACCAACAAATCTCAAATACAATAGTTGCTGCACCTTCTGTGAACAATGAGCATGGTCCAAAATCTTTTTACTGTGATTAAAAAAGATACTACCGTTCAAATCGCAATAGACTATTATCATAACACTTTTTGTAAATATCAATTACCCTAACACCAAACTGATAATACTCGCATTCGATGTGCGTTTTCCTAACAAGGTGAGCCTCCTCGGGAGAAGGAAATTGTTTTCAAATCTGAAGACTAGTATCAGTTACAATCTAACTACTGTAGACAACCACCCCCTGCAGAGATTTTTCTCGCTTCGTCTAGGACTTCTTCTATTACTCTGCTTATTTCTCAATATCAAACTAAATGGCAGACTAAATGGGATATGCCCATCGTCACCAGCCATAGATTCTAGATGTGAATAATTAGTATTAGGATCATTTGTGCATATAAAATACTTTTTCTCAAGTTATTGATTGGTTTACTGTTTAATAGCCTTCTTCAAATCAAATTATGTGATGTTCATCCCAACTATCGAAGTCAAATCTTCTAAACCATTCAGAAAGTTTTTCGGTAGTAGACTTTTCGGCAAAATTCATATTACTCTCCATTCACTCTCATTGGTGCCATTTTTCATAGTTCCTTGGAAGAATTTAGCTCTGAACGCGTTTTTATGTATTCATTATCTCGAATGTTCTTATGGGTTTTGATCATTTTTGAATAACACAAAAATATTTTATATTCTTTCGTAAAAGTTTTTTATTTTCCCATAAGAAAACAATAAAAATGTATTCAGTCGATTTTGAAATGAGTCTTGAACGAAAAACACACAAATCAGTGAATACTTTTCCCGAGTTGGTCTATGAACCAGCCTTGTGTAAAAAATATACGAAATAAATGGTAAATATTACAGAATGGATTAATGCTCCTAGTTACACGGTCTGGTGACTTGGCGGTTTCCCAAAGTATTCTTTCTTCCTCCTCTACATCCTGTCATACGATAAGAAAGGGTTTTTCAGTACTTTTACTTTGGTGAACTATTGAACAAGGATCTCCCATTTTCATTAAAATGATTTCCATTCCACCTTAACATTTTCTGTTGTCTCAAACTCAGCTTTCCCAAGCTCCTTACTGATCTTGGCTACAATAACCGCCTCATATTATAATAAACCAATACCATGTTCAAGACCTATCATCACCACTTTTCCAGTAAATTCTAAAAATTCTATCATCAAATTATTCAATTCTCCTTCTCCCTAGTCTGCTTCCTCATTGCATGAAACCTATGAAGAGTTCAAATTTTGGCAAAAAGTACACATCTTCCAACCTTGACTATTGTGACTGGGTCCGTCACCGGGTGCATTCAGCTCTGTGGTCATAATTCCAATCAGAACATTATTCATATTCAGGGTCTGACTAATAATCTTGAGAGGATCTGGTCACATAATTTGATAGAACATTATTCCTATGAAATAGTATATTATGCAAAGTTCATGTAATGAAGGTTATTAATACACGAGCATTAACCGGGATACGAAACGAGCCAAAGGTGAGTTTCGTATGGTTGATGCGAGTGTATTGAAAACCAATACATGAGAGTTGCATACGCTATTTTATCTACACCCGATAAATAGTGAAGAACTTCAAATATTATATTTATATTTGAATTGCACACAATAATTGTTATTATTCGTATTATTTCGAAAATTTCTACAAAATTTTGAATGATGGTATTAACTCGGGAAATACAACAATGAGAAATGAAGAAAAAAAAAAAAAGGATTATCCCGGGCTGGATTCGAATCCATGTCACCTCCGACGTGCCTGTGTTATCTCTGGCGCCTTCCCAAATAGCACACGACGTCCTGAAGACGAACCATTTATGTCCCAGTTACGTCGATACGTCCCGGGACGTATGGGAGACATTCGAAGAACGTACATTTCCGGATGTTTCATGTATGTACCATATAGACGTCCCATGTAGGTACATATTTGGTCCCGTTCCAATCGGAATGTAATAAAAACGTACATTCTTGGAAGTAATATGTACGTACTGTAGTAAGTGTCCCGGGTACGTTCATAATAACTCCTTTTCAGGTACGTACATTTCGGAACGAATTAGGGACATACCAATGACGTGCTTTTTTCATAATTCCTTGTACGTACTGTTTTTAAGTATCATTGACGTACATGTTTGGAAGGACTAAGCACCTTCCAGGTGCGTACATATTGGGTCCCTTTCAAAATCGTATCTTTTGAAACTTTTGAGGATCATAGTGATGGCGTACATTTTTGGGAATCGTATGTATTTGGACGTCTCCTTGACGTACGCCATGAAACCTACTTTGTACATTCAGCTAGATCCCCTCGAGTCCAGTGTGGGCCGAAAAAGTACGAACTAGAAACGTCCCACATACGTACATTACCGTCCCTGTCAGGTAGGCCCAACGCGCTATCCCAAGTAGCACATCATATGGTGACTTCAAGTTAGTTACCTATGTTCGAGACAACTACTTAAATTTTTTTTTGGAAGTTCAGTAACAATGAAAATATATTTGAAAAAACACTGAAGGATCACTGTCTTATATGCGATGGCGATGTGAAATATCACACTTGCTGTGCAAAAAGTTCTGGCCGTATTTTCTGGTATTGAAATTCACCACGTCGATATTTCAATTTTTCCAAATTTTTTCAGGAATAATTCATCATGAATATTGCATTACCAATATTGGTATATGTTCGAATATTTTAAAGTCATCACTCTCAAAATCCGGAAAACCCTTTCAGTTGTGATTTGAAAATGACGAGTTGAATATTTTCATTTTACTTTTAAAACGATATTCAAGCATTATCAGAATCTATATTGCAGTATTATGCCAATATGCCACCTAATGTGATAATTCAATATTTTATTCTACTCTCCCAATGTCGAATGCACATCTATACCACACAACTCTTCTTTAGAAACAAGTCTCTCCGTACCGTAGAGCGTTGTAGTGGTACACAGTGAAATATTCAAAGTGAAGGTCCGGGTTCCAGTCCCGCAGCAGCCAGAGTTTTTTCCAGGTTAGTATTCGGTAAGTACATGTGCATGAGTGAAATTTTCAAGTTGACTAATTGGTAAAGAAGAAATAAATAATTCCGAATATGAGAACTGAAAATTGAGAAGTGACATCAATTGAATTTATTTTTTGCGTCGGTATATCATTAACAAGAAGGTACGTTTTCGGAATGTCCCAAACAGTTCCCCTTTCTGTACATTACAGGTCCTGTGTGGACTAGAAAAGTACGTACCTGGGATTACCGACTATGCGGAAACGGTAAGTTCCAGGGAGGTCTTATGTACGTCTGTCGGAGACTAAAGTACGTCCCAAATACGTACAATACATCCTCACCGTACATATGCAGTACGTCCACTGGACGTACTTGTGCCATCTGGGTTAGACCACTCGGCCACAAAAACGCAATGGATTTGTTAAAAAAAGAAGGAGAATATCATGCAATTGCCAAATGGAAAATAAAATATTTTTTCTTGGTGACTCCATGTGTAAAAGAGCCGAAGGTGATCCTTCTATATCGCTGGTATCAGACATTTTGATATGATTATCAAAGTTTGGCTATATTTTTCAAAAATTCAATACCTATGCTTTTTGACTTGACAATCGTCAAATGCAAAGCATGATGTGCATGCTTTGCATTTTCAACCAATCAATCACTTGGAAAATAATGAGTTTCTATCGGTTGAAAATCTGAATCGTAATGAAAAATCTGTATTGTAATGAATTCCATTATGAAACGAGTTGTGGGCATATGAGTGTATTACTAGAGTACGGATGTAGGTAATCAGTATATTATGCAACGATCATGTAATGATGGTTATAAATACACGAGCATCAACCGGGATACGAATCGAGCCTGAGGTGAGTTTCGTATGGTTGATGCGAGTGTAATAATGACCATAACATAAGAGTTGCATATGCTATTTTATCTACACCCGATGGATAGTGAAGAACTACGAATATTATATTTATATTGCAAACAATAATACTAGTTAAACGAATTTCTTTGGAGAATTCTATAGAATTGTAATTAATAGTATTACTTCGAGGAATGAAACGATGAGAAATGAAGAAATCGAAAATTGAAAAAAAAAATACTCAAGGCCGGAATCGAACCCATGTCTCTTCCAAATAGCTTATATAATCTCAGCGCCTGAGACCGCTCGCCTACGGAGAGCTCAGATATTTTGGTTGAAAAAATAAAGAAATGAATCATGCATTTGCCAAATGAAAAATTTCATTTACTACTCCTATATTCCTTCACCAAACTTTATTCATTCAACAAATACTGTTCGAAAGATCAATTTGGTCCAACATTTCCGTGAAATTCCTCAGAATTGTCTTGAATCTGGTGTCAAGCGGCCTAAATGGTCTTCTCAAGAGCTCGCAATATTGTTTGTTTTCTTCTTACTGAACACAACAGACATTGTCACTCGTACAAATGTGTGTGTGTGTAGGTGCATGCGCGTGTGTGTGTGTGTGTGTGTGTATTTAACCAAATTGTATCTGCATAAACTGATGTCAATACAACGGTGGAGTCGACAGTTCTCTCGACAAAAATAAAAATTTATAACGTATATAAAATCAACCAATAATATAATGGGTGTTATTTTTATAAGTGTGTTTGTGCTTCGATCTCTCAAACCCCTGAGAGAATTCGCAATATCCGTTATCTCAACAATTACAAGGAAGAGTTACTACGATGAATTTTGGGAACCATCGAGATCCTTGTATCATTATGAGGTATATAATGCTATATTTTCTCTTATGGGACGCCTTGTATTCGATTGCATTTATAGAATGTACATGAAACGACGAAATATAATGTGAGAATAAAGTAACATTGAAAATGATACAAATAAATTATGTTGAATCCTGAAGGAAGGTATGTTTATTATAATCACTGAATTACATTTCATAAGTTTCAATTTTTTTCTTCGGAAGATGAAGAAAAGTCACGGTCTCTAACGTTATCGTTATTATCACAGGATGAACATCTTCAAAAGCATGGATCTGAACTTCTTTTTCTGAATATTAATCCTCTACTTCAGGAACATTTTCTTTTACATTTTCCTAGTTTAAATGTGACATTCTCTTGTCTGACGTTGTTTTTCACAGTTATATCACCATATCAGTTCTATTGGGGTTCAAATCAGGATGGTACGAATGTAAGCGTAAAACGGTGTGGCCATGTTCTCAAAAGAGTTCATCAAACTGGTGGGTTTGCGTTCCTTTTTCGTCCTGAATATCAATATCAAAAATGTCAAACCTACAGTTTATGTAGATAAACGTCGTGAATCGTTGAAAGGACTCTTGAGTCAAGAAAGCTCAAATCGTAGATTTTCTGATGGTTTTGTTGCTTGTTTTACACATGCTGAGTATGTTACTGAAATCAACGAAGCGTTGCGAAGTTTGAAAGCAAAGATTAATGTTTACATTCATTTTGTTAATGATTATAAGAGGTTATCTTCAAGATTATTGAATGTATCTGGTAGAATTCATAGATAAGTAGCAGAGAAAGAAGACGGGGAGGAAACAAAAAGTAATCTCAACTTTGAATCAATCAAACTTGAAGGAAATTTAACTTCAAAAGTATCAGGAGCTTCTTCTGTCCAAACATCCACTCCTACAACTCCTTCATTCCAATTTCACTTAGACGATTCTACCCTACAAGTCGATGCTTCCAGTTTTGCAAGTAATGTATCGAAAGATGTTCTATTTTCATCCGCTAGAAATATATTCAAAAATCAAGCCTGGACATGGTGTAATAACAACAGAAAAAAATTGAAAGATTGGGATGATTCAGTTCGAAGGCTTGAAGGGAATTTCTCACCTTATCATTATGATGATGACTCAAAGAGAGAGTATTGTCTAGGCCGTGGGTGGTATAAGGCTGAAAACCTCGAGAAAAGACCGTCCTTCTCTCGATCCATCTCGGAGGTTCAGAAAGTTAATGCTCCGGCTCGTGGGTTCCTACGACCTGACAATCCTCGAGGTAGAGCTATCCACACTCGGCGAACAGATACCCCCTACCGGTTGGCACTGACCGTATCAGTGACAGGGTAGTATGGAACAAATCTGTGTCGGCCACTACAGCCTCGCGCCGCGAACCGAACACGATGAATTTAAGACGGAAATTTTACTATAAATCCCTAGGAGAGAGAGAACTGACCGAGTAAAAACCTTTGCAGCCACCACATTGGCCTAATGGCACGGACTGCAAAGTTCCCTACGATCCCTATCTACGAGACACACAGGTACGCGGTTCAAATCCCCGACCTACTCGCGACCACGTGTCCAGCGCTCCGTTGCTGGAAGTGCGTTTTTAGCCCCAGTTTCCTAGTGCAGTGACTCGTCACGTAGACGAGCCTTCGGAACACTGGTCGGCGTCTCCTGGGCGAGCAACCCTTACGCGCAGTAAGGGTGGAGGGCCCGAGAGCTTCCGGCGTCTCTGTACGGTTCCTACCCAGGCTCAGGCAGGAATGATGTCCGAAAGTCTTGGGAGCCGTACAGAGAATGGCTTCTTCTTCTTTCTTGAAGTCACAGTACAGTTAAAAAGGGGGTATGAGGCGGTGCAAGCACTTTATTCGATATGCCTCTGGGGTATCGTAGATCTCGTCGTTGAATTTGGTTGGAGAGCCAAGCTTGCTCTCGATGCTCGGCAGCGCCGACTGGAACTTGACTTTTCTTCTTCGTAGAAGTTCCGATAGGAACTGTTTAAAGTCAGATGTATCGATGCTTTTAGCAACTGAACGAATTCATATCTGAAATAATTGCGCCTTGCAATTATCTCGACTAAACCCTTATGGATCGTATTTTTGCCTATTTGGATTATTCCTATTGCTTTTGTTCGAAACAACCAGCCAAATAACTCTGCGAACGTCCAAATGTTCTCTTCGTATTTATTTCCTCGCTAGGAAATGCAATTCTCGATTTTTCAGAATGCACTACTGTGCTTTTACCTAAAAGTAAAGGTTTACGACGAATAATTCTGAATACTGAGTGCTTGACTAGTACGCTAGTGCTCAACTAAATTCGGAATGCTGCTGAATGCGTTCCGATCCGCTATCTTTATATCTTCGCGTCGGCCTTCGTTAGGCCACGCCCCCGGCTTACGCGAGCCGTGTCGCGCTGCGATTGGTCCTTTGCTCGATCGACTACCGCCACCGAGTTGGCGGGAGTAAGTAACGTTTGCATTATTTTCTATCAAAAATTATATTTAATTTATTTCGAAAATATTTCATTATTCCTATCATTATATTTGGCTGTTGTTGACAAGAGATTGATAACAGAACTCTAGGTACATTGGCAAGAATTACCATGCATATATCTTCTATGGAGAGTTTTTTCAATAGATTGATTAAGGGGAAGCAAATTCATAGAAATTGTGATTTTGAAAATTCATTGGAAATGTATAGGGCTTTATTGCTTCCTCATTCGATGAAAAGATGAATCCGAGGAAGAGCGTGATTCAGTTGCTTCTGCATGGTATCAGACAATGCTAAGAAGATTTGAAGTCGTCGTGAAGACCAGAATTTAGTTTTCAGTTTATTTTGGACGGTTCAATTGCTGCCTTATTTCATTCAATCTCTATGAATATAGATCATCAGTAATCACCATACTTTAGAATTTGGGTCATTTCCAATATTTTGAATTTGATTTCTCAAAATATGACAGACCATAGTGAGGATCATTTTATAACTTTCTTCCACAGTTAACCAGAATTGTGCACTTCTCAAAACGTCACAAAAAGGTAAGAGGGTGATCTGAACTTCATGGAAAGTTTATGATCGATGGTTATATTGCAATTTTAATGGATGTTATCCTTCGATACTGGGTGATCAAATCTTCGATCTTGTATAATGAATCAAAACTCGGGAAAAACATTGGGGTATTCATGTCCTTTCGATTTTGTATGATAAATATTTCTTTTGTTGAAGTATGGTTGATATGTGTTGATTATATTTGTGTGATAGGACAATTTTGGGATATTAGTATTATTTGAAGAGATAATCAAAAACTATATAGTTCAATTGATATTAGTATTATTTGCACTGAGCTATTGAATTGAATCGAAATACATTGTTGGCCTTTCTTTACATCATAATTATTACTATCCTACCTTAGAAAACTGACTGATAAGGCTCTTACTCAGTGAGAAGAACCACAATCGACCCTTGAGATATGAAGCAACTTCAATCGAATGAAACCAACCTGTTGCAACATCTTTTTCTGAATATTAATCTTTCACTTTAGCAACATGTTCACTCCGTTTTTTTCATTCACCACAGTTGATTTAACAAAATTCTGCATCTAAATTTTTTTTACATCTTCCCAGTTTGAATGTGACATTTTCTTGTCTGACGGTTTTTTTTACAGTTATATAACCATATCAGTTCTATGTGGTTCAAATCCGGATGGTATGAAGGTAAGTGTAAAACGGTGTGGCCATGTTCTCAAAAGAGTTCATTAAACTGGTATGTTATAAAGCGTTCTTTATTCGACCCAATATACCGATATAGTTCGGTTTCCAAACTAGTAGAATTGAAGTAAAAATTCTTTTGAATCATTCAATCATATACAATTTCTCTTTGGACTGCTATTAGGTGCTGGGTTAACTTGTACAGAATGACAGGGGCATTATCACAGACAATTGTAGAATCCTAAGGTGAATTTAGAATCAGTTTTCCCCTAACTATTTACTATCATTCCTGACATTCATGTCAAAATGATAATCTCCGGATTAGGTAGCAGATTTCAATATTAATGAGGCGTCTTGAATGAATATCATTTCATCACCTGATAAACCTTTGGTTGAATTATCTGTACAACTTTTTGAAGATGTATTTCCGATGTGCACGTATGTCCCATCGTGGTAAACAATAGGTCTATTTTTGCTGTCTGTACTGTTTAATTCTTCGTAAATATTGTATTCCCAAAGCTCTTACGTCCATCTTCTCGATCAAAACCTATTCTCTGTTCTGATGTTATGTGATGATGTGGGACAGCACACCATTCAAAAACTGAGTATATGATATTTATTCATACAAAAATAATCAAATTATTATAGACTTGAGAATATTTTTTGAGAACAGCACCATAACATTTTTATTGAATTTTCCGGTTTCCTCATCAACCCTCATTTTACAAATTATGTATTTGTGATTGTCTATTCATTCAAACAATATGTTTTTCTAATAGTTATTTGATAAAAATTTAAGAATCAGAGAATCGGTTACCCTGAACTGAATAAATATCATAAGAATGTAATTTGAAGTTACCTGTTTCTTGCGATGGTCAACTTTTATTGATTTGCTGGTCCACTATCAACATTTCCGTATTTCCGTGCACCACTCAACCTACATTTGTTTTTGTGCCATAGGCCCTGTTTCAATGGGACTCTGCCACAATCCCCTTGCAACAATGAGGATCATATTATCGTGACAAATTAGGATACTAGGTTTGGCTTTGACCATATTAGGTATGGGTAAATCGCGTGAATGTGGAAACTCCTTGAAGGCGATGGCGAATTATTGACAGTTCAAACATTTGACATTTGGAAAGTTCTGACATTTTCATTTATTCCGAAAATTTGCAATTTAATTGATCTCGAATAATGGTTATGATACACAATATCATTCGCCCATTGCATACAGAGTGATTCGACTCTACCAGGAAATCATAACTGTTGTGCAGTGTCACTTTCAATTTGAAAAATCGTTGAACCTACATCGAATAAAGAGTAGGTATGAAACGACTTTTCAGAATCAAATAGTTCCACATGGACAATTCTCGGTAGAACGTTAGAAGAGTTGTTACTATATCTGTAGGAGCTTCTGAAGATGTTTCAGGTTTCATTATAGTTTTATACAATGAATGATGATGTGGTCTTCAACAATTATCAATTCGGCAAAGTTTATTTGACTTACAAAATATTTCCGTATTCCCTCGTCGCCAATATTTGAAGCAAATTACCAGAGTCAAAATTTCTACGCAACGATCACCATCGCTATCTTCCAACATATTAGAACATTCAAATATCAGATGGTTAGTTTTACCGCAGTAAAACTTCTACTTCACCATTTTCTTTGAGTGTAAAACGACATAACCTGTTTGTTGATGACCATAATCCTTTCGAAAATCAGATGAATTATATTTTCCTCCGTGATCAGATTGTGAAGTAGTGGAAGAATTCACATAGCAAGCAGCAGATGCTATTCAATTTATCCATTTGCCGAAATCTCTCCCATCGGTATTACCTTTTTTCTGCGCGTGAACTTTTCACAGAGTCATTCCAATCAATAGGAATTTTGGCAACAAGCTCCTCCAAGAGGTGGGGATTTTCCGTATGGTTGCCGGCTTCGAATTGTTCCATAGTGGTATTCAAATTATTGGCATAACATTAACAATTTATTCCAATTAAAATAAACACCCTTTCGAAGTGATAAAATATTTGATTTTTTCAATGAAACTTCTAATAATGTATGCTGGACGACCATATCTCATTTCTCAGCTTCTGCTTCTCCTTTTGAACATCTCTGCCATTCCATCATTGTCTCTTCGTCAGAATATTCACACACGGCTACTTCTCCTTCGTAGTGGTTCTTGAACATTCACCGATCTTAGGTTTACCATCGGAGAATGGGCAATCTCAGTTCAAAATTTGTCTGTTCACTAAATCCCAAAGGATTTCATTCGCCCGAGAATAAGAAACACTTTTGATGGCATTTGCAATGACGTCAAAAAATTTGTCAATGTCTTCCTGTTGATCCGTATTACTTTTCAACGGATTCGGAGAATACTCACAGTCATCGATCGAATTTTGTACCTGATTGTGCTTCTCTTTCGTGTCTGAAGCAATTATACCAATCTCTTTTTGGGATCTGCTACATTCCGAGTAATTAAAAACTTTTAATTCGCCCTATGCGAGTTCTTTTCCTGATCGTAGAATATTCAACTGATTTTCTAATTCCTGTTTTTTCTTCATCATTTTCACTTAGCTCTCTCTGTTTGACGTTGCCCCATCTCATTATCCAACTCCTCTCTCTTCATCATCAATTTAGCCTTCGCCTTGTCCACATGAAGTGTCAAACGTCTTCTTTCAATTTCAATTCTTCTCAGTGTAGAAATCTTTGACGAGCTCAATTTTGTTCTGGAATTATTTTTGCTTGGATTTGAACTTCTGGATGCTCATCTGTTCTCTTGCAGAAGTGAATTTGGCCTTCCGACAGTGGGTAAAACTTCGGTGATATGATCACCTTTTTTGAAAAACATTTTTGGGTAACTCACGTGATTCGGTCTCCTCTACAAGAAATCCGAATAACATTTTCGGCGGTCTCCTCTATTTTCGAATACACAGGTCCATTATGTTGTGAAAGTTTTCACATCAAATTTCTTTAGTTTGAATGCGCGAAAAATGTCCTTCTTCTGATCAAGCAGAAGAAAATCATAATTTTTTCAAAAATTCCAATCGTCTGAACAATAACGAGGGCGGTAGTTCTTCAACTTTTCAGTAATTTCCTTAAATTTTTTTTTGAGTGTCATAACATGTTCAACTTTCTTCTCTTCAACAGAGATATATATTCAAATGAAAGGTATGAAAAATATTCCAGAATGATTGAAAATCTACAGCAAATGCCTTGTTTCCGAATTAATCTCAAAAATTGAAATCAAATGAATCGAAAAGTTATTCCTTTCTATTATCACATTCATGAATGCAGTACTAGGGAGCCACTGGGCAAATAGCCTGCGGAATTTTAACAGAGATTATTACCCTCGTTAAAAGGTTGATAAAACACCCGGCTAATCACATCAGAAAGGAAATGTGGCCTCAGTTAGATGGAAAGTCAGCACATTTTCAGGGGAAGTACGTGGGGAGCTGGAAGTAATCGTTCCAGATGAGAAGATTGGATGAGAAAGAATTATTCCTTGGCCTCCGAGGTCACCAAACCTAACATCAATCGATTTTTATTATTGATTTCATTTATGAGGTGGAAGTTAACGTTCTGCCGCTGATAAAGAAGATGATATGAAATTGAGAGTTCGTGAGCGGCGTGAGGAAAAAACTTTCTGACTAGATTCAAAAATTGTACAAAACAAGTTGAAGATATTTTGAAAATGTATTATCAGTGTGATTATCGTCAGTTTTTTCATTTCGTATTCAAATTGTTCAATATGTAGCTATTTTCCTAATTTTCCCATACAAATTTTGAGAAACGTAAATAATGAAAGAACGGCTAGTAATAACATATGTAATAACAATATGCAGGAAAGTATATAGTATTGTAACACGTATTCCAATATTTCGACAATGTTTATTGCCATCATCGGCGATAGCTACAATATACAAAAATACCTGCAATATCCACGAGGTTGGTTGCAAAAATTTTGCAGAAAAATACATAACTATATGACATATACATGTGTGGTACTATTTAATTTTTTATAACAGTGAAAACATTGAGAAAAGTCGAAAGCATTAACACATCTGAAATTTCATCGATTGAAAATAATTATTAATGAATTATCAAGAATATCATACGACAATCATAATTAACGTATTCGAGTAACTGAATATGATGATGGTTATAAACGATGAGATTGGAACCTTTGATGTAAAAGTCTCAGTGCAGAAATATTAGTTTGGTGTTCGGGTAATTGATCTCTAGGAAAAGTTTTCGATGATGTAACTCATCTCCACTTCTACAATTACGTTTACGAATTCTGAATTGTGAATTTCATTTTTAGAGTAACTATCAGTTTCGAAAAACATTTAAGTTTGTATATTTCTTAGACGTGAGGTTGTACTCGGTTTTCAATAGGCTGGACCTGAATTTCTCAAATCCCCCATTAGGTAAATTGTGAGAATAATTGCCTATGATTATTTCCTGAGCTCTCAAAGTCCCGTTCTTAAATTCATCGGTTCGGTTGCATGCCCTGGATTATATATAAAAATCATTCATATAGTCGATTGGGACGATGGCGAATAGACTTATATTTCAGATAATTCATCATTCAGAAACCTTGAAACCTGTTGATTTTCCAAAACGTATATTTTTCAAACTATGGAATACTGAAAAAATATTATACAGAGTGCTATGTAAGTACGTGGCCAAACTTCTAAGGATGATTCTTTGAGTTATTCTGAGACGAATAGTTCTTATGAACAAATAGGTCCTGTGATGCTCCGTTAACAGGGTGCCAACAATCGTGAAATGAATAATTCTTTCACATCTTGATAATTCTTTATCCGATTCTGTTGAAATTGGAAAGTGATATTAGGGCTAGTGATGAGCGAATTTATTCCTAACTACATTATCATCATCATGCCATTGGTGTCCGGACGCCACCTCAACTAATATTTTTGGCCAAAAAATGTGCACCACTGATTTTTTATAGTTCCTGTATACATCTCCATAATTTTTTTTATAAGAAATTTGAAGTACCGAAGTGTCAACTGGGGTGTACTCGTTTTTTTTTCTATATGAATAGTCATTTCTAATACTAAAAATGGTCATCAAAATAATGCAAGCCATAAAATATTTATTTGTTTAACTAGGCAGCAAAGTGGTAGATTGACCGCCGCGGCTGATGAAACTCGCAAGCGGTTGCTATGGAAATGTATATGTTCATAGTAAGTATAGTTGGACAACTCATGTCATTTCTGACAGTTTTGTGGAAAATATCGGTGTATCTATATTATGACAATGATGGCGATTCAGAAGTACTCACTCCTCCAGACACAATTTTGGCATCTCTCATTTCTTCTTCATGCTTCGAAACACGTTCTGTTACTGTTACTGTCTTTTTTTTAGGAATATTGATTGAGGTTCCATCCAGGAAGCCACTGGACATAGTAAGGATTGAATCAGTCCCTCAATATCTCGAATAGCACTCCCAAGTTAAACAAAAATTGTATTATTGAGATATTGAGGAAAAAACTATTTCTATTACAAATGTTGACATCCTGTATCGTGATAAAGAAGCATTTTTGTTTTGGAATTACTCGAAGAATCAATTCTTTGATTTTGGCGACGTACTTACATAACGTCTTGTATAATGATCCATTTCATATTTCATTTTTTCAGCATCATAATGAGCTGAAGAATAGGAAACATCTGGAATATTTGCTGTTACTCACCTCTATTTCACAGCTTTTCTCATTACATTCAGCAGTTTCTACGAGATCAACATCGGTACATTTTCCTTCATTTTCAGGATACTTGAGTTTTGTTTTCTTAGTTCGGATTCCAGGACCACATGAAACACTACAACTGGACCAATCAGACCATTTTTCAATATCACAACGATATCCATTATCGAATGAGTTGTCTTGATCAATAAAGGCATCGTTATCTTCAGAGACTTTACTGTTACAAGGTTTCACATAGATCTTTTGCCTCGTGAAATGCAGTTTCGCAATCGGATTCATCGAATCGCCGTCTTCGCTGTAGAATGGCGACCTCGGATCATTTGGATTATTAGGTGTTATTGGAGTAATTTCTTTCTGTTTATATGACGGTATTGATGACTGAAAACAAAACAATGACTATGAGCCGATAAATGCATCAATACAGCGCATCATAAAGGTCGCTTTTTTACATTTGATCAACTATGGATATTATGTGAAAATTGACCAAGTTTCATCATTGAGATATCAATGGTTGTTTTGATAGAGATAGCCTGAGAGGGCTGATTTGGGTTGAATGAAGAAAAATATTTGGTGAGATGTGCCAATTCAGTATCCACATGCTCTCAAAAATAATCCATAAACGATGTATCAAACAATATATCGAGTAGAATGACTATTCTCTTTACCATGCCAAAAAATCCTCCAGAATTGATTCTCCTACAGTTGCCATGAATTTCCAGCATGATCTCAACACCATTTTGAATAGGTGTCATGCAAGAAGTAAGGTCTTTGGTGTCGATCATGAGATTCTATAGATCCGAATCTCGCCTTGTTTCTAATGAAAGATTGACAATATTACCTCAAAATTAGTTCCAAACATAAAAGACCCAGGTACTGTCGTGTTTCCATGTTCATATATCTACAATCATTAACAGAACTTTAGAGATCTTGGGTTTCTTGAACTTCACAAATGTATTCTCATTAAGAACCCTGTATTTCAAACTAGTTGGGCGACAAACAACAGTCCATGAATGAATCGTGTACCTATATTCTGAACAAATTATCAAAAAAATGTTCGTGTGATGTGTGTCAACTTTACTCTTACAGTTCAATTAGTAATGAGTGAATTGACAATCAATGAAAAAATGTTGAATAGGTTTCGCAATGACGGAATAAATCGGATCTTATAGGTTTAATACTACACCAATATGTTGAGGAATATTTTCAGAAATGAACTAATCACTAATCTGTCAGGTATAACGTGGTATAAACTGTTATGACGACCATCAGTGTCGACAAAAATGTTGTTATAGAAATTCAAAGGGTAGGTATGACGAAAAGATATACTTCATGTTTTTCCGAATTGATAGGATATTCATAAATATTTGTATTCGTTCTAATGTTTCACAATTATTATCGATATTGGAGTTTGAGAATAGCTGTATCACTATCCGTATAATGTATTCATGACAGTGCTGAAATTGTTGACTGGGTCACTGACAGTTGAAGTCAAGTAGTAATAATATCGGTTGGATTTCGAATGGTCGTCCGACGGACCTCTCACCTGTTCAATCCTTTCCTCGAGCAAGTTTTACCTATCACCTGTTCAATCCTCACCTCGTGCAAGTTTCAGATCTAATCGGTTAACCTTCATAGAACGACAGCTACTAGAAGAATTTTTTTTCCGATGTATATTGAAACAAGGGATACTCACCGAGTATTCTATACCATCATTGGTTCCAACATCGATGGGATACAAGTTGTAAGTATACGATTCCACCCACGTACAATCCATTCGGCATAATTCAAAATTGGAAACTCCGATGATCCAATCTGGAGATGGAATTATTTTGGATACTAACGACACTAGATGATTTTTGTTGTCCACTCGAAAGACAGCATACGTTGATTGAGTGATATTAGGATAAGCCAAACCTCTTGCTTTTATGATTGTACGAACATTGTCATCCTGAAAATATATTCAAATCACATAATCAGTTCTCAATTCACTATCAGCACTTCGTTCTGAATTGAAAAATAATTGTTAAGATCCACAATGTGTACTTTGAATGTTCATGCGGATTCTACTGTACAGAGTTAGTGGAGGAAATTAACTCAAGATCGCATTTCGTCGTACAGTACAGGGATGCTACTGGGCAACGGTAGGTTGCCTACTTCAAAAACAGATCCTCAATTCCTGAGTCACTCGTCAAATATCGCCAAATTCACCATAAAATATTGAAATGAGCTTGGACATGTATATTATTCGAAATACATGAATAATGAAAATGTCCCCTGTTTCTCAAAGTCTTTGAATATATTGCAGAGTAGCAATTGCCCGCCTATACTCCTTTGGACTGTGGTTTTTTTTGAGTTCCCTTATGGTTGAAATTGCAAATGCGCTACCGTGAAAATCGGTAAGACGCCCCAGAGTGCTTCGGAACTCAAAATGGGAACTCAAAATGTTTAGCCGACCCTTGTCCACACAAGGCTCTGCCTTCTGTGCGCACTCGTAAAAGTGTTTTGTGAAAATGTAAAAATAATGACCTAGTTCCGAAGATGAATCTGCATTAATCAATCAATTGAAAAACGATGAGAAGTTGATTCTGAATACCGAGTTAGTACAGGCTTCACATTGTGAATTCAGCAGCACCTAAATCTGAATTTGTCACAGTTTTGGAGGCATTTTTGTTACGGCTGTGCTTGAGAGCTCTAATAATGTTTTATATAATAATAATGATAATAATAACAGACTTTATTAGGATAATAAATTCTCTACATAATTTCTTCGCAATTTTGAGGACAGTAATGAATAGCGAGTGAGAAAAAATATTTTCCTAAGAGGCGAAGTTCAGTAGCTCAGGATGTTGGCCAAAGTGAGGTCCTGTTCTACCACCTAACCTTCTAACCTAATGAATAACTCACTTGGTAACACAGTACCCAGTGAGGTCAATCCCTAAACTAACTTATCTAACCTAACCTAAATAAACGAATAGCTGCTGGTGTGCAAGTTTTCTGTAGTTTAATTCTACAAAAATGAAAACAAAATCAAATATAAGCATTGAGAAGATGTTTGCAAAGTAGTTTTTTGAATTTTCGCAGTGACAAATCATTGTGGCTGAATGGAATTGAGTTGAGAACTTTCGCAATATTGTAAGAGAAGGATCGTTTGAAAATAGCTGTACTGTGTTTAGGTATATTAATCTGATTTTTGTTTCGGACGTTAATATTGTGAACTTCTTTTCTCAGACTTACTTTATCGTAAAGGTAAGGAGGTGTTTTGATCAGCAAGAGTTTTCGATAAAAACAGGCACAATGAAGAAGTCTCCTATCTATTAATTTCAGCCACCCGAGCTCTTTCAATTTGGGTGACACATGAGAGTATCGTCTCAGTCCACGAATGAGTCTAACGCAGCAGTTTTGAATTTTCTGCAAGCGACTGGCGTCTGCGATTGTCAGACAAGGACCATAGATAATATCAGCGAAGTTTAACTGTGATAGTACCAAGGATTCCGTTAAAATTACTTTGGTTTTTTTATTTAAAATGTGTCGGAAACCGAACAACATTTTTAATTTTGCAAATGACTTTTGGATAAGATGATTCACATGGGCACTGAAACGCAAATGGGTGTCCATAAGTAATCCGAGATTTTTTGCAGTATCAACTACTTGTAAGTCTTCGTTATTTATTTTAATTTTGAAATCTTGAAGAGCTCTGCTGCGGTTTGATTTCGATCCGAATAGTTACACAATAGATTTTGTTGGATGAATATGTAAGCAGTGATCGTTGGATGATGTAACAAGGTCGTGAATATCCTGATTGATATGATCAATGGCTATTTTTGTATATTCTGGTTTGAATGAGATATACAGTTGTGTATCATCTGCGTAAAAATGTGATGAGCAGTAGGATACCTTATTCGTCAGGAATGATGTGTACACGGAGAAGAGCATAGGTCCTAGGATTGTTCCTTGCGGTACACCACATCTCAGAGGTAATGGATTTGATATATGTTCATCGATTTTAACCATCTGTATTCTGTTTGATAGATAATTATTCATGAGACGTCTCGCGTTTTCACTCAACCCTATGTGTTTCAGAATAGCTAACAGAAGCTGGTGATTGATGGTGTCAAAGGCCTTCGCGTAATCAAGAAGAATTAGGGCTGTTAGGTGTCCCGTATCAGTAGCTGTGAATATTTCATCAGTTACTTTTAGTAAAGCTGTGACACATCCATGATTCCTTCTAAATCCTGACTGGATTTCAGGCAAAATTAGGGAGTCATCTAAATGCTGGTGTAATTGTTTTTCTGTGACTTTTTCCAGAACTTTTGATAGTACGCTGAGAATACTGATTGGACGGAGATCTTTATAGTCTTGTGGTGCATCTTTTTTTGGAAACGGAATAACATGAGATATTCTCCATTCTTTTGGAAATTCGTGCTCTAACAGGCAAGAGTTGATAATGTGTACAATGAATTCAACTATCAGTGGACAGCAGTGTGAAAGCAATTTTATATTTAGTCCATCTGCCCCGGTGGCATTAGATTTTATTGAGTTCAATATGCAACATATTTCGACATGTGTTGTGAGAACAAAATCAAATTCAGGGACTCTTGGCAAATATGTATTCATGTAATGAGCGAGCAAGTTTGGGTTCGGGTCCCTGGAAACAGTTGAAGTAAAATAGTCATTTATTGAGTTTGGATCGGAAAGATTATCAGGAAGGTATTTTTTACTTTTTTTTTATGAATCCCCATCTCACTCAGATCTTTCCACATTGACTTAATATTTCCTGTATGTATTCTTTGTTGTAAATAGTTTTTTTTTCCATCTTTACTGCGATATTAACGTAGTTCCGAATATCTTTATAATTATTCCAATCATCGATTTTTCTTGTTTTTTTATATTCCTTGAGAGCTTTGTCTCTTTCTAACATAGCAAGTTTCAGGTTATCGGTTATCCAGGGGGCTGCAGGTTTTGTTATTCTGATTGTTCTTGTTGGAGCGTATTTATCGAATAGTGAGAGTAGAGTATCATTAAAGTTTTGAACTTTTTCGTCTATGTCAGGAGTTATAAGAGTGAGACAAACTGATGAATTGAGGAGTTCACGATGAAATTCATTCTGAAATTTTTAAAACAGCGGTATGTATAATGAAATGGTTTTTGGGTGCAATATTAAAATCAATATCACATTTTACCAGGCAGTGATCAGAGAGATTTGTTTTTTTGACATTTATTTCTAGGACTGACAAATGATTCGAACATATAATGAGATCTATGAGAGATGCCGAATTTTTAGTGACTCGTGTAGCTGCGTTGACGGTTCGCTTAAGCTCAAAGTTGTCTAATATTGTTTGCAATTTTCCTGCAGCGTTAGTTGTAGGATTCAAGAAGTTCATATTCACATCTCCTGCAAAAATCAGATTATCATATAACGGCATCAAATTTATGAGACATTCTGCTAAAGCATCTGAGAACTCTACGACCGAAAACGATGGTGAACGATAAACTGCCCCTATGCAAACTTTTTCTTTCTTGTTAGTGACTGAATTCCATACTTGTTCAGTATTACTTATTGGTAATTCCTTCAATATTTGAAATATATATGCGCAGGAATCCAGAGAACACATCCACTTGGAGCGAAGCCATGACCTGCTCGTGCTGTTACGTTTACCGTGGGTTCAAAGGACATTGTCTTAATCTGGCCCATATACTAATGAATAATTGCATCTCTGAGGGAAATTGTAACCGGAGAGCAGCGCCACCGAGCGATGAGGATGTGAGGCGGAAGTATGGGAATGAGACAAGTAGTCATTGTTGGTATAGGATTGGTGAATGTGCAATTTCAATGAATACGCTTCAAGCGGACATAAAAATTCATCGATTTGCCAAAGCGGTTTTTTTGTAACCTTGGAATTAGGCATTTGAAACCGTTTGGGGTATCTCTGTAAGAGGATATGTTCATATATATATATACCAAATCATCTCTAAGAAACACCTTCGGATTATTAGGGTTATTGTAATCGAAGGTGAGTTGCCACTGTTTTTCATTTCAAATTACTAGGTGTTCATTCTGGGGTGTCGCAATAGTCACCAATCGAATTGTGCTATTGAATACTAACATTACCAACAGTTCAAACCCTCTGAAGGTATGATCCACCCTTAACTCGTATGGCGGAGTGGCCCTACGGGAATTGCGATGGACTAGGGAAATAACACGAGAAATTCAGTCTAAGGATTTTATAAGCAGCAATTCCACCCGAAGGTTGAAGTCATTCCTCATCCCTAGTGGTGAAACTCGCCCTATAACAGTTTCAAGGAGAATTACCAGAAAGCAAGGATTCGAGGCCAAGTACCGCATAGCGGCAATTACTTGATGACATTAAATTATTTAATAGTGCAAAGCTTAACTTTCGAAAAAAGAATTCCCAAGATCATATCTTCAGTAATTCAATTAGTAATATATCAGGGTTAGGATTCTTCCCTATTAGTTGTTGTGCAAGAGACTGGAAGAGTTTTCATCGAGGTTCATTGAACAAATAATTTTACGAAGCCCTGTCCGGTTTCTGTATCTGTATCTGTAGAGTAGGGAGGATGAGTATAGACCCACAGCACTTATGCCACAATATGGCCCATTGTACATCCTCCCAAGGAGTCGCCCCCCTAGGACATTGTCCATCCTGCCCAATCCAGGAAGGAGAACAGGTCTCCAGGGGACATCTCCTTAATATCGGCAGGTGTAGGCCAAGACTCATCGAACACACACTCTCTTAACGAAGATAGCTCCAGACATTCACATAAGACATGCCTGACAGTTTCATCTTCCTGTTCACACATCCTGTATAGAGGTGTGTCCACTAGCCGCATAATATGGAGGTGTTTCCTCAGTTGACAGTTTCCAGTCAGAAATCCCAGTGTTAAACGGAGGTTCTTCCTGGTCATCGCCAAATATTTATTCGGATCCAGCTTCTCAGGGTCGCCCAAGGTGATCCTGGCAAGACTGCATCCTTTGGTTTCATCCTATCTCTTGAGGGATTGATTATGAATGTAACGTTCGGCTAGTTCCGCAATTGTCGAAGTCGTCAGGCCATGGGTGTTACCTGGTCCCAAAACTTTCAGTCCAGCCGCCATCCTGGCCAAAGAGTCAGCAATGTGGTTACCTTCGATCCTGTCGTGCCCTTTCACACACCTTAGTACGATATCATTATCTACCGATGCGTTAGCTAAATCTTGGTGGCACTCTAGTGCTAACCTTGAGATGAACCGTTGTCTATTCAAGGTTAGTAGGGCTTGTCTACTATCAGTGCAGATTATTATGTTTTTGCCAGAGATTTATTTTCTGGTTAGCTCTTTTGTAGCGATTGAGAAACCAGCCAGTTCTGTTTGAACCACGCTGGTATTTTTCCCATTCCTCACTTAATTCTAAGGCTAAGTGATCTGGAGTAAACTCCACATCCTGATCCTTCCTTGGTTTTTGAGCCGTCTGTGTATATGCGTATTGCATTTCCAGCATAAGCCTCAGTGTTCTGTTTTGTTTGTAGTTTGTAGGGTCTATTAAACACAAACCTGGGTTCAATTGCGTCACCGGCTGCCTGTAGCAGAGGCACCGCAGTAAGTGCCTCCCTCAACAGGCCCCGCCTCACCTGTCCGGTTTTTTGTTGTTGTCGTGCACGACCAACACCCCTAGTTCAGACTTGGAATATAGGTAATAATTGGTGCTATTTATTCTCAGGCAAATATACGTATCATATGAACCAGTGTTTAATTAAGGTTACTTTTCGTTAAATATTTTATAGATTTAGTTTTATCAATATCCAAACGGTAAGGGGTAAATCTATTGGCGCCCCTTAAGAAGAATACTTTATATAACGGACACGACCCTTCTCCCTGTTCAAAAGCTGACTCGTGTGCATTAACCCCTTGTTTTTTTGTCAGCGTCACCTATCAAACAATCGCTCGATAAGGTCCATAAATATCATCTTCAGTTACGTAACAAGAATTTTTAGTACCTATACGTGGAGGAATTTTCATCAATCAGTACTTCATTCAACGAAACTTCATTTGATTTGTGAGCTAGTTGAATCCAAGTAGGGAGTTTGTTAGGGGCGAATTTAGAGAAAGAGCATGAGCAGTGAATGTGCATGAGATGATACCCGCCTCTAACTGTCCCAGCAGCTCAGTTGAGTGTGAGTTCGACAACAAAATTAAGTTTCGTTATCAATGAAACACTTTGGGTTACTTTTCTGATGCGCCACATATTTATTGCCAGTGAAAATCCGAAACCACCCTTGTTAAGTATTATTATCACCTACTGTATAATATATATTGCTTATGTTCTCCATAGATACGATTTGTTATATAAAAAAAAGATATGAATCCTTGTCATGTAAACATGTCATGTTGAATATATTTTTGAAAAGAAAAGTATTTTGGGCTTTTCTTATATTATTGAACATAGTAAATACAGTCCATATTGGTAGCGGGAAGTCCCCTATTAATACATATTTTTGGTCCCATCGATACGGATTTGGAACAGAATTTTTGATCATCGACAAAGCTCTAGAACTTGCAGAGGTTTGTAAGCACTGTATTGGATGGTGATTCTTCGATTTGGCGGCGGATCAACTATCATTGGCATAGCATTGGGCTCATAAGCAGTCATCGATCTCAATAGCAGTTATCAAACCGAAGAAGTAGTCTTCATCAAGATAAATAAATCAACGTTAAGCTGAATTGCAGCGGAACTTTGTTTGGATTGGGATAAGTACTGAGAGTATCCTTCTATGATTCCCTATCCTCTAATAAATTTTCTCCTACTCTGTGTGCTGGTATATAGTTGTTAATTTTGGTGAGGTACAATGACAGATGAAATAAAGAATTTGAAAAGAAAAAGAGGGGTGATCAAATCCCGTTTGACCATCTTCAAGAAGTTCATTGATGTTTATTCAATTGAAATACAAGATGGCAATTCACTAGATAGAACGTGTTTGTTAGAAATTGAATCGAGAATGAATTCAAATATTGTCTTATTAACAGAATTTCACGAAATTCAGACAGTCATTGAACGTCTTGTTGATGAAGATGAATCAGATAGCCAACTGAAAGAGAGAGAAGAATTTGCGGGGTTCTTTTCATAAGGTTATTGCCATTTGTAAAAATATTTTGAGTAGTTCAGAAAGTGTTGACATTTGTGATGACATTTCACAAAAAAGTTTACAAATTTCGAACCCTGAAATTCATTCAAATGCCTATGCTATAGCATCAAAACCAAAATTGCCTCCGATACCTATTCCAAAATTTAAAGGAGATCTGGATATGTGGCTCGAATTCCGAGACATATTCAAATCTCTGATTCACTTGAATACTTCTATTAGTGATATCGAGAAATTTCATTTTTTACGTGATGTTCTGGAAGGAAACGCCAAACAGGTAATTCATTCATTAGAATGTTCCGCAGCAAATTATGCAATTGCATGGGATTTACTTTGCAATCGATATAATAATGAAAATATTCTGATTAACAATCATTTGAAGTCATTATTTTCATTACCATCTTTAGTTCGGGAGTCTTCCAGTGAACTGAGAATACTTTTGGATTCAATAACAAAACATTTGAAATCACTTCAATCATTAGGTTTGAATATTGATTCTTGGGATGCAATAATTATATTTTCAATCAGTGGTAAATTGGATGCTAGTACTTTCCGTCGATGGGAAGAACAGAAATCTAAAAATAAACGTCCAGAACTGATAGAATTCAAAAATTTTCTCAAATCAAGGGCTGAACTTCTAGAAACGATTGAAAGTAAAAGTAATGATAAGAAGGTGAATGAAAAGTTTAGATCAGAAATAAAAACATGCAAATCATTTTCTGCAACGACTAATGTATCTTGCTCATGTTGCAGAGGAAAGCATTTCATTAGTGATTGTGAAAAATTTATAAATTTGAATGCACAATCAAGATTCGAGCATGCAAAGCGCATGAAATTATGTTTGAACTGTTTGAAGAAGTCATCACATTTAAGTCGAGATTGTAATAATGGTTGTTGCAAAAAATGTGGACTCAAACATAATACTTTATTACATTTTGAAACAAAAAAGATCAGTGATTTTTGTTCAATTGATAGAAGCAATATGGAAACTACTAATTGTACAGATACTGTTGCAACCACTTCGTCTGGTTCTCAGACATCTGATACTTCGGTGCTGAATGCAATAGTGAACGAAACTTTCACTGAGGTTCTCTTATTTACAGCATAGATTCAAGTTTTTGATAAAAATAATGTTCCTCATATTGCTAGAGCTCTTCTTGATAATGGTTCACAATCGAACCTGATAACTGCTAGTTTCTGTGCTAAATTGGGAATTGATTTGGAAAATATTGATTTATCAATTGTTGGTATCAATCAAACAGTATCAACAATTAAGCACAGATGTTCCATTTATTTTCAATCTTTGAGAAACGATTTCAGAAACAAAACATCTTGTTCAGTTGTTCCTCAAATTTCTGAAAGAATTCCCAGTTTCAATCTGAATCTATCTCATTTGAACATTCCTCATCATCTTCCTTTAGCCGATCCTGGATTTTCGCAATCTAGTTCCATTGATGTTTTATTAGGTGCAGATATTTTCTACTCACTCCTTTTTATTGGTCAAATCAATCTGGGAGAAAGAAAGCCTATTCTACAAAAAACATGTCTTGGTTGGATTATGTCAGGTTCTATAGGACGTTCCCCAAGAAATATTTCAGCTAGTTATTGTAATTTCATTGTAAATTCCGATCTACATGATCAGTTAGAAAAATTTTGGGCCCTCGAGGAACCACCATCTCTTTCCATCAATATGTCTGATGATGACAAAAAAATGTGAGGAATTATGTATCAAAACGACAGAAAAATCATTTGATGGTAGGTTTGTGGTACAAATACCATTTTCAGATTCACCAACTGCATTAGGTAATTCTAGAAACCAAGCTTTGAATAGATTTCTGGTTTTAGAAAAACGCTTGTTGAAAAATTCTACTTTAAGAGAAATGTATACAAACTTTATGAAAGAATATGAGAAGTTAGGGAGTCTCCAAAGAATATTGTGGCGTGCTAGTCCTGATGAGGATATCAAAGAATATGTATTAAACACCGTCACCTATGGAACAAAATCAGCTCCATATTTGGCAGTGGGGTGTTTGAAACAAATAGCTATAGAAAACTTGGAAAGTTTTCCCAAAGCTGCACAAGCTATTTTGCATCATCTTTATGTAGACGATTTGTTGTCTGGAGCTGATTCAGTTGAAGAAGCAATACAACTGGGCAACCAAATCTCATCAATTCTGAAATCAGTTGGATTCAATTTACGAAAATGGATAAGTAACAACAAACTAGTTGTGGAAGAAATTGATGGTGAATCATCAAATTCACATGAAGTCCATTTTGGTGAAAAAGAACAAAATAAAACCCTCGGTTTATAGTGGTCATTTAAATCTGATACTTTGATGTATGAAATCAACTTTTCATCCGATTTCACAAAGATTACCATAAGATCAATCTTATCAGATATTTCAAAAATATTTGACCCACTTGGCATATTAGGTCCATGTGTTATCACTGCAAAGGTTTTACTCCAAAGTTTATGGGCATTGAAAATCGGTTGGGATGAACCATTATCAACTGATATTCATTCACAATGGTTGAAACTACAACATGAATTTTATAATTTGAATGAAATTGAAATTCCTCGACATGTGGTTTGCAAAAACTATAAAACGTTAGAGATTTATGGTTTTTCGGACACTAGTCTTACTGCTTACGGGGCGTGTGTATATATACGAAGCATTGATGTAGATGATAACGTTGATGTACATTTAATATGTTCAAAAGGAGAAGTGGCCCCTTTGAAGACATTAACAATCACACGTCTTGAGTTATGTGGCGCATTGCTTCAGGTAAAGTTAGTGGCAGAAGTCAAAAAATCTTTGAATCTTCAGTTTTCAAAAACAATATACTGGTGTGATTCTACTGTCACTTTATGTTTGATAGGTACTTCTCCGCACTTATTGCAAACATTCGTAGGAAACAGGGTATCTCAAATTCAAAACCTTTCTCACATTGATGATTGGCGACATGTTAGAAGTCAGGACAATCCTGCAGATTGGTTATCGCGTGGTATCTCCCCAGATAAAATCATAAGTTGTGATATTTGGTGGAGTGGACCTACTTGGCTTTCATTGCACGAAAGGGAATGGTCATTATCAAAAAGAGAAAATATTGAACAAGAAACTATACCTGAAATGAAAAAACAAGTCAACGTATTCCAAACATCAAAAATAAGTTCTTTCATTATGTTTGAAAAGTTTTCAACTATGAATAGATTGAAAAGATCAATCGCATACAGTTTAAGATTCATTCATAATTGTAAAAACAAAAATAACAAACTTTGCGAATCTCTTTCAGCATCAGAATTAGACTTATCAATGAAAACTTTAGTAAAGTGTTCTCAAAGAGAATCATTTTCTGATGAAATGGAAAGGATCAAGTTGGGCAAACGTTTACCATCAAAGTCATTTGCATGTTCAAGTCCATTTCTGGATGATTCCAACCTTCTTAGGGTAGGGGGAAGACTTCAGTTATCAGAATTGGATTATGCTAAAAAACATCCTTTATTACTATCATCTCGGCATCATTTCACATATTCATTGTTCAAGGAAGAACACGAGAAACTTCTTCATGGTGGTTCGTTATTATTACTCAGTTCTATTAGGGAACATTTCTGGGTAATTGGTGGTCGGAATCTAGTTGTTCATCAATGTGTTCGATGTTTCAGAAATAAACCTCGAGGAATCTGTCAATCGATGGGTATTTTACCTGAAAAAAGAGTTCGCCCCATGCCTCCATTTTTTACCACTGGTGTAGATTATGCAGGTCCATTTTTATGTAAAGACAAACCTGGTCGCGGCTCCAAATTATCGAAATGTTATGTTTGCCTGTTTGTGTGTTTTTCTACTCGAGCCATTCATTTGGAATCGGTATCATCATTGACATCAGAAGCATTTATAGGTACTTTCAGGAGATTTTGCTCACGCAGGGGTAAACCAAATTGTGTGTGGTCTGATAACGGAACAAATTTTGTTGAAGCCAACTCGGAGTTGAAAGAATTGTTCAATTATTTGAGAAATGATGAAAATTATTCAACTGAATATTTTGAGAATGAGGGAATAAACTGATAATTCATTCCTTCGAATTCACCTCATTTTGGGGGTATTTGGGAGGCAGGGATAAAATCTACAAAATATCATTTGAAACGGGTCATTGGTGATACCTCACTCACTTTTGAGCAATTATATACTTTGCTTACACAGGTAGAAGCAGCTTTGAATTCCCGCCCTTTAACCCAACTCTCAAGTGATCCCAATGATATGGACATTCTAACGCCATCCCATTTCCTAATTGGAAAAAGGTTAACTTCATTACCGGACCCAAACCTAATGGATGCACCGGTCAACAGATTATCCAAATATCAACATATTCAAATGATGTACCAGCATTTTTGGACACGATGGTCCAAAGAATATATTGCAGATTTGCAGAAGCGTTGCAAATGGCAAGAATCACAGAAGAACTTGGAAATTGGCCAGCTTGTAATAATACGTGAAGATAATCTTCCTCTCTCGAAATGGAAACTGGGACGTGTATCTGAAGTTTTTCCAGGACCAGACAAAAAAGTGCGCGTTGTGTCATTAAAAACTAAAAATGGAATTGTTAAACGTGCAACTGCGAAAATTTGTCCTTCACCAATCGACAACTGATGTTAGATATTTCATTTTTTTTATATATGTATTAAAAGTTTCGAAAGACATTCTTTCAAGGTAGGGGGTATGTTAAGTATTATTATCACCTACTGTATAATATATATATTGCTTATGTTCTCCATAGATACGATTTGTTATATAAAAAAAAAGATATGAATCCTTGTCATGTAAACATGTCATGTTGTATATATTTTTGGAAAGAAAAGTATTTTGGGCTTTTCTTATATTATTAAACATAGTAAATACAGTCCATATTGGTAGCGGGAAGTCCCCTATATATACAACCCTGATGGAAAGGGACAACCCACTGCACTAGTTATAGTAATAATAAAATAAATATATGACAAAGATATTGGAATGATACCTGGCAGATTTGTGATTTCATCAGTACCTGAATAACTTGGACCAGACTAAAGAAATAGACATGTACCTTACTAATAAAATATATTATGGAATTACACCAGTGCCACACAGCTTTATATGGCTTATACCACCAGTAACAAATAGATGTGTAAATGTATAACAATATCAACTATGCAGATAAAAGACTGACTCAACTACCAGAAATCAGCATTCAAATAGATTTCTGTCACAACCCCAAATGAGGATATTCCGGTGACTATATTTGGGTGAATTCAATTGATATTTTTCACATAGATCTTAGCAATAGGGCTATAATTCATGTGACATCACGTTGATAGCGTACATTATAGTTATCAATGAAATACTTGATGTGAATGAGCCTGATAGGCAGTCTCCGCTTAATATCTAAACTTATCTGATACTGGGATATTTCGTGATATTGCTTGACGTTGACTCTCTTGAACTAGCGGTGCCAATCTCTGTCTTCCTAGTCGACATATCAGTCTTTGTATAGTTGCTGCATGAACACTGGGGGTCTGACAACACACAAAGGGGTGCAGAAGGTGGTGAATAGAGACCAAAAGTAGGGTCACAAAGATAGTCCTGAACATTGGCCGATAAATAGGACGTGAGCTTGAAGAAGTGAGGCAGAAGGAGTGAGCCGGAAGGACCCTAAAACAAACATCACCAGTCTGACTTCCGTTCACACTTATATGGAATGATGGTGCCTTTGTGCCATTGTTGGGGCCACCAATAAGCTTACTAACCTCAATTCAGCGTGAGGTTAAATATACGACCTTGATGGCTTGTTCGGCCGTTCGATAATCAATCTCTTATCCCAGTGAGAGTGGTATCACAAGTCCTAAAATACATAACAAGAAAGGTATGAGCATCATCGGGAGATGTCCACATAGAGGCGTGCCTACCTAACCCAAATAAATCCTGCAGAGCAGACAAGAAGTTCTTCCTGAAATTCACAGCGCAAACAATCGCAGACGAATGGAGAACTCTCGAGAAATGGAATATCCCAAATCCGTTGTGTGATTGAATAAATATCAATGGATGATCCAAAAGAAATTGGTTAGGCAAAAACTTGGTAGACTCTCAAAAAAAAACTCAGCCGTCAACTCTCCTTTCTGAGAATATCAATATCAATGACTGCGGAAGCTGTCAGATGTCCTTCATGTCAACAGTGTCAGAATACAAGAAGGGTTTCCGCATCAGGAAGTTACAAAAACAATCATGGGATGCCTCAATAGTGACAATACGAGTGTTATGATATCAAATCAATATCTGATGTTTGGTTCCATGTAATATCTGAACAATAAGAATCAAACCGATGAATTTCACATGTTCATCTGACAACTTGTAAAATTCATTGTTGCCAACTGATCTCAGACTACACTATACGAGGACGCAACTTCCCAGTGTTCTGTCCTTGTCTCTTGTCGAAACCAAAACAACTGACAGGTGACAATTTCTGATATTATTGCACATAAATGACCGAATGTTACAAAAGGAGTAGTGTGATTAGGTTCTATGAACATAATAACATTAAGGAGTTTGCGATGGAGTAAACAGTAGAAGAGAGGAATATATTACGGTCTTCTATTCGGGTAACGGAATAGTAGTAACTACGAATAACGCTAAAGTCGTTGGACCATGCCTTGAATGTGAAGGATATTCATCGACTGACAGCACACGGTGTTGCCAAATCATTTGAACTGAAGCAATGTTTACGTTTAGGCAATTGAAGCGCTAACAAGTACTCTGAAACTCGAAAAAGTGTGATAAAGATATCATGAGGAAGTGAGGTAGAATATAGATGAGTATGCGGTTAATCGACAAGGCCTACTATGCGTATCATCCCAAATCAAGAAATAATGTGTTACGGTGCAATATGAAACCGTAACAAATCCCCCCTCTACTCGGAGAGGCATTAAAGTTCCCAGAACTTTGATGACGATTAATCGTAAGGCTTCCTATTACAAATATACAATTTTAACATTCAAAGTGTGAATCAGACTGGTGATGCAATGTGAAGCAGAATTATCAAGATCTATCCGCCAACTAATGCACAACATACAATATTTACATACAGATAAAACAGTCAACAGAGATAAAACATTCAACAACACTGTGTTAAACTGGTATTGGTTGAACTGGTATCGGTGAATTGTTGTTGGCTTCCTGCCCTCGAAGCAAGAGTTAAGAGTGGTTATTCACCACCGAACTCAGATCAGATGATCTTTTCGCTGCCAGATGAAAATGCGGTGCCATCGAAACATCCGATACCACTCGTCCCTGAGCCCAATGTTGAAGCACCACCCCAACCATCACAACAGTAACAGAAACCTCACAAGAATCCTCGAGTGGAAACTAAAAAGGAAATGAAGTTGAAATAGATATAAACAAAGACAGAGATAGCCAATTGTCCACTTCAATTGGGGTGAGATATAGCTCTACCAGTCTGAAAGTGGCTAAACCACAAAAAACCCTACACAAAAAATTCGAAGATCCTCCTGAGTTTGATACCGCGAACAAGTCCTCAGTCGCGACGAATCCAAGGAGCTCAGGATCCCCCAGTAGTGCCGCACGACCGCTCTCAGGCGAGCTTCACACGTTGACCGGCCTAGACCTCCACGCTAGCGCACACGACACCCCCCAAGTTCACCCTTCCATGGATTCTGCTTGACGAGACAAGCTGTCGGACTGAACTATGCTCGCGCCCATCACACCAGGTCTCCTACAGACAGAATAAATGGGGTAGGCATTGAAATGCATGATGCCAAACCGCCTTAAAATTTGGTTCCCTAGCAGACACAATATTCAATACAAATGAATGGGAGGTTAAAAACCCAGATAGAAACCACCTTCAAGTTTGCTATCCAACTCATTCAACCCTGACCACTGTGGAGTGGATTCAACCCATCGAACCGATGCCGCTATCAAAACTCCAGCCAAAACTCCCAAGACTCCTGAGCTGTAAGAGAACGAGAAAAATATGCTATCACTTTCTCACCATCTTCGAAGTTCTGACTCAAGACCGCGCCGCCTCCATAGGCGGAGGAATCTGTCTGGACATAGAATGTCCTACTGAAATCAGGGCACGTAAGTATTGGTGCGCTTACCAAACACTCCTTTAAGTAACGGAGGCTTCACATTTGTCCGACCAGAAAAACTTTACATTTTCCTTGGTGAGGTTACATAATGGTGCTACATTTGAGGAAAAGTGAGGTACGAATCTTCTATACCAAGACGCTGTCCCAATGAACTGTCTTACCTGCTTGGCGGAAGTTGGGGGGCGGATATTCAGAATAGCTTCTACCTTTGATGCATCTGGACGCAAACCATACCGATCCACAACATAGCCTAAATATTTCAACTCAGCTCGGCAAAAATGGTATTTATCAAAGCTAACGGTCAACTTCGCGGAATATAACCTATCAAAGACTTCGCCTAAAGTTTTCATATGAGTTTCAAAGTCCTGTGAAATTATGATTATGTCTTCTAAGTATACAAGAACTGACGGGGACAAGTCTGGGCCTAGTACCCTTTCAATTAAGCGTTTCCAGGTACCTGGAGCGTTAGTTAAACCGAACGGCATAACCTTAAAACGGTACAATCCTCCAGGTACAGTGAAAGCTGTATAGTCTCTGGAAGCTTCATCAATTGGTACTTGCCAGTACGCACTCTTTATGTCCAATGAACTCATATATTTGGCGTCACGGAGTTTATTATATTGAAGAAATGTACGGTAAAGGGTAAGCATCTTCAATAGTTACCGCATTCAGCTGCCGATAATCAACACAAAATCGGTAAGAAATATCCTTCTTCTTCACCATACACACAGGCGAAGCCCATGGACTTCTACAAGGTTCAATTGTATCCTTTGCTAGCATATCCCGAATTTCTTTATCAATAGCTTGCTGTTTGATAGGAGAAACTTGATAATAGCGTTGCTCAATAGGTTTTGTATTGGAAAGTAGTTCAATACTATGTTTTACCAAATCAGTTCTACCTAGAGAAGTTCCCATCAATATTTTCTTTTCCTCAACCAAGTGTCTGAGATGGTCCTGCTGCAAAGGAAAAAGCATCTCTTCACATTCTATTCCACACATCTCCACTGATTCTGGAATATTCTTTAAGAAATGCCAAACTTTTTGCCCTCAATCTGGAATTATATTCATGGACTTCCAAAAATCAATACCAAGAATAAGAGTCTGAGACAACTCAGGGACAACTAAAATATCTATCACACATATCTATGCCAACTAAGCAAACTCAAACCCAGTTTTCTCAGAAGTTCATATCCCTTCTGCCCAACAATTGTTCTGGATGCTCTAGAATCCGATAACCCAGTAATAGGACGCCCTAGAATAGAACATCCAGGTATGGACGTTCATCAACAGAAACACTTGAAAAAAACATAATCAAGAATTATTTGCTTCTTAGATTCAAATACGGAAAAGGTCAAATTATTCGACTCGGGACAACCTTCCTGACCACCTAAGGTATCCCTGTAGAGTTATCCTGTTGCGACGAAGAAGAGTTGTTAGAATGCCTGTGGTTATTTCGATTTCTATTTCCCCATCTGCTAGGTCTTTGAGAGCATCTTTGACAATCGCGTACGGTCACATTAGGATTTCCTTTAAGCATCCTCTGAAGGTGTGGCTATCACTTCCACAATTGAAACAAACATTTGGAGATGAAACTTCTGCCAAATCTGGTACAGAGTCACTTCTCGAAGGAATTGAAGCATATGCCAATTCAGGAATCAAAGACTTGCCTTTTGATGGAAGGGGAACGTAAGATTTCACCCACTCCCTTTTTTCGAAGAGTACACGGCAAACTTCAATGAGCTTAGTTATAGAACAGACTTACTTGAAAGCTAAAAATGGATGATAATATGGATCAATACGTTCCATCATCATTGAAAGTTGAACTTCATCCGAAACAGGGGTTTGCAAGTTGTTAAACAAACTCTTCATACTAGCAACATACAAACCAATGGATTCTTTGGGGACTTGTGTCCTACGTTTGATGTCTTCAAACAAATCCTTGTCAAAATTGGCAGGCAAAAATTGCTGTCGCATCAACCGAACTAAAGAATCCCAATCCGAAGACCAAGTTTTCACCAAGCTGTACCAAGTAGCAGCATCTCCTTCAAATAAGTCTGCAGCATCCCTAAACAATATCGATTTTGATATACCTCTAGATTTTCTCATTGACTCTATCTTTTTGACAAAGGTAGAAAACGAAATCATTCCAGGCTTCCCAGTAAATTTCATACGCCAATCACGAACTGGAACTGGCCTAATTTTTGCAGAATCCTCTTCATCACTAGAAGAATCACTGGAACAAACTACTGAACTATGCGCATTTGGTGTTACCAAGGATTGCATCAAAACTGAAATATCAATAATGGAGGGATCTTTGGGACTTTTAGGAGCCTTCACTTGCACCTTTTTTAACAACAATAACAATTGTACTCGATAGTCAGCCTCAAGTTTCTTCTCAGCTTCGTTCTGAAGACTACACCTGTTAACACGACCTAACACATGAGCAAGTTTTGATGGAATACTTATAAAAGTCGTGTCTTTTTCTGTACCTGAAAAGTCATTAATGAGAGTTTTCAATAATTCAATGTTTGTAGAAATGGCTGTAGAGTCATCAGTAAACTTGAAAGGATATGCTGGATTTTTAATAGCAAGAGAAGTTTTTTCTAAAGCTAAAGCTTTCCGTAAAGCAGCTCTGATTTTGACGTTGACGTTGACGGTTGACATCAAATTTGATTTTTGATGAACTCATGATCGAAACTATGGTAGGGACAGACAAAACATTGAAGCGGCCAGAAAATGGAACAATTCACACTTGTTGAAACTATATAAAAGTGTTTAAAAAAGCCAAAATAGACCAGAAATAGGCACTTTTAGAAGAACGACGCCGGGCGTCGGTAGGCGTCGGTGCGCGTAATCGAGTTGAAATTATATCAGAGTTCCGCGATCCGCAGAACATCAGGAAGTTACAAAAACAATCATGGAATGCCTCAATAGTGAGAATACGAGTGTTATGATATTAAATCGTTATCTGATATTTGGTTCCATGTAAAATCTGGACAATAAGAATTAGACCGATGGTATTCACATGTTCATCTGACAACTTGTGAAATTCATCATTGCCAACTGATCTCAGACTACACTATACGAGGACGCAACTTCCCAGTGTTCTGTCCTTGTCTCTTGTCGAAACCAAAACAACTGACAGGTGACAATTTCTGACATTATTGCACATAAATGACCGAATTTTACAGAAGGAGTAGTGTGATTAGGTTCTAGAACAGAGAAATATATTACGGTCTTCTTTTCGGGTAACGGAACAGTAGTAACTGCGAATAACGCTGAAGTCGTTGGACCATGCCTTAAATGTGTGGGATATTCATCGACTGACAGCACACGGTGTTGCCAAATCATTTAAACTGAAGCAATGTTTACGTTTATGCAATTGAAGCGCTAACAAGTACTCTGAAACTCGAAAAAGTGTGATAAAGATATCATGAGGAAGTGAGGTAGAATATAGATGAGTATGCGGTCAATCGGCAAGGCCTACTATGCGTATCATCCCAAAACAAGAAAGAATGTGTTACGGTGCAATATGAAACCGTAACAAGTTGGTTAACAAACAGAAAAAAAAAAGGAACAAAAAGTGGCAAGATGAATATCGGTTTTACAGGTGTACCTTTTTTCAGTTAGTCGTTCATTTGTAGATATTAGAATGAGTTTTGTTTCAGTAAGATATGATATTGAGATTTTATCTATTTACTTTTGATTTTAAACAATAGTACATGAGCTCATAACGAGTTTGTTGATTCATTCGCCTGTTTTAATTTATTTTGGATTTATTACTTTGCCTTCATTACTACGGTGCCGCTTTCGAATAAATAAATAGAACTTTGTCCTTATTTTTTTGTTCTCTTACTTGACGAAATGGATTTTTCCAGATTAGTTCGGGATGAATTGGTTTACGAACTTAGCGTGAGAGGTATTACGGAGACAGCAGGTGAAACAGTAAAATCTATGAGAACAAAGCTCAAAGAATTAGCGGCAGGCGAAACGTTTGGGGTAGTGGAGCATCATACAACATTCCAACCCAAGGCACAGAGTGAAATAACAATATGCGAGAAAAAAATAGCTGCGGTAAAGGATTATCTTATAGATAGGGAAACTATTAGTCCAAACAGTCACGAGGCTCGGTTAGTAGAAACGAAGTTAAAACATCTGTTTGCTCGACTTGAGAGAATAAAAATCCCGGACGGTAATGCGGTTATGCGCGAACAAGCGGAGGGTCTCCTCCAGCAGTTGACCGATTCAGAGGAAAAATTAGAATCGAAATTATATCCGATAGAAAATTCTTCTCTGTCCAGTTCATCGGTACCGATGACTAATAGGATCTATAATGTAAATTCTACACCAGTTTACAAGTGGGATATTTCATTTTCGAGCCAACCAAACACGATGAGCGTGAATGCATTTCTATAACGGGTATTAGAGTATAAAAAATCCCGACATGTATCAGATCAAGATTTACTCGATTCCTTGGAAGACCCTTTGAGTGGTAAAGCTCTTCTATGGTATCGTTCGGTTAGACAAAAAATTCAATGTTGGGATGAATTTGTTGATGATTCGCGGGCCGAATATTTGGGGCATGACTACCAGGTAAACCTTTGGGAGGAAATTCGTAAGAGAAGTCAAAAACGAACGAAAGAGTTGGGGAATATTTCGCATGCATGATGAACATGTTCAACCGACTTCCAATAAAATGTTCTGAAGAAGAGAAACTCGTGATTCTAGAAATTCCTCATGGAACTCGGAGTAGTAATTTGAAATGAAAGACAGTGGCAACTCACCTTCGATTACAATAACCCTAATAATCCGAAGGTGTTCCTTAGAGATGATTTGGTATATATATAAATGCGACATTACGCCGCAATATCGGACATCATTTCATAGAGAGATTAGCTTCAATTGAAATGAAAACCGTGGACAAACTGATAGACAATTGTAAAAAGATAGAAATTGCTCATGAACTCGCAACAAAATCGGAAAGGCCTGACAAAATATGTCTTTTAGAGCCAGATCTCGCTTACAATGGTTCAAGTGAAGATTCACCTTCGGTTAACAAACCTCATGCGAACCAATCGAAATGTTGGAATTGTGGTTCTTCCCAGCACCAATTCTTCAAGTGCCGGTTAGCTAGAACAAAAAAGTTTTGTTTTCGCTGTGGCCGGGCCGATGTCACTAAATATACTTGTTCGTGTGGTTCAAAAAACGCCAGGAGAGACCATCGTTGAGCCGGTCGAAGGTCTCTGAACTAAATCTTTCTTCAAACCCGGTTGATTATTCGTGGCAGGCGTGGAAAAATTTTGTGTAGGGGGAATATAAAAAAGGACAAATTCAAGCTTTGTTTACCTCAGTAGGTTCAGACCCTCGACCCTATCTTAGTGTTACCATCTATGATGTGACGCTGCAAGGTCTTCTAGATTCAGGAGCTTCTCAGACGTGTATAGGTAAAAACGGTTGGTTTAAGCTGTCCCAACTGAATCTACCATTAGAAAAAAGTATTAGTACAGTATCTTTAGCTAATGGGAAAAATGTCAGGTGCTAGGTGTAGTTAATGTACCAATTGATTTGAATGGTAGGGTTAAACTCATAAAATGTTTGGTGGTGTTAGACTTTACAGACGAAATTATTTTTGGGATAGATTTTTGGAGAAACATGGATATAGTATCATCTTTCAAAAACAATTCGTATGAATTTGGAAAATCGGACAATCGCGTCTGTGAAGTGAATACAATGGAGGGAATTTCACCTAATCTTCAACAACGCGAAATAGTTAACAATTTGGTTCAGGGTTATTTTGTTCGAATGGGATCTGGCTTAGGCTGCGCTAAAGGTGTTTCTCATGTGATTAATACCGGCGACAGCCTACCCATTGAACAAAGGTACTATCCTGTTTCCCCGTACATCCAGGAAGTCATGAACAGTGGTTCTGGTCAGGAAATCAAGCGGTGGATACAGATTTTGTATCGATTTCCGCAAGGTAAACGAAGTAACCAAGTTGCTTGAACCCTCGAGCAAAAAAAAGACGGCATTTACTGTACCTTCTCGAGGATTGTTTCAGTTCACGAAAATGCCGTTTGGGTTGCATAACAGTGCAGTCACTTGGCAAAGATTGATGGACACAGTATCAGGCCCCGAGTTAGAGGAATTTGTTTTCGTCTATCTCGATGATATCACCATCGCTACACCTGACTTCGATAGTCATGTCGACACCCTTCAGCGGGTCTTAAAGAAGCTTCTAGAGGCTGGTCTCACTGTGACCAAGCGAAATGTGATTTCTTGAAACCAGAATTAAAATACCTAGGTTACTTGGTTACTAAGAATGGTTTGCATACGGACCCGTCAAAGATAGAGTCAATGGTAAATTACCCAACTTTTCGGTGTGTCAAAGACGTGAGACGATTTGTCGAAATGATCTCGTGGTATCGTCGATGTATACCCAACTTTTTTACTCGAATGATCCCCCTAACCCGGTTGACTAAGCATAATTGTAAATTCCTCTGGTCTTTTCTCTGGTCTATGAAATGTGAAAGGGCATTCCAACAAATGAAACAACTGCTGGTGTCCGCTCCGATCTTAGCATCGCCTGACTACGGTGGAGAATTCACATTGCAGTGTGATGGTTCTCAGTCAGGATTGGGGTGTGTTTTAACACAAAACTTTGAGGAAAGTTATCTCATAGGCCAGCTGAACGCTAACTCCACCCGAAACTAGATATTCCACGACCGAGATCGAATGCTTAGCCGTTTTGTTCGGTATCGAGAAATTCCGACCATATATCGAGGGAGTCAAATTCTCGGTAATTACCGATCATTCAAGTCTCCGATATTTGTTTTCAATGAAAAATCCATCGAGGAGGTTAGCTCACTGGGCTTTGAAACTACAAGGATAGGATTTTGACACAGTGCATCGCAGTGGTCGATGTCATTTTGTCCCTGATGCCCTATCGAGAATGGGTACAGAGATAGCTGCACTCAGCATAGATACCAATAAGGTGGGAGAGTGGTATGAAAAGTTACGCTCGAAGATTTTATCCACTCCTCATGAATACCTCAAGTGAAAAGTAGTAGATAATTTGATATACAAATTTGTTAATGCCAAGTGCCCATCACTAGACGAGGAATCTGACTGAAAAGTAGTTGTTCCTGGAAACTGTCGTCGAGCAGTACTCCAGGAAAACCACGATGCACCTAAGGCTGGCCATCTAGGATATTTCAAAACTCGGAAACGCGTCTGCAACTCATTTTATTGGCCAGGGATGTGTAGCGATATTTTGAAATATGTGAAAAATTGTACGGTCTGTAAAGAGCAAAAGCCAGAACAAAAGAAACCCTACGGAGTTATGTCTAGTAGGATAGTTTCGCGTCCATGGGAAGTCGTGGCTAGGGACTTGATAGGTCCCATGGCTTTATCCTATAAAAGAAATAGGTTTGTTTTAGTCGTTATGGATCTATTCACTAAATTCTCGCTGCTCTGTGTCCTTTAGAATCGGCTACGGGGGAAGCGTGTACCCGTTTTATCGAAGAGAATGTTTTTATGATATTCGGAGTTCCCGAAAGGTTAATTTGCGACAACGGTCCCAAATACATATCGAAGAAATTTTGAAAGATGTGCGACTCGTATGATTGCCGCATAGTATTCAATGCTCAATATAGTCCGAACGCAAACCCGACGGAAAGGGTGAACAGGGTCATAAAAACAATGATAAGGAGTTTATCACAGGTTTACACCGTACTTGGGATGAAAACATATTGCATATCGGGTATGCCCTGAGATCTGCGACACATGAGGTCACAGGTCATAGCCCTTTCTATTCGAATTTTGGCCGTGAAGTTTATCTGTCCGGCAAGATGTTTCATCGAAATGAACCCCCACCTGACAATATACCTCTCGAGTTTGCTTCACGGAACAAGTTATCGGAACACATGTTATCGGAACACA
Source organism: Zygogramma bicolorata (assembly GCA_032362365.1). Lineage (NCBI taxonomy): Eukaryota > Metazoa > Arthropoda > Insecta > Coleoptera > Chrysomelidae > Zygogramma > Zygogramma bicolorata. Next base: position 321,499 of record JAVJAQ010004967.1, on the reverse strand, counting down.
TCAAGGACGTCCAACAGTTGTGTTCGGATATCCAGCTGAAGCTGAATAGGTCGTACGCGGCGAGTGCCGAACGATATAATTTGCGAAGACGACCTCTCAGCTTGAAGGTGGGCCGAGTAGTCTGGAAAAAAAACATTCAACTTTCGGACTCTGGGGTATATTTTCAAGGCAAATTAGCACCGAAGTTCATCAAATGTCGAGTTTTGCAGAAGTTATCCACCAACGTCTATGAGTTAGCTCATTTCGACACTGGTAGGTCATTGGGTTCTTGACTTATCAAACATATAAAATTGGACTAAAATTGAATTGAAAAATAAAGAGGGGGATCTTTTTTTTTTGATGAATTGAAGGGAGTGTTACGTTCACCGTGGGTTCAAAGGACATTGGCTTAAGAGCGCGGATTCAGCAGTGCTGCTGAATTTTCCGATAGATGTCCATACTGTGAACTTATCGTAATAAAAATTCAGAGATCGAAAAGACATCGTAGAAGTCAACCTAGCCAGTAGTTCTCGCTATTCGCTAGTCACATCATGTTTCAACAGGTGTCGCTCGAAAGAAGACAAATCTAGATTATTCCATAACGCGATATTTCTTCCACTATGTTCGTAAAATGCATATTAGTATAAAGTACAGGGTCGGCCTGGGTGCGGATTGTGTCCCGAAATGTCTGCATAGGGAAAACTGAATATGAAAACTGAATATGTTTTGGAGCTTCGCATTGAATTTTGTTACGAGAAATTTTGATTTTTTGTTATCAATTCTATTGATTATTTAATTTAAAACACATTGTTTTATGATTTTTGTGATTATCAATTACTGAATAGAGCCTGATAAAACATTTCAATTTCTTCATTCAATTTAAATATGTAATTTGATTTCTCTACGAAGAGTAAGCAAGGTAGACAAAACATGCAGGGAAGAATTGTTGAAATCGCAAATATTGAATTTTTTTTCGTGTTATTACAAACTGAGTTTCGCAATGGAGTTCCACTGCAATAGTCACCGTATATCTAAATTAAATCGATATCTTATTTAATTTATAACAGACGAACTTGCCATACCCAGGGGGTTTTCAGGATAGGAAAGAAACTTTCATTTTCAAATTTGTGTTCTTCAGATTTCCTCCTTGTATATTCTTTATCTTTATTTCTTTGGACTGAATGTATTTATTTTCATCTGACGTATCAAAATTTAAAAGAGACTTTATAAAGGTGTATTCAAAAAAGAGCATGCGCTATAGAAATTGCAACTCCGGGCCAAAGGGTCGTGGGCCGGCTTTGATGTCGAAAACACCGAAACCTCACTAAGCATTTGCGCATCGTTGCCAAAGCTGCTTTTTTACATAGGTACTTACTGTGATTTCATATATAATTTATTTATAATTTTTATTCCATCTAGTCAATACAGTATTTGATTGAATTTATAGTATTTTATAATAAAATTGAACCTAGATTGCATCGAAACAGATGATGTATTGTAATAACGTGTTTTTTTACTTTTTCTCATATGGTACAAAGTTTCTCCGAACCTTACTTTTCCGTATTCAGTATTTTTTTATTTCACTTGCAACAAATTTTATTTTGTGTTATCGCATAAATATTTCGCAAGCAGATTCTCAGATGTACATCGCATAGACATCGCCAAAAAAGTTGAGTGTGACTGTGAAAAAACTGAGTTTATGTGAGGTAACGGCAATATGATGGCGATATATCCCTGATGGTCAAAGCTGAGACATAGCGACATATCAGATATGTTTGCTGGGCATAAATAAAATGAGTATATAATATGAAGGTAGGTTGGAATGTGAACTAAGCCACGGAGGACATGGTGGACACTTTGAAAATGGATTATATTTTGCATTTCACTCACTGCAAAAAAATGAACTAGAGTTCCTATTGAACGACACTTCCATTTCAAGGACTTCGAATTGCTGAAATACCTATACCTATCTATCATAAATGCTGACTTCATTTGTGGGTTGCAAAAAAATAATTTGTCACTAGGTTTTTTCCTTAGGCCCAAAATGGTAATTCTTTCCTACAACGCTAATTTATGGAAATATTTTCAATTGGTTTTATACGAAAAAAAAAAATAAAAAAATAAGAGATTAACAATATGCAACAGTTTTACCTTGATCATGATATTGGGATCAAGGAGTGCATCTGGCAACATCAATATCGCTAGGACGGCGCGGGTAATTTTATGTTCTCAAAAGTTTTTCCTCTTTTTCTGTTATTCATTTGGTAATTGTACTTTTCACTTGTTGTCTGTTGGAACTTGGAGCACTTGTGTGACCACGAAATCTTTGTGTTTTCGGTTTATACCGATTGTGTATAAATTATAGTGGATAATAAAGTGCATTTATTATTTACGTAAGTTTGCATATAATTCCTACGATAGACTAAATACTTAGGAAGTGAACATGCCAAGAATCTCAGGGAAAACTAGGAAACGGAATAAACAGTCCAGAGCAACGAAGCTTCAGTGGGAAGAATTCAGACGGTAAGAAAGATACAAATGAGGTATAAGTACAAATAGTTCAGCTTTTTCGAACTGAAATAGATTGCCATTGCCAACGCCTGTCAATTTCGTCAAGTTCTGATTACGGTAAATATATAGCACGGGCTTCCCCTTGTATAGGAATTCTGTTCAGCGGAACTTGATAATTAGGTGCACATGGAATCTTTTTGGACATAACTATTTCAAATACCTACCTAATTCGAATTCCTACACTTCAAAAATGTTTTAGAAGCAACACCCTGATCACCAAAATGTGTCAACATTTATGTTTATTATCACTATTTGAAAAGACATCAAGTTGATAAACAGGGTTTGTGATCATTTCGGAAATTTCGATTTTGATTTCAGAAGAGCTCTCATCTCGGCTCCTATGGCTTGTGGCTTCTCCTCTCTACAAACAATATTTGGAATTCTATGAATTTTCTTGAACTCGCTCGATAATATAGATAGGTTATTGTTGTGAAGAAATTGACCATTATTAGGATTTCTTAAAATTTCCTTTAATTTTTTGATAGAATATTTATGGTGAAATCAAATTTTCCATTCCTTGAAATAGAATTGACAATGCTTGTAGAATACCTCAGATAGAGAGAAATACATAGCATTATTTAGGTATTTGAAATCTTTTGAAATTGTTTTAGACGTCAATCCAAAGTCGCTGTTCCTGAAAATTCTGGAAATGAAGATAATATTGATTTTAGCCCGTTGGCTGATTCACATCTTCATCCAAATGTGAATGAATCACCAGAATGGTTCGTATAGGAAGTTATTGTATATGATATACAGTGTGTTTACCCTAAGGGCTTACCACCACCCCCGTAAAATCGTTTTTATTCGGGATTTTTTTGAAAAACTTTTTTGTTGGATAGGTATTCGAAATGTCTATTCAACAATAGAGTGATTATATTTTTGGGCTGTTATCGTAGCCAACTGTGACCAATTTCATTTACCCATATTTCAAATAGTATACTACCTATTAGGGATTTTTTCACGAAAAATAATGAATTCTGAATCAGGATCATTTGAAACATAACTGTACCGATTTTAATCATCATTGAATACAGTGTGTCCGCAAAAACGAATCATTATTTTTCTAATATTCCATCGAAAAAAATTTACTATTGAGGTTTTTTTTGGAAAGAAATGATTACAAATTATTATTGAGGATAATCCACCTAATTCTCTCACCTATACACTTTTCAATACGTCGACGATTGTTGTTCAATACCTTCTTTCTCTTTCTTCTAGATACACATAATTTTTTTAATGAAAATCGTTACCGAAATATTTGAAGTAATCCTCACTAATAATCTGTAATGAATTATTACCAAAAATACCACAATAATAAATTTTTTTGATGAAATATTGGGAAAAAAATTGTTTCGGACATCCTGTGTTATATGATGATGAAATTCGGTACACAGAATCAATTATAATTTTTTTCAATCCCTAATAGTATTTATCGAAATATATGTAATAAAACGACAACAGCTCGAAAATATAGCCACTCTATTGTAAGATAGGCATTTTGATTACCTTCCGAAATCGATCAAATAATAACAATTTCACAGGGGTGGTAAGTCCTTAACGTGGACACACTGTATATACCTCTCATTATTAAATGAATAAACGTTATATTTATTATAATTACAGCTCTGAATGGGAAGCAGATGCGTTCTCTGATAGGTTTGTACAATAATATGAAGTCTGAATTATTATTTTATATACGGGGTGTCAAATTAGCCCGATATATTTTCTACATTTTTGGAATTCTGCTGATCTGCTGTATATTATTATTTATTATTTGTATCGTTTAATTTATTTTTGGGCATACCATTTACAATGAGTTTCAGGATCCCTCAATGGTGTTCCAAGAAATATATACCACACCATCCAAAACAGTCAGGCTGGACGTCCGCTGAATATTCTTTGGATAAAAACTTTACGTCCATCGGATGTCCAAAATATCCTTAATAGATATCCATTAGATATCCACTGGATGTCCATGTGTTATGTGGGTAATTGGTGCAACTATAGACTATTATAGAAAGTGTTTAGTCATTGTTACTAAATAATTAGAAAAATATATCGGGCCTTGTTGAGAAATTCTATTTATTTTAATTCAAAAAAATATCAATGTTTGTAATACAATAGTATCGAATTAATTTCAAAAACTAACATTTCAAATTCCAAAATAGACATTTGTATTTCCAAAAATATAAAATGTATTTCGTAATGCATCATTTGAATTTCAAAACTGGAAAATCACAGTCAAACGTTAGAATATTTACATTCATCCTGACGGAACGCTTCTGGTCCTGCCATATATCACTCATTAGTTTGTAGTAGTATGGCAGGATTTTCAAATTTTTTACTTTAGAAATGGCTGTGATATGCAATTGAAACAGGTATATATATTGGTCCAAAATTCAGTCTTGATCCAATAATGAAAAAAGACATGCCTATAAAAAACATTCTAGCAGATGTAGATTATATTACTTCATTTATCACTGATACAAACAAAAGAAACATCACCATAGCTAGAGCTACCAATATCATTACAAATCATGTACTTAATTCTAATATCAAAAAACATGATATTTTTCGAAATCTTTATAACAAATCGAAACAATTTTTGAATGATAATCAAAATTTGGTTCTTATTCAATCAGACAAAGGTCATGTCACTGTCATCATGGAAAAACAGCAATACTTAGATTTATCCAATGATATTATTAATAACAGTACTTCATATGTTCAACTGAATAATGATCCAACTTTTCAATTACAAAGAAAATGCAATACAATAATTTGATCAAATCTTTCAATGATACTCACCAACTTGATGACAATGTTAAGAAAGAACTCACTGTTTATAATGGCATTTCTCCAATATTTTATTCCTTACCAAAAATTCATAAACCTAATTTATCGATGAGGCCAATTATAGCTTGCATTGGTTCTCCAACAGAAAAAATAGCTTCTTTTTTAACAAAAATTTTGTCTAATGCTTATGATTCAGATAACATATATTCAATCAAAGATTCCTTTGAATTTTCAGAAAAATTTAACAAAATTAAATTACCAGATAATTATGTCCTTGCTAGTTTGGATGTTGTCTCACTTTTTAGTAACGTCTATCTAGATATTTGCCTAAGAGCAATTGATAAAAATTGGTATCGTATCAGCAATCACTGCACTATCAAAAAAGATTATTTCATGAATTTAATAAGATTCCTCTTCGATAATAACTATTTTTCTTTTGAAAAAAAATGTTACAGACAAACTTTTGGAAATCCAATGGGATCTTCCATTTCACCTATTTTAGCTACTTATGTTATGGATGAATTACTAGACACAATTATTCCTGTTCTTTCTTTTAACATATTTTTCATATATATATATATATATATATATATATATATATATATATATATATATATATATACATATAAATATATATATATATATATAAGAATCCTTTAAATATTCGGGTGTGCAGTCAACAAGGAATTGGAAAAAGTGAACTCTTTATTCTGTTCAAGCTTTCGAGTCTTTATTGGCTCTTCATCAGGAACTCTACAATGAATTAAGAAAATTGTAAGAATAGAAACGTTTTTTTAACATGTGCTTACTTACGAATGTGAGGTTTATAATCCTTTTTTAATGAAAACATGAAGGACAACATATCACAAACACATCGACCTAATGGTACAATTATAATATAAAACTTTAATTAAAAGATATGATCAATCATACATGTGAAAGAATTGAAAAATGGGAGAAGTTGTTTCTCCTAACAGGCATTGGAAACCATATTTGTAATTTTAACGGAAATGATGTGAAAAGAAGGGGATGAAGTTGACAAGTGACGAATGATTACAGTTTCCTGTGACCTTGTTGCCAACACACAATGAAAATGAATGTGAAATCACCAACTAAACAGGAGTACCAAATGTAAAGTTGTTATTATTTCTGCCCAGTAGGGGGCGACTTAGTAAATATGAGTATATGATGCTGAGATTATCTATATCTTTCCTGGAATTTATGGAATTTGGTTCTTTGAAAATTTGTGTCATTTCAAGAAAAGTTCTTTTCTTAAGATTGGATTCATGTTCCAATATCGTCACATTATCATAATCGGGTAAATGATCAAAATTGATTGAATGTTGTGCTAATGAGCAGGTTTTTTTGAGATTTCTAATATCACTTTTATGGGAACAGATTCTATCCTTCAACTTCCTCTTGGTTTGTCCAATGTACTTTTTTTCACACTGAGAGCAAGGGATACAATAAACAACATTAGAATGATCTAATACAGGATCTTTATCTTTTAATTTTGAAAAAATTCTATTGAGTACAATTTGATTTTTATAAGCAATTTTAATATTAGGAATTTTGGAAAACAACCCATTAAATTTATGGTGAAGTGTATGAATATAAGGAAGAGATAAGTAAAAATTTGGAACATTATTATGAATTGAAGAATTATTATGAATTGAAGAATTATTATGATAATCACTGTTAATATGTGACCTACAGAAGATAAGTTTATGCAGAAGTCCCTTCGGGTATCCACTATTCAGAAATAATTGATCGATCTAAGGAGTAGGCAGATTGAGACCTCAGCGTGAAGTCACATTTACTCTTGAAAATGGCTCCAAAATCGGAGCTGAAACGTCGAGAACAAAACTCCAGACGCGGTTCAACCCGAACTCAACAACAACAACATACAACTGACCGCGGAAATCTATCCGAACACACACATAATTATATATATATATATATATATATATATATATATATATATATATATATATATATATATATACTGGAACACTCCGTACATAGAAAATGACCTTGTGGAGACATATGATTATTGTGATATAACCATACGACAGTTTGCCAATATCAAGTTACGCGAAATAATAATACAAGTTTTGTTCATGTTATGTAACTTATATATTCATTTTTTGGAAGAATAAATGGCCATAGATTATCAAACAAGTGGTGGATCCAAAAACCCCCTTTGGCCAGTAAATCGCCTGCGCACAGGGCCCGAAATTATCGTAAACCGGCACTGACACTCAGTGTACATGAGATGACTTGTAGTCGTCACAATAACAGTTATTACAGTCAACTGTAGTTTGTCCTTGTCATCTTCTAGCCACCAACCAAATTGCTACCTACTGAGTCTCCATCTTCGAGCCAAAGGCTGAACTAATATCTAGCTAGATTTTGATACATTCATCGCTGACGCTGAGGAGATTTAGTAAAATCATGCATTTTTTCACATTCTTCCGGGTTTCTTCCGAATGGTTGCATTTTGAAAGTTGATATTCAGGCAGGGTATAGTCCAATATAGTAGGAAGGACATTTTAAAATATTATCACAATCTGTGACAAAAAAAATTTCATTGTTTACATTTTTTGATCGTCAACAGCTTTCTTCAACAAACGAATTTCAAATCCAAAATGGTGTTAGTACCTCAATTCAACTTTCGTCTTTACGAAAATATCATAGTTTTTGCTATCGGACTTACCGTTCGGCAGAAACTCATTAAGCAATAGAGGTATGTTTACGGAATTTTGTGAATCCGCCCTCTTAATCTGGCCCACATACTAATGAATAATTGCATCTCTGAGGGAAATTGTAACCGGAGAGCAGCGCCACCGAGCGATGAGGATGTGAGGCGGACGTATGGGAATGGGACAAGTAGTCATTGTTGGTATAGGATCGGTGGATGTGCAATTTCAATAAATACGCTTCAAGCGGATATAAAAATTCATCGGTTTGCCAAAGCGGTTTTTTGTAACCTTGGAATTAGGCATTTGAAACCGTTTGGGGTATTTCTGTAAGAGGATATGTTTATTTATATATAAACCAAATCATCTCTAAGGAACACCTTCGGATTATTAGGGTTATTGTAATCGAAGGTGAGTTGCCACTGTCTTTCATTTCAAATTACTACTCCGAGTTCCATGAGGAATTTCTAGAATCACGAATGATTTTCAGGTGTTCATTTTGGGGTGTCGAAATAGTCACTAATCGAATCGTGTTATTAAATACTAACATTACCAACAGTTCAACCCTCTGAAGGTATGATCCACCCTTAACTCGTATGGCGGAGTGGCCCTACGGGAATTGTGATGGACTAGGGAAATAACACGAGAAATTCAGTCTAAGGATTTTATGAGCAGAAGGTTGTAGTCATCCCTCATCCCTAGTGGTGAAACCCGCCCCATAACAGTTTCAAGGAGAATTACCAGGCAGCAAGGATTCGAGGCTAAGTACCGCATAGCGGCAATCACTTGATGACATTAAATTATTCATAAGTGCAAAGCTTTACTTTCGAAAAAAGAATTCCCAAGATCATATCTTCAGTAATTTGATTAGTAATATATTAGGGTTAGGATTCTTCCCTATTAGTTGTTGTGCAAGAGACTGGAAGGGTTTTCATCGAGGTTCATTGAACAAATAATTTTACGAAGCCCTGTCCGTTTTTTTTTGTTGTCGTGCACGACCAACACCCCGTAGTTCAGACTTGGAATATAGGTAATAATTGGTGTTATTCATTCTCAGGCCAAAATACGTAACATATGAACCAGTGTTCAATTGAGGTTACTTTTCGTGGTAAATATCTAATAGATTTAGTTTTATCAATATCCAAATGGTAAGGGGTAAATCTATTGGCGCCCCTTAAGAAGAATACTTTATATAACGGACTCGACCCTTCTCCCTGTTTGAAAGTAGTGTGCATCAACCCCATGTTTTCTTGTCAGCGTCACCTATCAAACAATTGCTCAATAGGGTCCATAAATAACATCTTCAGTTACGTAACAGAGCGTCAAATTTATAAAGTGTTTCTTTGAATCAAAGGACTCTACGAAGTGGCTAACAGGGTTTTTATCAGATAAGAGTCCTGTACCGGCAACGAAGCAAAATCGGCAAAATATTGACCCATCTGAAACGGTGAAGCAACTGAAAATCCTTCTGAAATGGGTGAGCAACTCGGTGAAACCAACCCCAAGAAAATAGAATGAAGAAATAAATGTACATTAATGTCATGAATTCATAGCAGTTGGTTGAACGGTACAAGTTTCAAAACAGTTGAGATACCCTCCAAATGGAAATGGTCCCCACTCAAGTATGCTGTCATTACTTCAGCTGAAATAAAACACGAGAATGGAAATTTGTAGGGTGACTATCCACCTTTCCGTTGCAGCATACATACAATGGCTGATGGAGGTGTAGGTCTGAGGGAGCTTATGCAAACGGCACTTTTCTGTGTATTTTTTACTCAGCACTACCAACGCGTGTTTTTTTGTCCTGCCAACTGACAGCAATTGTCATGCCTCGCTTGGAGCAATTTTCAGCTAGCCCGACGATATGTGCGAGAAAAACAGAGGAATATGTGATGATGCAATAATTCGGAGAATATTCTGACATAAGCTCAACAATATTAACTATGGAATGGATGGATGTTGAGGGGAATACCCGAGAACTCAACATTTTCCCCCACCAAAATATAACGTAGAATTTTTTTTAATGATGAGAATATTGTGAACGTACGGGACATAACTTCATAATTGGTTTTTGTAAAAAAATACTTGCCACTCTGGCCACGCCATCAGGCCTTGGAAATAACTTTATCACCCTACCCATCCTCCAATTCAATGGAGGGAAATTCCTATTCATCATGACCAGATCTCCCAGAATGAGAACGTTAGTTTTATTCAACAACTTCTGGCGTTGCTGCAGGGTGTGCAATTACTCGTTGTGCCATCGTTTCCAAATGTCCTGATGTAATTCTTGTAATAATTGCCAGCGGTCCATTTGGTTGAATCGTAGATATGAGAGGCCAGGGTCGGGTATGACAGTTGAAAGCTCCTAATTCGAAAAATTACCGGGAGTCGAAACTGATAGATCATGCGGATCTAAGGTCATCTAATCCAAGGTGCGTGAATTCAGAATAGCTTCCACCTGTGTCAAAACGGTGTAAAATTCTTCGAAGGTGAGAATTCGGGAACCGATGACGCGAATAAGTTGTGATTCAACTGACTTGATGCCCGCTGTTCTCAATCTGTTGAAATGAGGTGCAGCTATAACTTGAGAGCCTCTTTAGAAAGATCAGGAAGAACTCGAAATGCTCCAACGAAATTATCAGAAAATATTCGTGAACATCTACCCCTTCTAACAATGAATCTGCGTAGCGCAGCTAGAAACGCTTGCGTTGTCAGATTTGAATTCAATACCCCTTGACACACCTTTCCTTTGACGGGGTGACGAAAAATGGACCAACGAAATCTACTCAAACCCATGAAAATGATTTCAACTGGTTTATACGAAAACTTGCTAAATTGCCCATGAAGGGTTCAAGTAGAGTAGGATTGACTCCAAAACAACGAAAGCACTCCTGAAGTACGGGGCGAATGGATTTTTTTGAAGATAATTCCAAAAGCCCAGGATGATTTTTTTTCATGCAGATTCACACGGAAAGAAAGCCCTGTGATGTTGAAAGAACACTTCGTGAATCAAGGAGTTCCAATGTTCAGCTGTTCTATTGAAAGTAGATCCCTGAGCATGAGAGGTTCGACAGGTCTCCAAGTTCACATCGAAAGGGTGGAAATTATGTACTCGTCGAGTCATCCGTGTAGATATTAGCAAGGGTGGAAAGATAACGATTAAAAAGAGCACTGAGCTCCAATGAAGTGAGCGAGTCTGTGAGCGAAGAAGTACCAACAAGACGTATTGCCTTTCTCTGAATAGAATCGAGTGGCTTAAATGAATGTTCTGGTGCCGAACTCCATACATGAGAACTATATCCTAAGATAGGTCGTATCTGAGCCTTGTATATCATTAGAAGCTGACGAGAAGTGACGTATTTTTTCGCAGAAAATAGAAATTCAAGTTTCTGTGAAGCACCTTTAGCGATCGATCTCACATGGTTTTCCCATGTGGGATTATTACTGAGCATCCTCAATTATTGATTCGAACAATCTATGAGGACGGGGTAGAGTAACGGGGTGTTCATGGTCATACGCTAACCCAAAATGTTGTAATCGACCACCACCCTGATTAGCCAATCTTAACCAAGAAATGAGTTCAATTTACGTTAAGTCTCAAATAGAGGAAGTTCATTTCCAACTGCAGTCAACCTATTATGAATGTTTTTCAAGTTATAAATGAAACGCAAAACATACCCAACAATGCGTCTGATTTTACTGAGAGAAGATTATTTTTCTGCAAAAATATCCAAGGATTCAACAGAAATGAAGGTAGTTCTCTTCAAATATGTGGGGGATATAGATATAGAAAATTCTACAGATCATTCTTCAAACGGAGTTTTCAACCGAGGAGGGCCGGAAAACCACAAATGATTTTTAAATGATTCAGAGGGTAGGAGGATTATTTTTGGAGTCAATATGAAACCAATTTTCCCGGAAAAACATTTTTTTGGATGTGACTCACCCGATTACATGCAAAAGTTTTTCACCTATATGAGGACGACTTGTTCGATGATGAAGCCACCATGGAATCAGTCTAAGTGAACACTTTGTGGATGAAGATCTATTCACACAGTTATCAGAAACCGTTTAATGGGGGCGAATAACAAAACCTCACCACAAAGTTCTAAACGGGCTATACATAGCTGAAATAAAACACGAGAATGGAAATTTGTAGGGTGACTACCCACCTTTCCGTTGCAGCATACATACAATGGCTGATGGAGGTGTAGGTCTGAGGGAGCTTATGCAAACGGCACTTTTCTGTGTATTTTTTACTCAGCACTACCAACGCGTGTTTTTCTGTCTTGCTAACTGACAGCAATTGTCATGCCTCGCTTGGAGCGTTTAATGGAGGCGAATAACAAAACCTCACCACAAAGTTCTAAACGGGCTATACATAGGGATTTCATCGTAGCTACTTTAGGCTCAGCACAAATAAGAAATAATATGTGGTGATGCAATAATTCGGAGAATATTCTGACATAAGCTCAACAATATTAACTATGAAATGGATGAATGTTAAGGGGAATACCCGAGAACTTAACATTTCCCCCCACAGTTATCAGAAACCGTTTAATGGAGGCGAATAACAAAACCTCACCACAAAGTTCTAAACGGGCTATACATAGGGATTTCATCGTAGCTACTTTAGGCTCAGCACAAATAAGAAATAACTCATGATCCCCATCAGAGAACGGAAGTCGCAGATAGATAACTCCTGAGTACCCCTTTTCTGAGCTGTCAGAAAATATATGCAGTTGACAATGGGTGAAAGTTCTTGGATATCGCTAGGAATTTTTATTTCAGACAATAAACAGAGTTCTTGCTTGTATTGTGATCATTTTTCACAAGCTTGGGAGAGGGCAGTTGATCCCACTCGAGACCCAGAATCCATGAATATTTAATGAGATATTTAGCAAAAATTTACAATGGCGTAAGAAATTCAAGAGGAACGAAAATTTTTGCAATCTCAGATAGAATAAATAATCGTTTCGAACAACTTTGATCCTGAGAATTCACATCATACGGAGAAAAATCCAAAGATGGGTTTCATTTCAACCATAGCATTTCCACGGCAGTTGCGAAAGAGAAGGAATATTGATGACTTACTTCGGGGAAAAGATAGTTCAAGAGAGAAGGGTGGTTACTTGTCCACTTATGTGATTCGAACCCACCTTTCTTCAACGAAGCAGTTGATTCAGCTTATAGAGACCTGGCATTTTCCAGAATCTGTTATTGTAACACACTGCTGAAGAAACGATACTTGAACTGAAAGTATGCAGCAATCAGAATTGCTACTTCGATTTGTATTTTTTGCTTAGTAACAGGTTTCAATAGAGTTGATAATATAGACTGGTAGTCCGAACCAATACCACTCAGCAAGGAACATTGTGAACCACATTCAAGCAAACGGAAATTTTAGAATTGTTACGGTATCAGTGTCAACTAACTGTGAGAAAGTAACATTTTCTCGAATTAGTTTTAAGCGATCAAAAGAAATATTCTTTTTCTGAGTGATGAAAAATACTTGAACTTTTCACTTCCATACACACAGGCGACTCTTGTATCACCATGTCCTTGCTATAGTACGTCAGCAACAACGCCATACTTGGTTGTGCAGGTAGAGTAGGGAGAACACTCTGAATGAGAGCATGACAGGTGAAAAGTTCAGTTCACATCGTAGGACCGTAGCGGAAATCGATTGTGAGTGGGTGCTCAAAGTGAATCGAAGGTATTTTTCTTTTTACTCGTTTGGGATGCTCGGTCCTGTTTCAGTTTATCTCGTTATTAAGTTACGTTCCTGAGTCATGCCCTGCTGCCTAGAAATTGCAACTCTAAAATCTACCAGAATTTATCTATGATCAGTTGCTTTCTGCCGTGAATTTCATGCTGACTTGCTTCGTCCCGTAAATCATCTCAACTATTGTTTCAATCATATGATAAAGTTGGATCGGAAATAATATTATTCATTCCAGTTTTGTCACTTGTAACATGCATTTCCTATTCTCATTGAAACATCGAGAAAAGTAAATCTTCTAATGTGTGAGAGGTGGAAGTAGTAAAAAACTTATACAAAACAAAATTGGTTCAAAAATTCGAGAATGCCTCACGAACCACATCACTGCTGAGGCATAAACGTAACTGTCGTAGTCGGGGAAGGATTTGGGAAAACCCAAATTCGAAAACCACTTCCAGGGAGAATTCCAGAGGGCGAGTTCACATAGTATCGGCAAATTCTGAAGACATTAGAAAGCCAAAAAGTGCTTTAACAAACTTCCTGCGAGTTTTCGAAAAGATTTTAGTTTCTACAAGTGTGGACAGCAATCCACTCATCTTGCAGAAAAGGGGTGGGAATCTGAATATCCAGCAACAAAGAAACAAATCAGAGGACTACCAACAGCCAATCAAAAGACAGCAGGCCCAAGATAGGTTTAAGATTGAGTAAAAAGAAAACAGAAAACCAGATCCAGAGCAGATCAACTCAGAATTGAGGAACAACCGAGAAAATCTAGGTGTAGCTTAATTTTTTCATCAATCAACAACGACGCTACTCTTACAACAGATGGGAAAATTGCTCGAATAGGAAAGATGAAAACAAAAATTCTGATAACATTTTTGAAATATTTACCTTCCATGATTCAAACAGCAGTAAGATTGAAAAATCCAAATAATTTAGAAGTGTCTATGAACTATGTGACTGAAGAAGAAAACTTTTTATGCTTAGTAATTGACGAAAAAAAACAATCCAAATTTCAAACCACCATTGCTAGTTCAAAAACAACAGAACCATATGCCACAAAATAATCTTATGAACCAGCAAAGAGATTTTGATTCTCAATCAGGGTTCAACCAAACTAGAAACTTTCCAAACCAGAATTTCACAAATCCGAATATCTCGAATCAAAATCGAAATTTTTCTACGCAACCAATTCAAATTCAAACACGACAAATTCCTCGAAGGTCCTTCAGTAATCAAAAAATTTTTAGGACACCAAATAATAATATGAATGTCTGGAAGCCCAAAAATCAATCATCTCAACACAAACCAACTCCTATGTCAACAGTTACTAGAAATGTAAATATCCCCCATTACTCACAACAGAGGCAAAATTTTCAGCCACGATCTAGACCAATTTTCATTTCTGAAGGAATCCAGCGGATAAATGAGCCTCCGTATGATAATGATAATGACTTTGAATGTGCAGATGTATAAATATTCACACTCAGATCTCGTTAGTGAAGATTATCACTATTTATTTGAAGACTCACAAATATATGCAGAACAATTCAATGAAAATATTCCTGAAAATAATTATCAGAATTTCGACAGCTCTAATCGAAATTTACTGCTCTAGCCTATGGAATGGTGAAAACTCAGAAATGTATAGCACACAACAAAGAAAATAACCTTTCATCACAATTTCAGTTTCAAATTTTTTAGACTCTGGTAGTCACATTTCACTTTTGAATCCGGCTCTGGCAGAAAAGTATTTCCCACAATATATTAATAATAAACCAAATATGAACGTCTTGTGGACAACAAACCTCTTAGTTTGAAGCACATATACCAGCTTTTCCAGAATTTCAAACTGACACAAAAATAATTTTTACTCTTTTCGATTTTCATCCATTCTTCGATGGACCGTTGAGCTCCACAGAGGTCAAGGCCATGGAATTCGATTGGAATATTCAAGAAGGTCATTTGTATAAAAATGATATTATTATTTAAGTCTTACAATGTTCACCATCAGAATACGATTGCTTCATGATAACTTTAGAATTTTTAGAAAATTTTCAAGTCGAAATCAACGATAATTATTCATTCCCTAATGAAAATGAAATTGAAAATTTATTGCATCTTGATCACCTGAATGCTGAATAAAAATACAAAATTCGAAAATTTTGCAAACAATTTCATACTGTCTTTCACTACCCTGATCAAAAACACAAAACATGAAAAAGAAGTGACTAAATAAATAACACAAATGTTAAATGAAGGTATTATTGAAAATAGTTCGAGCCTTGGTCGAGTCAAGTTTGGGTAGATTCGAAAAAACCAGACGCTTGTGGCGTATTGTAATCGATTATAAAAAATTGAACAATAAAACAATTCACGACCGTTTTTCTATTCCTATTATTGAAGACATTTAAAGAAAATGAAAAAACCCAATACTTTACCACTCTTGATTTATCTAGCGGCTTTCACCAAATCAAAATGAATAAAAATTTTATAGAAACAATTGAGTTTTCCACTGACTTAGGACACTTTGAGTCCCTGCGCACGCTATTTGGTTTGAAAAACGCCCCCTCCACTTTTCAACAAATGATCAATGAAATCTTGAAATATTATGTAAACGAAATTTGTTTGGTATATATGGATGAAGTAATTATATTTTCCTCAACGTAAGATGATCACATTTCCAATATAAAAAAATATTCACAAAATTTCAAGAACATAATTTGAAGATACAACCAGACAAAAATGAATTTTTATGATTATGATATTGATCATATGAAAGGCAAAGAGAACGTTGTAGCTGGTGCTCATAATTCAATTCTACCTCCTCGATAGAGGATTCTTCACAGTTTGCGGAAGTCTTGATAATACATCCGCCTTGTTTTTCTCGGACTTAACTACTTCTATATTATATTGATAAGCCAACAATAAAAGTGCCCACCTGCGCAGTCTGCTCATTTTCCAAAAATATGTTGCGTAATTCAACTCTACCTCCTCGATAGAGGATTCTTCACAGTTTGCGAAAGTCTTGATAATACATCCGCCTTGTTTTTCTCCGACTTAACTACTTCTATATTATATTGATAAGCCGACAATAAAAGTGCCCACCTGCGCAGTCTGTTCATTTTCCAAAAAATATGTTGCGTAATTCAACTCTACCTCCTCGATAGAGGATTCTTCACAGTATGTGGAAATCTTGATAATACATCCGCCTTGTTTTTCTCGGACTCACTTACTTCTATATTATATTGATAAGCCGACAATAAAAGTGCCCACCTGCGCAGTCTGTTAGCTGCAAACTGGGGTATACTTTTATTTGGGTGTAAAATGTACGACAGAACGACGAAGGTTTGTTTTCAATAACTAATGTAAAATGTCTTCCCCATAAATAATTATGGATCTTGCATAATCCAAAAATTACTGCTAACGCTTCTTTTCCTAAGTACAATACCTTGTTTCCCTTTCTAATAAAGTTTTGGAAGCATACGCGATGACTTTTTCAACACCATCAGGCATATTATGTATAACCAACGCCCACACCCCATAGTCACTTGCATCCGTAATGATGCGCAAGGGTGGTTCTTGTTGATAATGTACCAGAACTGGTGCCAAAGATGAAATATTTTTAACTTTCATGAACGCAGATTCCCATTCCTTTGACCATTCCTATTTCGTTCTTTCTTTCAAGACATTATATAATGGATACAATAATGTTGAAAAATTTCTGACAAACTTGCCGTAATAATTTATCAAACCTAAGAAAGGTCGCAATGTAGTTAGATTCGTTGGCCTTGTTGCGTTCTGAATAGCCGAAATTTTAGTTTCCGAGGTGTGTGAACCTTTGTCGATATCATATCCTAAATAGGTGATTTTGGGTTTGAAGAACTGACATTTTCCCAAACCGAGTTTAGATCCTGCTTCTTGTAATCTGGACAATACCAATTCTAGACGATAATGGATTTCAATCCCTATCTCTTCCAGTGACTAAAATATCGTCCAAAAAACAAATTACACCACTGATACCTTGCGGTAGTGTTTCTCGAATTTTCTGGAATTTCACCGAAATACTTGCTATTCCAAACGGAGCACGATTGTACTGAAACAATCCTCTATGTGTGGAAATAATGATAATTTCCTTGGATTTTTCATCCAAACTTACTTGTTGATATGCATTAGGAAGATTAAGTTTAGTGAAATGCACACCACCTTGTGATTAAACAAACAAATCTTCAATTTTAGGTAATGGGTAAGAATCAACTTCGATAAACGGCTCAACAATGACTTCAAAATCTCCACAGAGACTCACCGAACCGTCTTCTTTTAAAATCGGAACAATTGGAGTTCCCCATTCTGAAAAATCAATCGGTTCTATGACACCTAAACTAGATAAGCGTTCTAGTTCTTTCTCGACTTTCTCTCGCATTGCAAAAGGAAATGGTCGAGCTCTGAAAAATTTAGGAGATACCGATTCAGATTTCAATTTGCTTGAAATTTTACCTTTTTTGAAGTTACCCAGTCCTGGGGAAAATAGATCGTTATGTTTATTTAATAAAAAATGCAAATCTTTCGGAAGATCTACATCTTCTAAATTATGAATTGAAAGATCAAATAGACTGAAGAAATTTTTTATTAGGACATAAGTCAGTTAGTTGAATGAATGGCGAATACATATGTGACCCTGTGATCTTCGTAAGAGAAATCGTTCAAATCGTGGGTTGAAACGAGTCTTCAATTCCGAAATTGAACTGGAAGTTTATAAATCTAGTGTAGTGTGATATGGTGTGATTGTTTCCAGAAATATCAGTGAGATTGACTTGTATTTTGATCAAGACCATTTCCAGAAACGCCGAGTACTGTGAGTAATTAGGTTTAAATTTGCAAATCGCATCGATAAACACCGATCGGCGCACGCAGATTGTCCTGCGACCTGGCAGTTCAAATTTACGATTGACTCTCCCTACTTTAGTTGATCAGTTGCTGCTGTGAAAGGAGTGTTCAGTAAAATAAATCATAGTCAACTGTTCGCATACAGATATGGGAAAAAATGATAGTCCTGTAACTCTCAGCGATCTGTACTCCTTATTGGAAAAATCTTCTCAACGTAATGATCAACTACATTCGGAGCTCAAAAATTAATTTAAAGCAGTGAAAGAGGATTCAGCAAAACAACTGTCTGTATTCCAGATCCAGAACGAGAAATTGATTGAAGAAAATGAAAAGCTTCCTCAGCAGATGAAAAATATTGAGAGGAGGCAAAAAAAATATAACTTGATCATATACGGCTTAGGTGGCGAGGAATCTAATACGTTCACTGATATTCTGGGCTTATTCAAGGACACTTTGAAAATTTCCCGTGAGGAACGTGACATTCGCGATTCCTACAGAATAGGAAATAAAAATAATGATAAACATCCTCGACCTATAGTTGTGGAACTGGTGAATTATAGATTGAAAAGCAATATTTTCCAGAGTTCAAATACCTTGAAGAATTCAAGATTATATATCGCCAACGATTATATTGCTGAAGATTATAGAGACAGAAAATTTCTAAGCAATCAACTTAAATTAGCACGAATTTAAGATCCTTAAGCAACATTGAAAAAAAATCTTCTATACTTCAATCATAATTCATATTCCATCGACTCACTCAAGGCGAACCCATTGAGGGAAGAAAATTCACGAAATCCTGCTGAGATATCGGTTCCTACCCCTAAGGACGATAAATTAGAGAAGAGATCGTCTGCGAGATCGAAAAAATAAACTATTCGTTGTCGATATTTGGATTTATTGACCGTATTGAATTTGGTGTTGATATTATTATAATATATTGATAGGTTCCTTTCAAATTCGCCCTGGATATTTATATGTTTATAATTTTTTCTTTTTCATTCATGAGCATGTGAGCAGATGGGAAAAATGAAAATAAATCTATGCCATCTGAATATAAGATCATTGGTCGCTCATTATAATGATTTCGTTAATGAGTTCGATATCATCACTCTGTGTGAAACTTGGTTAAACATTAATTGTCGTACTATAGATATTTGTTTACCTGGTTACAATGTCGTGCGAAGAGACAGGGGTGGAGGAGTCAGGGGAGGAGGATTGGCTATTTATTTAAAAACTACTCTAATATTTTCGAAACTTCCAAACAATGATAACATTGAGGATTTGTGGGTGAGTGTGTTGCTACAAAACATGAGTTTTGCGGTAGGTTGTATCTATAAGCCGCCTAGATTGAACCTGTCAAATTCTCTCAATGAATTTGAAAATAGTTCATTATCAGTTATACCTCAATTTGATGAAATCATTTGTATGGGCGATTTCAATGTGGATTTAATGAATTTCAATAGTTTGCCTGTTCGGAAGATGAAGAATTATTTATGAGTACTGGGTTGAAGCAGATAGTCAACTTTCCTTCGAGAATATCTCTGAATACCTCCTCTATTCTAGACCTGATTATTGTTTCAGATCAATGCCAAGTTACAAATTGTAGTTCTCTTCATGTTCCACACATATCTGACCATGATTTGGTTTATTTCACCCTCAACCTGAATGGTGTAAGTGAAAGCAATAAAATTGTTCAGTACAGGGACATTTAAAATATTGATGAAGATCAATTATATACTGATTTACAGTCAATTCCGTGGCACCATA
This sequence comes from Zygogramma bicolorata, assembly GCA_032362365.1. NCBI lineage: Eukaryota > Metazoa > Arthropoda > Insecta > Coleoptera > Chrysomelidae > Zygogramma > Zygogramma bicolorata. The sequence continues at coordinate 301,075 of JAVJAQ010004967.1, read as the reverse complement.
TTTATGGCTTGGATACTATTGACGAAAAAGTAGCTTTTTTCAACGAGAACATGGACACCTTACTGGAATTACATGCCCCTTTCAGAACATCTTATCTAAGAAAAAAACATAAACCGTGGATTACTGATAATATTAAAATTATGATGAGGGAACGCGATAAAAAACTTAAAAAATTCAAACGAACTAAGAACATTAGCGATTTTGAAGAATACAAACAGCTGCGAAATTTCACGAATACATCTGTAGAGAGGGAAAAAAGAGCCTATTTGAATTTTCACATAAACAGGCATACCAATAATGCATGGGACACATTAAAAAAACTCAACATATATTCTAAGAGAAAAAAATGCGATATTCCAGATCATCTTTCTGATGTGAATGACATAAATGATTTCTTCATAGACTCAATTCCTCCTGCCCATCTGGGCACAGATTTTGAACAGTACTACAGTGGTCAACTTGCTGGACCCGATATAAGTTGGAGTTTTAGGAGAATCGAAAATAACAACATCTCAAAATACTTATCAGCAGTAAAAACAACGGCTGCAGGGGCTGATGGTCTCAATATTAGATTCATCATTTTATGCTGCCCGTTCATAATTGAATTCATCTCTCACATTTTGAACTTCTGCATTGAACATTCAGTATATTCAAGTCAGTGGAAATTGGCTAACGTAATCCCATTACCGAAATATGACGTCGTCGGTGAGCTCAAAGACCTGAGACCAATCAGCATTTTACCCGTTGTCTCAAAATTACTGGAAAGAGGTATCAAAGATCAACTTGTGGAATTCTTAGAAACATATAATATTTCACCCGATACTCAATCAGGATTCAGAAAAGGTCACAGTTGCGCGACAGCCCTTCTTAATGTGACAAATCGTATCTTCCAGGCAACCGACTCGGGAATGATTACTGTTCTAGTTCTCTTAGACTATTCGAAAGCTTTCGATACCCTGAATCATTCTGCTCTGAAACACATTCTACGATATATTGGACTTTCAGAAGAATCTGTTATGTTTTTTGACAGTTATCTCAGTGGTCGAAAGCAACGAGTTGTATTCAATAATAGGGTCTCTCAAACAAGAGAATTGACATGCGGAGTTCCAAAAGGTTCTATTTTGGGGCCAATTCTTTATGTTATTTTGACAGCGTCCTTTGAAAATGTTGTCTCGCACTGTTATCTTCAAATGTACGCGGATGATAATCAGGTGATGTATTCCTTCCACCCTTCAAATATACTGAATGGCTGTCAGAAAATTAACGAAGATCTGGATAAAATCTCCAAAATATCCACGGACCACTCTCTCTCATTGAATACTAACAAATCTAAGGCAATTCTAAGGCAGACTACTCTACCAAAAAATATTTGTGTTACTATCAATAACATTCCTGTACAGTTTTGTGATGTTGCAAAAAATCTTGGGCTCTGGATGGATTACTCTCTACGGTTCGAAAAGCATGTATCGGAATGCATTCGTGAAAGTATATGGAAACTAAAAATCTTATATGGGTCTCGTGCTACTTTGAATTCAAAGCTTAAAGAAATACTTGCGAGTCTCTGGTTCTCTCTACCTTCACTCATTGCGAAACGGTCTATAGCTCTTGTCTCACGGCAACTTATACACAGAAAATTCAGAAAATCCAAAACCGCTTCATCTATGGCATCCATAGACGTCAACCTATCAGTCATAAGCTTCAAGATGCCGGGTGGCTAAATATGAAATCTCGTCGTAAACTTCATTGCTCTATATTATGTCATAAAATAATTACATTGAAAACCCCATCATACCTTTACAGAAAGATTGTGTTCCGCACTGATGTTCACAATGTTAATATTAGATCGAAAGGTACTTCAATACCACCAATCCACAAAACCTCATTGTTTGAGAGAAGCTTCGCATATAATATATCTTCTATTTACAATGCTATTCCACATGATTTCAAGAATATGAAACTTTCCTCCTTTCGAAAACATCTGTTTGAATTCATGAAATCCTCTAATACCTAGAAACTAGTTACTTGTTTAAGTACATGTATCTATAGTCAATGAGTTTTTTTGATCCGGTGTGTTTGCCGTTTTTTTTTTGTTCTGTTTGTCCAAAGGTTGAGTGGAAGACCATCTCTGTGCACTTCAGGTGCTCAAGATGAACTCCGCCTTTTCAGTACGCATAGGAGATATCGAAGTAGCGTATATGTTAGATCTAAATTTTTATTGTAATCCTGTGTTATACTGAATTAAGGATATTATTATTATTATTATTATAATAATGCTGAAGTGCCCTTTCTACTGCAACAATGACAATAGCAATCTCTAAAAGAGCACTTATCTGACACATGATTTCGACGGCCGCAAACAGTACATCTGGGAAGTTTGCTTCCTCCTGCCTCTTGATATTGTTTTTTTTTTCGCTAAAACGGTTGACCTCACGAGTTTGGAAACTATCTGGCTTCGACGTGGAAGGGCGAGCATGCGCGGGAGTTTTTTTGTTTTGAAGTGAATTTCCGGTTCCTTCTTCACAGCACTGGTGAAAGATGGCCTACTAGCACTTTTTGAACTAGCAATTTCCACTACAAATGAAAATAACACTGTAGCCTTTCATTCAAACAGCCTTTATTTCACATGTAAGTTTTCGAAACCTATTATAAAACGGTTCACTGAAGCGTTTTCAACTTCTACAGCACCACTGAACTCACAATTTGACACTGAACTTCGAAAACGGGCCGCCCATTCTCTTAGAGTTTCGTTTGCAGTTTTCCTTGCCTCGAAAATTTTTTCTCGGAACGAAAACACTGATGTTGTTGATTATAATGTTCGTCCATCGATTTCAATACGTCAGAAAACGACTTTTTCTCGGGTTCGGAAGGAATGCACATGTCATACAATAACTTGTAAGCCTCTTCATTCAGCAGACTCAGAAGTATGGCACATTTACGATCATCTTCACTAATCGAGTTTGCCGTGAAATGGTTTTGAAAACGTTTCTCATAAATTGACCAATCAGACACTGATAGTGTGAACTCCTGGATGTAACCGGTATACTGCAGTTTTTTCTGTGCCGTTACAACAGACATAATTCACAACTCTTTCACTTTTATAACTCGTTGCCACTGTAATATCCCGAGCTCATAAATATGATGCAACTCGGAATATTACTAATAAATCAATAAATATGCTTTAGAGATTCAGAATTTCGATGCAAAAATTAAACACTTATTTCCATTCACAAATTCTATTTCGAACTGGTTTGAACACCTATATAAAAACTATATACAAAAAATTGTATTTCAATATCCCCCTAACAACAAACTGAGAGCTCGGAGATCTGCTCGATGTCTATACAGGGTTTATCGAACTCAATATCTCACGAATTGTAATATTTGTCAGATATCAAAATATGAACGGCAACTTAATAAATTTGAGTTTCAACCAATCCCAATAAACTGAACCTTTCGAAAAAATTTATATAGATGCTTCATCTATTCCAAAAGACCTCACAATTATTGATACTTTTTCGAAATTCGCCCAAGCCCATTCAATACCAGGAATAAATGGCATCAATATACTTGACGGACTTTTGACTTTTATTTTATTACTATGGTATATCACATACAATAGTATGTGATGGAGGATCTGAATTCAATAATCAAATTTTTCTGGATTTTTGTTAATAACATGAAAAAATTTCACAGTCTTCACAGAATTTAATGGAATACTCAATACTACATTATAATTGTATCCATTCTGCTATTGGATATAAACCGTTCGAAATAATTTCTGGACATCTCTCTTCGAAAGATCCATTTGACATATCTGAAAAAGACATAATATCAAAGTATGTTCAAAACCATGAAGAAACAATGCATAGAAAATTCGAACGAATTAAGAGGGGGATTGACGATAATGCTCAGATCAGCATCAACTTTAAGCAAAAAAGACTCGTTTAAATGACAATTGGCTGAAACGGGATTTGGTATACCGAAATATAAAGGATTGGAATAGGTAATGAAAAAAATTGAGACTCAAATTATTTCTACAAAAGGAGGTATTGAATTTCAAACATTCGCAATTTTTCAAAGTTTTTGTTTCAGAATGGAACTAAGAGTTGTCATCACCGTCATCACCTTATGAAGAATCATCCTGCCAAATGTAAGCTTCAGAAAGTCCATAATAAATGAGTCTTTCGAACTGAACTTCATTTCGTTCATGCATTATTAGAAACATTCAACATGCCAGCCATAACACGTGGAAATTTGGCCGAGAATCGCTCCATACGTAATGTGGCTATTTTCGCATAGGTGGCGCTAGGAAGGACCACTTCGAACGCGAGTTAGTCGTAAATCCTATTGGATTTGGTGAGCCGAATAAATAAAACGTAATTGTGTGTATTCAGTTTTGTCTGTGGCCTTTTTTTCCAATAGAAACTATAATATATAGTGGCATTCAATGTGAAGAAAAAAATATTATTCACTGCTATAAAAAGTAATTATCCATATCCATGTCATCTGGAAACATATTTGTTTTTTATAGTCTAACATTACAAATATCTCAAAATAGATCCAAATGACTTGTAATTTATAGTGTTTTCCGATTCTACTAAAACTTGGTAGATGTAGATTTCGAAGGTGGAGTTTTCAGATATTTTAAAATTCAAGATGGCGGATGAGTTTTGTGATTCAGTCGGATTCTAATCTAATTGGTGCCGCGAAGTTATTGGGATTGGAGATTATGAATTTTTTGTCGAAATTCAATACTTTTTTCCCATAAAATTTCGTGGACTTACAAGCAGAAAGCACCAAGTCATATAACATGATTTTGAGATATTCATGAAATCAACAGTAGTTGAGGGACTTTGTGCAATTTATATATATGTATATATATATATGAATATATATATATATATATATATATATATATATATATATATATATATATATGCAAGATGAATTTTTCTGGGTTTTTTATCCGTTTGGTATCTTCTGATTTGTTCGACTTCAATTGAAGTCCTTGCTTACTCTTGCTTGGTTACTTCGTAAGGGGAGTGATTGACCAGGACGGTATGGACAGATATTCATCTCACAGTTCTTGAGAATGAATTCAAAATGGAATTCGAAACGTCGAACAAATCAGAAGATACCAAACGGATAAAAAACACAGAAAAATTCATCTTGCATATCGAAGATCCGTGAAAACATCAATTTCTACATATATATATATATATATATATATATATATATATATATATATATATATATATATATATATATATATATATATATATATATATATATATATATATTTTATATATTGTTGTTGAGTTTGGGTGTCGAACTGCGTCTGGAGTTTTTTTCTCGACGTTTCGGCTCCGATTTTGGAGCCATTTTCAAGAGGTAAATGTGACTTTTTGCTGAGGTCTCAATCTGTTGAATTAGATGAAGCGTGAAGTCACATTTAACTCTTGAAAATGGCCTATAAAATCGGAGCCGAAACGTCGAGAACAAAACTCCAGACGCGGTTCAACCCAAACTCAACAATAACATACAACTGACCGCGGAAACCAATCCGAACACACACACACATATATATATATATATATATATATATTCACACTGAATTACTGAAAAAAATCTTCATTTCCGAAAGCAAAAATGTTTTCAAAAATTCTTGAACAGGTCGATTATAGTTTCAATCGGGTACCTCCTTTCGTCATTGGGGTATTTTTCAAATGGAAAAAAGAATAGAAATTATCCAGCGATTCCTGGTTTGATGGAATCATATCAAATTTTTGCAAATATATATCCTCAAGGCGTTCGTAATAATAATCTTCAACCAAATATAAAAGAATATACTGGGAATTTGATGTCGTTGTAGACTTAGTATATCATAATAAAAATATACTATAATAATAATAATAGTTGTTTATTTATTAAAAATTCACAATTTTTATACAAAATGCTCTGAAAGTGATGAAAAATAAGGTATGTTTATTTATATTACAATCGGAGGATCATTTTGAAATAATTTCATATAATAATTTATGAAGAATCCCATATTAATCAAAATATAAAAAATATCTCCCATAAAACATACTATACTACTTATGATAACATCAATAATAATAATGAAAAGTGACATCTCAGTTACAACAAATAATAATTGTAATGATAATAAAAATACATCATTCAGAATAAAAAGAAATATGAAAACTGAAATTCAACAGCAATAGTAGGTAAGTAATTCCACAGAGGCTGTCTTGTCATGAATGAAGGTTATCTAATTCAACAAACAATTTTTGATACATATATCTCTAAAAGAAAGTTCTAGCATAGCATAATATAGATAGATGATAGACCTTAGGGAGTATAATTAATAATGTTTTCTAATTTTTTCATTCCTTTTATTATAATAGCGGTATGCAAAATATTCTGCTACAATAAGGAAAAAGTGCCTTATTATTAATAATAAAAGAAAATCATTATAATAATAATTAGGATTGATAAATTGGTAGTAATAATTTGCAAGTAGCAAGTGTAGAAAATTTTTCATAATAATGACTTATACAAGAATGAAAATGAGCAACATTTGAATAAAGACAGCCAAAATAAAGATAAACAATAACAATATTCACTAATAGAAATGGACAAAAATAGAAAAAGAGTCATAAAATGTGACAAAAACTTTTCATTTTTAATGAAAAATTGTTGTTTCGTTACCACTCTTTCATTATCTTTTTTTTTAAATGTACTTACAATCATCAATTTTCTTTTTGCCTATTATTACTTTAATAATGATTTTTACATGAGTAAACTCGGTTCAAACACTTACCATTGATCTCCTTGTTCCTTTCTCATTCTATTGTAACCCTCATTCATTCCTTTTCCTGAAAGTACTTTAAACTACCGCGCACGTAAAGTGAATCGCGCATCTAATTGCGGAACCTGTGACGAGTGGCGAAAAGGCGAGAAACAAGAGAGAGTCAACTGCTAGACATTGTGGTGCTACTACAGATTTCGATAAAATGCAAAGTGCCTATCCATTTCTCAATCCTTAATACCATCATCCCCGTGACGAACTGGGTAAGTGGATAACATTCTCAAATTGAACTTGCGTTACGCTGTGATTTTATATTCATATACATAACATAACATAACATGGTCCTTCAGCCGAATTGAAAAATATCAATTTATTTCCAAGTACCGTCGACTATACAAGGTCACGCGTACCCATACTTCTTTTCTCTCTCTTTTGTTCGCTCACATTTTGTCCATTCATTTCGGAAACACCTGATTGAAGACGAAATAAATCTACGATATTCATCATTCACCATTATGTAAAGATATCTGGTTCATTCTATATTATTCCATTCAGTATCTTGCTGAATTTTTCATCCGTTGATTGATTGAAAATGATGTCTACTGCTGATCAGAAAATTTTGCGGGCTCAGGCCCTGAGACAAGCTGCTATTAATCGTTTGATTTCCATTTCAAATGCTGCAACCGAAGCCCAGCTCCATGAAGATAATCATAATAAATTCAAAGTGATATATTGTGACATGAAAAAAATTGAGAAGATTTCGAGACGCATCATTGTAGTGTTTTGACTCTTGTTGCTGGTCAGGAAACAAAATCAGCAGAGATAAATGCTATCGATAATGCCTTTGATAACAATTGTCAGGAGATTAATACTTTTTTTTTTATTATTCGAAGCCGTATACTCATTGGAAATGCATTGAAGATCCTCCATATCTTATTCATCAAAGCGCTGTTGGTCTTCGGCAGCTCATTGATACTTTTACCAAGAATTTAAGCGCGTTGAAGGCTCTTGGTCTAAATACTAAAAATTGGGATTTCATTACAGCTCATATGCTACTCGAACGTCTAGATCCTTCAACTCGTTTGGTGTTTGAACAGAATAATGCTTCCACTGATATTCCCAGGTAAGAGAATGTCTAAAATTTTGTTTCAAGACAATGTACAGCATTAGAATCTGCTATCAGTGCCAATCAAAGTTGATATGTCAAAACCCAAGATTTCGAGCACCAAACCGGGGCGAAATTGTCTGATGTCCACAATTCACGCAATAAGTCCGTACTGAAAGCAGCTGTGCCCTGTTTTTCATGCAAAGGAACTCATGTAATGGATAAATGTCAGATTATCCCATCGAAAACGCCGCAACAGCGTCATGAAGTTGTAAAAAATCAGAAGGCATGTATCAATTGTTTGGCCACTGCTCATGCAACTAATCAATTGTTAGGAAGGCCCCACTGGCTAGCCACAATATTAAACACTGCACTTCACACTTAACACAATATTTATTGATCCACTCCAGAACAATATGTCAGTTCAATACTGACTCACCTAAAATATCCTCAACCTAAAGAAAGATGTGTATCATCCTTATATAATAACAGATAGTGTACAGGGCTGTACTGAGCACTGATTCTAATGTAAAGTCCCTAACATTCGGCCATCCTGTTACTCCATTTGACCTCGAATGGATGCAAACACCCATCAGGATAATCTGAAACAGAACATTTCGATGAACAACTATGTGAGAATGTGCCATAACTCAGTTTGATCCCTAAGTTATTTGTGTCCGTTGGTTTAATCCCCAACTTCAACTAGGTTAGGTTAGCACGGTGGTCCGGGATGGAACCCACATAGGCCAAAGGCCCGTTGTGATGCCGTTAGGGGTGGTTACCACCCCCTCCACTACCGTGGTAACCAGTAGCTGCTGTTGATAAACAGCATAAGGTTTTCGATACCAATCGACTAGAGATCGGATAGGTTTTCAAAGTAGGGCTGACCCAGAGCAGAAAATCTTTTCTTGGATAGGGCAGGGCAGTGACAGAGTAAGTGGACCATCGTCTCTTCTTCCTCCTCGTCTTGACAGCTTCTACAGAAGTCATTCCGTTGTAGGATTCCCATACGTGCGGCATGGCATCCTCCAAGCCAGTGTCCAGTGATGGCCGCAATCGCGTTTCCAATGGAGTTCCTTAGGCCATGGTGAGATTGCATTGAGTCTGAGAGCAACGCTAGCCGCGTACTCCTTCCCATATAGGTCTAATGAAGTTAGATGTAGGATCATTTCCAGGGCTTTAGTAGGAGTTGTCCTAAGACACCCCGTCGTGAGAGTGGCAGCTAATCGCTGTACCTTTCGCACCCTTTTTCGGTTGACCTCTTTACATAAGGCTGGCCACCATACTAGTGATCCATACATGAGTGTGGGTCTTACGACCGCCGTATATAACCAGTGGACAATGTTGGGTCTCAACCCCCATTGTTTGCCAATGGTTCTTTTGCAGGTGTATAGCGCAACTGTCGCCTTTTCCACCCTTTCCTCTATATTTTCTCTCCATAACAGCTTTCGGTCAAGGACAAGTCCTAGGTACCTAGCTAACTTCAACTAACAATCATGAATTCAGTTTAGTCCCTAAATTATGAATGGATTTTTTTTTCATAACTTAGTTTGATCCCTGAGTTATTCTTTCCGGTTGGTTTAATCCCCAACTTTCACTCCTAATCATAGATTTAGTTTAATACCTAAATTATGATGGGTTACTTTTCATAACTTAGTTCAATCCCTAAGTTATTCTTTTCGGTTGGTTTAATCCCCAACTTTCACTCCTAATCATAAATTTAGTTTAATCCCTAAATTATGATGGATTACTTTTCATAACTTAGTTTAATCCCTAAGTTATTCTTTTCGGTTGGTTTAATCCCCAACTTTCACTCCTAATCATAAATTCAGTTTAATCCCTGAATTATGACTGGATTTCCACTTACTTATTGTCGTCTCTCACTGTGAACGGTTTGAGATGTTCCACACCAATAACTTCCTCATAGAGGTTTGCGTTCTGGCACCTTTCAGACCCTAATTCTTCTCGTACCTTATATCTATCATTTCCTAGATTTTCCTCCATTTCGAAAGGTCCTTTGTATTTTTCGACTAATTTCTTACTGTTTCCGTCAGTTTCGAAACTAGTTACTTTTTCGAGCACCAAATCGCCTATTTTATAAATCGGAGGTACTCTTCGTCTCATACTGAAAGCTTTAATCTGCCTTTCTCGATTTTCCTCCAATCTTTTTGCAACATCCTGCCTCAGTTTGGCTACGTCAATCGTTGGGGCTCACGGACATGAGCCACATATCGGTCACTCCCCAAGTTCAACTGAAATCCGATTAAAACTTCACCCGGAGCAGCTTGTACTGTCCTATCAAATGTACTATCGATTGCCAACTGAATTTTGGACACATCTTTGTCCCAATTTTCTTCCTTCAGACCTGAACCTACTGTTGCGGCAGCGTCCACAATAGTCCTGCTCTATCGTTCCACCTGACCATTTGCGCGAGGCACCGCTATAGAACCCTGATAATGGCGAATACCTTGTTCTTCGCATTTTTTTTCAATTTGTTGGATGAAAACGCTTTGCCTGCGTCCGATATCATACGCAGTGGCACTCCAAAAATAGCGACCAATTTACGCAATTCATTCAGAACCGGTGAAGTCTTGGTATTGGGAAGGGCACTCACAATTGTGAATCTTGTGAACGAGTCAACTTTAACAAATATGTATTTGTTGCCGTTTCTTCTCTCAATAAATGGACCAACATGATCAACATAGATAGTATGAAAAGGACGAGGGCATTTACGAATGGAAAATAAAAATCCCGGCTTTTTCCCTGCGGGCACTTTATGATATTGGCAATGTAGGCATGATTTAATATACCTTTTTTACAAAATGCCGCATCCGAGGAAACCAATATCGTTCTTGCAATCTATGAAGAGTTTTTTCTACCGAGAAATGTCCCAAATCATCGTGGGTAGCTTTTACTATCTGTCAACGACAGTTTTTCGGAACAAGCCAGCGCCGACCATACTCAGTGAGTTTAAAAAAACTCGCTCTGCCCTCTAATCATAATTATAAATGATATCTCTACCCACATCACCTGATTTCAAATTTCCTTCAATTTTCACAATTTCAGGGTCTTTGGCTTGAACAGCCGTCAACCAATCACCTTCAGATATTTTCATAATGCTATCTGATTGTATATTTTCGCTGCTTACGCATGGGTTACCACTCAAAGCATACACGTGACTCATTTCATTTCCTGATTTGTGAATAATTTGAAAATTATATTCTTGTAATGAGGGGACCCATCTGCCAATGCGTGGATTCATATATTTTTTTTTTCAATTGTTCCTCGAACTGCATTACAGTCAGTTCTTATAATAAATTCGATACCCAATAAATAATGTCGAAACTTTTGCAGTACAGACACTATTGCCAACAACTCTAACTCGAATGAATGGAATCTTTTCTCGCTCTCGCTTGTTTGTGCAAATTTATTGATGAATTTTTTTTAAGTAACTCACCAAACCCAAGAACTGTCGTAACTGATGAATGTTTTGTGGAATAGGAAAATTTTGTACAGCTCTCATTTTATTGTTACCGGGACAAATCCCTGATTCACCAATCTCATAGCCTAGAAACAGTATACTGCTTTGTAGAAATGAACATTTGTCTGAATTTAACGTTAAACGAATTTCCCTTTAGATTTGGAAGACTTTTTGTAACGTTTCAATGTTTTCTGCCTTCTGAAAAATCGGCATTCTTTTAGTCTATTTATTGGATCTTCTACACAAGCAAGTGGAGATTTTTCTTTGACAGTGATTTTGTTAAGCTCTCTATAGTCGACATACAAACGTTTTTCATTGTTTTTCTTATCAACTAATATAATTGGGCTGGCAAATGAAGACTGCTTTCGCGAATTATACCTGCTGCTAACAATTCAGACACCAACTTTCTGACTATTGGTTTTTCACTTTGTGCCAACCTGTACGGACTTCGTGCAATAATTTAAGAGTGGCATAGTTGAATTTTCATCAAGAAATTTTTGATACCTCAAGTGATTTGAGAGAAGAGGCTACACAGTCACTATCAAAATCAAGAAATGCCAAAAGGGAAGGGTCATTGATCTCAATGTTTCTATAGAATTTATCTTCAGTAGAGCTCTCAATGACATTATTTTTTTTGCGGTTTTTCTCTGAACTTCTCTTATTTTACCTCGGTCTGTCTTTTTTGTGAGTAACAATCTGCTTCGATATGACCTTTTCTATGGCAATAATTGCATTTCTTATTATTATAACTTCTACACTCACTTCATTCGTGTCCCCGTTTATTGCAATAAAAACATTTAATTTGATTGTTTTGTATTTTTAAATACTTATCATGCTTCTCAGCAGGCTTTGAATGTTCCAGTTTGGTATTTGAAGTATTGTAACCTATTTGATTGTGACTGGGTTCTGCCTCAGCATATGTTCTGTCCCTCAAATAACTTGCTAGATGATTGAGATCCGTAATAACAGCTGCTCTCACAGCCGACGCAACCGTGTCATCTGCGATCGCGCCGAAGATGAGAGAAACTTTGTCAGCGTCGGAAAAATTCGCTTTTAATGCTTTTATTTTAGCTAAGTGATCAAAATGAAAACTGTACAATGATTCCCCCTCTAATGACTTGTGATTCGCAACTTCCATAAAAAAAATTTATGAGTATTCCTAACTGACTGAAATATGGTAGAAAGAATTCTTTTCCATTTAACCCATGAATAATTCGCCCAACCGATTTTCGTTTGAATATACGTTTGAAACCATTGTGATGCAGTATTTCTAAGTTTACTCAAAGCAATAGTTTTTGTTGTATTATCGTCCCATTTGAAACATGTTGCATGTTGATCCACAATGTTTAACCAATCTCTACCCGAATCGGGCTTTGGGTCAAACTCCGGAATTGTAAAAACATTTTTCGACTCACCTCGTTCACAAAAATCAAAATAGGTGCTCCTTACCCTGGGTTTTCGACCTTTACGGTTGCCCAATTTCTTTTTATGTGCTCGTCGTTCAGGTTCACTGCTACTAGAAGGAACTTCAGAACTTGATGAAGATTCTGAGGAACTCGACCTTCTACGGCGTTTTTTTGATCGCCGTCCTGCCATGTTCAAACGTTGAGTGTGGAGCGAAAGAGACAAACAAAATCCGATGTGTATCCCACTTCTGAGATGTTAGGAAGGCCCCACTGGCTAGCCACAATATTAAACACTGCACTTCACACTTAACACAATATTTATTGATCCACTCCAGAACAATATGTCAGTTCAATACTGACTCACCTGAAATATCCTCAACCTAAAGAAAGATGTGTATCATCCTTATATAATAACAGATAGTGTACAGGGCTGTACTGAGCACTGATTCTAATGTAAAGTCCCTAACACAATGTTCAAGTCAAAAGAGATGTCGGTCCTGTTCGAAGTCTCTCACACACCTTGTTACATTTTTCCACAGCCTCACCTTCCGCGATGAATGAAAATAATTCGAATGACAACACTCATACTTCACATTCAACAGTACACGAATACGATGCTGATTCTCACGCTTTGAATGATATTGCTTCTCATTCGAACGTCAAAAAAAACTTTTACCGTAGGAATTATAAGAAACGATAGAGAAATTCTACTTTCTACAGTCTTAATAAATATCAAAGATACTTTCGAGCAATGGCACTCTGTCAGTGCAATCTTGGATAGTGAAGCACAATCCTCATTTATCAGCAAACGTTTTGCCAACAAATTAGGATTTTCAAAATTCAATATCGCTATGTCATAACAGAGTTTGGATAAAATGTGCACCTCTGCTGAATCAGGAGTTCATTGTACTATCGCTTCATTGCATAATACTAACCATGTTTCAGAATTGGATGCAATTATATTAGATAATATATGTGATAAAGTACCCACAACATCTTTTTCTATAGGTAAATTTCCATATTTGTCCAAGTTGAAACTTGCAGATCCATATTTTTATGAAACTAAAACTGTTGATATTCTGTTGGGTAATGACATTTTTCCGTACATTTTGCGAGACGGCAGATTATATAATGGCCCCGATCAACCAGTTTGTATCAATACAATATTTGGTTGGGCGGTGATGGGAAAATTCCATTATCACCCTGTGTTTCAAAGTCGATCGAATCTTCTTTATGAAATTCGCCTATGTCAATTTGGATGCAACTTTGTAAAAGTTTTGAAAGGTAGAGGAAAAACCCGACAAAACAGTCATTTCTCCTAAAGACGAATATTGCGAAAGTCATTTTGTAGAAACAACAAAGCGTAACTCTGAAGGCAGATATGTTGTATCACTTCCTTTCAAAATTATAGCCTCTGATTCCGAGGACACCCGTACAAATGCAATACGTCGTTTTCTGAATTTAGAAAGGAGACTTCGTGACTATTTGAAAACAATCATATGGAGCGAGTTCCAGAACCGCCTTCATCTGAATTACAAAAATATTTTTCATTGCTCATCATGCAGTTTTTGAACGAGATTCAACAACTACTCCACTGCGGGTAGTATTTGATGCATTTAGTCATGCAAATGATAAGGTTTCCTTGAATGAGGCTCTTTTTATTGGTCCCAAATTACATTAAATGATCTTGTTAATGTTTTATTCCAGTTCAGACTATATGAATTCGTGTTGTGTTGTGATTCACGCCAAATGTACCGTATGATACTGATTGCGCCGGAACATAAAAAATTTCAAAGGATTTCATGGCGCTTCACGCCAAGCGAACCTATACTCGATTATGAGATTAATAGAGTTCTCTTCGGAATCATCTACTCCGCATTTCTAGCAATAAGATGCCTTTTGCAGTTAGCAGATAATTATAAAGACTCACCACTGGCCTGAGATATATCAAAGAATTGTGTTTATGTTGACGATATTATTTTTGGGCACAATTCTTCCGATATCATTTCACACATGAAAGGTCAGTTGATTGAATTATTTTCTCATCCAAGAAAATGGATGAGCAACGATTCCATCTTCTGTCAGATTTACCAGAATCTCATAAGCAAACCATGAATTCTTTGAATTTGGAAAACGACATATCCATGAAAATTCTTGGATCACATTGGAATCCAAATTCTGATAATTTCTCCTACTCCTTTGACTGCTCCGACAAAGAGTGTACCAAAACAACCATTTCATCAGAGCTTGCACGTATATTTGATCCTTTAGGGTTTTTAACCCCAATCACAATATATGCAAAATTGATAATTCAATATTTATGGACTCTAGGTCTAGCAGGGGATCAACTCCCGCCCCCAGAAATCGTAACAAAATGGGAGGTACTCAAATCTGAATTAAATCATTTTCGAACTTTCAGCATTCCTCGAAAAATTGATACTATTCATACAACTTCTCAGCAGTTACATGGGTTTTGTGATTGCTCTGAGAGAACTGAAATAACTGAAAATAAGTCGAAATCAAAAAAAAATCTCTTTGAGAGACAGCACAGTCAATTTGAATTGGATTCAGAGTTCTCCACACTGTTGGAAAACCTTTGTTAGTAATCGAGTAAGTTTCATACGAGAAATACTCTCTCCAGAATTTTGGTATCATATTCCATCAATTATAAACCCTGCTGACTGTGGCTCTAGAGGTTTGTTTCCATCACAACTTGCAAACTTGTCGATGTAGTGGAAAGGTCCCCCCTTTTCATGTCAAAATGGAAATACTTGAAAATTTTCAACATTTGCTAATTTTGTTTCTCCTGCGGTCTCTGGAGAAAAATAAAATTTTTTCATAACCACTACCACAAATTATAATTTCATTGATTCTCTTTTAGATAATAAGAGTTCATTATTCAATGAAAAAGAATAATAGCATATTTTTTGCCTGCAATTGAGTGTTTTGAAACTCATAAAAGAATCTTTCCTGTTCAGTTTACTCTTCCTGAATTGCATCAAGCCCTTCTTTTCATTGTGGAACATGTTCAATACTCGTTTTTCCAGGAAGAAATATCTTTTCTCAAAAGAGAAAAATTGCTTTTGAAGGCACTAAGAAAATTGAGTCCTTTTTGGATGACGATGGATTTCGCTTATGTCATTCTGACAAATCTTATGCCAAGAAATTTCCTATACTACTTCCCAGTAAATCCAAATTGGAAAATTGACAAAACTCATTATCTCGGAAATTCATATTACTCATTCACATTGCGGTATTCAAACCACACATTTTTTACTCTCTCACGACATTTTTGGTCACTTACATCTAAGAAAAATATAGGAAAGATTATAAATGATTGCTTAACTTGTTGGAAAATCAATCCAATTGCAATTCAGCCCCCTATGAGCAACCCACCTAAGTTTCGGGTATCTCAGGTAAAGGCGTTTTTTACGGTAGGAGTTGACTTTTGCGGTCCTTTTCCTATAACTGTGGGTAGATTAGAAGGTTCGAGAACTGGCAAATCATATGTTTGTCTATTTATTTGTAGCTCTACAAAAGCGGTACATGTAGAATTAGCTTCTGATTTATCCATTGAGTCGTTTTTATCTGCATTGCGTCGATTCATAGCAAGAAGGTGTAGATGCTCCACAATCCTTTCAGATAACGGTAGAAATTTTGTCGGAGCAGGAAAATATTTGAAGGGTATATTTGCTGGAGTTGCTGAGAGGGAAGCTATTTCGTGGATATATAATTGCGCTAGTACACACATGGGGGGTATATGGGAGGCTAACATCAAATCTTTGAAATATCATTTGCATAGAGTAGTGTGCAAACAAATACTTACCTACGAAGGGTTCAATACAGTTCTGACACAAGCAGAAGCTGTTTTGATTTCACGTCCACTGTGTCCAATGAGCCTGGAGCCTTTGACCGCTATTCCGGACCCAGACACTACTGATGTCAAAATGATTCGGCTTTCGCGATGGCAGCTTTTGCAGCGAATCCGTCGAGATTTCTGGAATCGTTGGCATCGCGAATATTTGCATACTTTGCAACAGAGGAATAAATAGACATATCTGGTTTCACCAGTTTCCATTGGAACTATGGTTCTCATTAAAGATACTAATACCTCTCCTTCAGAGTGGGTACTTGGTAGAATAAATGAATTAATTTACGGAACGGATAATATTGCAAGGATAGCTGTAGTAAAAACAACTAAAGGCTTCATCAAAAAATATTTGGTGAAGCTGTGTCCTTTGGCAAATTGTTGATTACTCTGAATATGCCCTGGGCATATTCAGGGTGGTAGGAATATTTCGTTATCACTGTTTCATTATCTTTTTTTTATATGTACCTACATTCATCAATTTTCTTTTTGCCTAATATTTCTTTTATTATGATTTTTACATAAACTCAGTTCAAACACTCACCATTGATATCCTTGTTCCTTTCTCATTCGATTGTAACCCTCATACATTCCTTTTCCTGAAATTACCTCAAGTACCACGCAAGTAAAGTGAATCGCGCATCTAATTGCGGAACCTGTGACGAGTGGCGAAAAGGCGAGAAACAAGAGAGAGTCAACTGCTAGACATTGTGGTGCTACTACAGATTTCGATAAAATACAAAGTGCCTATTCATTTCTCAATACTAAATACCATCATCCTCGTGACGAACTGGGTGAGTGGGTAACATTCTCGAATTGAACTTGCGTTACCCTATGATTATCTATATTCATTAACATAACATAACAATGGTAATAATAAATAATAAAAATCATTATTGAGAGATAAACGGGAGAGAACTGTCTCAAGTTCAATGTTATTTTGAATAACACATCACAAATACATTTTTTTCCACTGTATGCGGCTTTGAGTCAGCTGCAATTACTGAAAATTATATGCGGATATAAGAACCTATTACTGGTTTTCCCATTGTCCTTAAATTCATTATTATATGTTGAGAGAAATGATAAATAATTATACTGACAATATTTAAATTAACCACAATTAGGCAACCTCAAAAACTTTCGCGACAATGAGTTTTTGAAAAATCTTGAAAAAATCTTTGGTTGCAAGTTGTCAACATTAATTTTTCCCCAAGAATATAAAAAAAATCCAAACGAGGTTGGTGTTTGCAGATTTCTCAAAATCTCATTATAATAATAATATTTATTCACCAAGTACATAACAGTATTTCACATGACCAACTGATAAGTTGGAAAAATAAATAATGGAATCCCACAAAGGCTGGGCCTGTAAGTGGGCGTTGTTTATTTAAATAGGTAAATGTAGTTATTGTGTATGTGTGAAATGAATTTGTAAGATATAATTTCATGAAGTGATACTACAATACAACTAGTGGTAGAAAAATCTGTATAAAATAAATCAATAATTAATCACTCATATACTTTCAAAGATACAATTGTGTACATGATTTTGAAATTTTTTTTTCTCCAGTCAATTTCCTTACTCCCGCACTCGTTCCGAGAGGAGTCTGAAAAGTGAGACTTGTGCCAACTCATCCCCAGTTCGAGTTTCAGTCATATGAGATTGCTACATGAGAGTTCAATGAATATATAGTTAATATTCTTATTCAGGTTTCATTATAGTAATCAGTATTTTTGATGTCGATCATCTCATGAGAGAAAGTGCGTTCGAATAATGGTAATGAATTATTTGTTTTCAAGTCGATAGGTAGAGCATTATAAACTTTGGGTTTCAGGAATGAGGCGGATCTTTGAGAAATCGTTTTCGAAACAAATGGAACCGAAAGATAGGTAACACCTTGTCTTGTACCGTATTTATGAGCGGTATATTGTTTATCCGTACTTTTTTTCGTTTTAGGATCAGGATACTCATGAATATTTGCTTGACGTCCAGGACATGTGCCAACTGATGAATCTCATCGCTCGGATAAGTAATTTTTTTTAATATATAATTCTCAGTATCGATTTTAGTACTGTTTCCACTCCTTTCATATGGTTATTGTACGCCTCACCCCATGCAATTATCCCATATCTGAGCTGAGACTCAACCAAAGCAAAATATAATGTTTTCAAGTCTTTTATTTGAATAATATTTCTCATGTATTTGAATTTTGAGAAAAGGCTCCTGAGTTTTTGTAGCAGTTCACCAATATGAACATCTCATTTCATTGAACTGTCTATGTGGACTCCTAGATATTTAATATTTTGTACAACAGGAATTTCTATAACGTTATTTTTTTCTCTTATAACCAGACTATTTGAAGTAGGCATTTTATGTTTTTTTAATAGCGAAAGGAACACATTCAGTTTTTTCGGAATTTATCGTGAGGAGTCTCGAGTCAAACCATGTCTTAATTTTCAAGAAGTTTTTCTCAGCTTTTTCAAATAAAGTGGGCCAATCCGCTCCCGAGTAAAATATCGCAGTGTCATCTGCAAAGCTGATAATTTTTCCTTCGGACGATATATTATATAATTTGTTTATGTATAAATCAAACAATATCGGTCCTAGAAGCGTGCCTTGAGGAACACCGTATTCAAATGTATGGAATTCGCTCAATTGTCCATCTATATTTACGCCTTGCTGTCTATCTTCCATATAGCTTTTCAACAAGGACAAAATGCTACCTCTCAGTCCCATGTGTTCGAGTGTTTCTAACAGTTTTGAATGGCTCACTGTGTCGAACGCCTTTGCAAGGTCCACAAAAATGCAAAGAGAAGGATCACTTCTTTCTAGGGATTCATATATTTTGGTTGTTGAAAAATCTACTGCATCGTCAGTTGACATGCTTTCTCTGAAGCCAAATTGATGTGGTGACAGTAAGGTGTAGCTAGTGTAGAAATTTTTTATTCTTGTTTTGATTAAAGATTCCAGTACTTTTCCGATGTTGGAAATCAATGATATGGGCCTATAATTATTGCAGTCGAGTTTATTACCTGCTTCATATATTGGCTTTATCTCTGAGATTTTAAGTAACTTTGGCCAAATCCTTGTTGTCAGTATTTCATTATAGAGGTGGGTAAGTGGATGAGAGATTATGTTTACATCATATTTCAGACTTTCAGCGGTGATGTTGTCTATTCCTAGTGCCTTTCCATTTTTTAATTGGGTTATTGTGTTATATACCTCTATTTCAGTTATTACTCCCAGAAACATAGTATTTGGTGTTCTGAAATTGTTCTCCAATTCCTTTTTATCAATCTTTTCTGCCAGGTTTTTTCCAATAGCAGTAAAGTGTTCAACGAATCTGTTTGCTATTTCTTTCGCAATAGTAGATATTTCACCTTCAGCTAATTCTATTTCTTTTATGGCAATTTTAGTTGCTTCATTGGAACACGCCTCTTCAACGGTTTCCCAGAGCTGCTTTGCATTTCCTCTATGGGACTCATTTTTTTCTTGGTAATATTTGCGTTTTGTTTCTTTCATGATGTTGTTGAGCTTATTTCTGTGAATTTTGAATTCATTCAGCAAATCAAGATTTTTTTTCTCGCTGAGCCAACTTTTGTACATCTGATTGCGTCTATTTATTGATGTTATAATCGCTGTTGTCATCCATTTCTTTTTCTTTTCCGTTCCTTTGATCCTGATTTTTTTTGTGCCTTTATTCAGGGCTGTTTTCAGTTTTTGGAGAAGTATTTCTGTGGATTCTTCTACCTCTTTGCAATTGTTCCTTGAGTTCTTTATAATTAATTACTTTTTTTATTCTAGGTACTGTTTTTTTCACTGGAATATCCACCACAAATTGAAAGCTTAATGAATAATGATCAGTGAAGTTTATTCTGAGAATAATTGGTATGATTTGACTGTAAATGTTATTGAAAAATATATGATCAATACAGGTGCCCGAATTTCCTTGACCCTTGTGAATCCATTTATTGCAGATAAGAGACCTGCCTCACACATGACATTTTGATACTCTTGCGAAATATCTGTCTCAGTCAAAATATTGATGTTCAGATCTCCAACAAAGATATTCGTGTTGTTTTTATTTACATTTTCGAAAAGGTATTGTCGCAGGCAATGGATAAATGGCTTTGGAGAGGAGGAAGACGATCTGTAAAGGCTTGTTTAATTCAGATTTTGATTATACAAATTAATTTTTTTTTTATTGGAGTAGATAAATATTTTTACGATTTTGTGATTATAGTTGAATCGATTTTTAATGAAAACCATACAACCATCATTTTGATTTAATTGCTCTTACCTATAAATGGTGTCGTACCCCGAAATTCGGAAAACGTTGATATTTTTTATTTTCCACGTTTCTGATGAGACGATGACATCAAAATCATCTCGGAATTGGCTCAATAACATTTCCAACTCTTCATATTTTTTTGATATACTTCTAATATTGCAATGTATCAATCGGAACTTATTTTCAATTTTGGAATCGTAGTTCATTCTGCTTTCACAATCTGTGATATCATCTAAAATCAATGTTTGGGGTGAGTAATTGTCAAAATCACGGATAAAAGTGTCCATTCTTGAAATTTTCTACTGAAAGTTTTGTAAGTTGAGAACAAATAGGACTACACAAAAGATATTTCAAAATATAAATACTGTGCAGGAAAGAAAAAACACATGGACCAGTTAGCTATTTCTTGATTTGCAATCTGGTATTGGTCTTCGACCTATGATCGTTCGTTTCCCTAGGTGTGTGCTGGAGCTTCCTCTTTTCTTCTTGACTCACAAGGGTGTTTACTGAAGTGTCGCTGCTAGACGCAGTTGGGGTACCTGGTTCACTATGTGGTTTCGACTTTTTAGCTGTGATTTGTTCTATGTTGGGTATTTCAGGAAACGTATCCAATTGTTTCAGTGTTTCATATGTGTATTCATCCCCATTCACTACTAATTTATTGTGCTTGATAAATGCTGAATACTTTTTTCTCTGGCCTCCTTGAATTGACTATGTAGGAATTTCCTTTGTTCCAGCTCTTCTGTCGTGAAGTCTTGGCTGAAGAATATTTCCTGTCGTTTCAGTTGATCAGAGTTTACTTTGGCTTGGATAAGTATTTCAGATTTCAGAAAAAAACTGCTGGCTTCAATCAAGATTGGCCTTATTTTATTTTCTGTTTTTTGGCACAGTCTATAAATGTCTCTGAAGTCTTGGATACTGCAATCTATTTTCAATATATTCTTGAGTGATATGTTCAATCAAGTTGTTTGACTAAAGGGCCACTGGCAACCCTGTTCTAGAGGTTCTCGGTTACTGACAGTCTGTCGTCTGTCAGAATATATATGTAGCGAAATGTAAAATGTATGAGTTTTTGGGGTTATGAATAAAAGATATAGTTATCTTAAAAAGTGTCTGTCTGAAGTCTCTTTTGTCCATGTGTCGGACATAACATAATTTTGGCGACGAGGTAGGCGTTCTCTCGCGCTTGAAGTATCCACAAAGTCGGCGTTTTAATAAATATCAATTCTAACCTGAAAACCACGTGTATGATAAGAGTCAAGAAGTTAAAAACTAGTCAGCATGGCATTAATAGGATCCATAGAAGCATTCAACCCAAAAGAGTCAGATGTTCAATCGTATATCGAACGTTTAGAGCAGCTATTTATTTGTAATGAGGTAGAGGAAGCCAAAAAAGTCCCCATGTTTCTGACACTGATAGGAGGGGAAGCATATCGTCTTCTGAAAGACATCCTAGCTCCAGTCGCTCTCAGTAGTAAACCATTCAGTGAGTTAAAAGAGGCATTAGTTGAACACTACTGTCCCAAACGGTTGGTGATAGCCGAAAGGTATCAGTTCTATAACGCTCATCAGGGCCCAGATGATGTAAGATCTTATTTCGAGAAATTGAAAAGCTTAGCAGAGCATTGTCAATTTGGAAGTTTCCTCAACGAGGCTCTTCGGGAAAAATTTGTATGTGGGATACGCTCAGAAACAATTAAGCGTAGACTCCTAACCGAAGATGGACTTACTTATGAAAAAGCATATCAGGTGGCAGTATCTATGGAGTTAGCAGAAAATAAAGCAAGAAGTATGATTGCAGAAGGTAATGTCAATAAAATACATCATGCCAGGAGTCATAATCATCTACATAATAGTAGACCACTAGTAAGTAAGTTTCAGTCGTCATCAGGTCCAAGTCGTCCAAAATCAAGTTGTAAAAGGTGTCTTCGTACACATCAAGACAATAATAAGTGTCCTGCAATCGATTGGAAGTGCTATGCATGTGGTCGAATAGGGCATACTGCAAAATCTATATTTTGTAGAAATAGGGTTCATGGTTTACAAGAAGAAAATGAATCGCAGCAAGAAGAACTTGAACCTTCTGATGATTCATTAGAGTTAGGGTATTTAGAACATTCAGGAGAAGAGTTGCTGTTGAACTATTTAGAAGGTAAACATACAGGTAGCCTAAGGGTGAAATTACCTGTGTCAAATAAATTGTTAGTAATGGAAGTCGATTCAGGCGCTTGCAAATCTGTAATGCATATTGATGATTACACAAAACTATATCCTAATGTACCATTACAACCGGTTCAATATAAATTGAAGGTTGTAACAGGAGAAAATGTCAAAATAGTAGGTCAAATAGTAGTGGATGTGACATACAAATGTAAATCTTTTAAGCTACCTTTAACTATTCTTAGCAGCAATACTAAATTCGTCCCATTATTAGGGCGTGATTGGTTATTTGTTTTAAACCCACTTCGGACAAATTTGGTAGATGCTAATATTATTTTAGAAGGTGATAGTATAGGGAGATTAGATTTAGTTAAATCTAGTCCTGTGTCGAGTCAAAAACAGTGTGTGAATCCGGGTCAAAGTCAAGGCTATTCTAATATGAGTGTCGATCAAAATTTGATAGACAATTTGAAAAGCCAGTACACAAACGTTTTCAAAGAAGATCAGACTTCTTTTATTCATGGCTTCAAAGCCGATATTAGATTGAAGGCAAATACAAAACCAATATTTTGTAGAGCCTATGATATACCATATGCCTTAAAGGAAAAAGTTGAAGTAGAATTAAAGAAGATGGTCGAGTCTGGTATTTTGGTTAAGGTTAAGAGCAGTAATTGGGCCAGCCCTATAGTAGTGGTCCCAAAAAAAAATTGTACAGAAATCAGAATATGTGTCGATTTCAAAAAGTCTATAAATCCAGTGATAGACACCGATCATTGTGTTCTACCATTACCCAATGATATTTTTGCAGGTCTCAGCCAAAGTAGGTGCTTCACAGTACTTGATTTGAAAAGTGCTCATCAACAGCTTTCAATTAATGACTCATCTAAGGAACTTTTTACAATCAATACTCATTTAGGATTATTTCAGTTCAATAGGCTAACTTATGGGGTTAGTTCTGCGCCTGCCATATTTCAATCTGTTATGGAATCAATTTTAGCAGGTTTACCAAAAGTAAGTTGCTATCTTGATGATATATTTATTCATGGCCATAATGTATCAGAATGCTATGAAAATGTTGTAAGAGTTTTAAACCGTTTGAAGGAATACAATGTGAAAATTAATCTTAAAAAATGTTCATTTTTCAAAGAATCTGTGCAATTTTTGGGTCATATCATTGATGCTCAAGGTATTCATCCAACCCTAGAGAAAGTTGAGTGTATTGAAAATGCACCTTCTCCAACCAACCTCACTCAACTAAAATCCTATCTAGGACTGTTAAACTATTACGGCAAATTTATACCTATGCTGTCATCCAAACTAAAACCACTCTATGATCTTTGCAAAGCTGAAAATTCGTTTGTGTGGTCTGATGATCATGAAAAGTGCTTTCAACTTAGCAAAAAATTTATTACTTCAGATGATGTACTTACTTTCTATGATCCAACCCTACCCATCTTCATTACTTGTGATTCTAGCAGTTATGGCGTAGGTTCAGTATTAAGTCACCGAATTAATGGAATAGAAAAACCTGTACTGTTCGCATCAGCCACTTTATCCAAGTCAGAACAAAAATATTCTAATTTGGAGCGAGAGGCTTTGGCAATTATTTTTGGCGTTAACAGATTTCACAAATATATTTTCGGTCGAAAATTTACCCTAGTAAGTGACCACCAACCATTAAAATTCATATTTGGTAAGCTTACCGGAATCCCAGTAACAGCAGCGGCGCGAATAACAAGATGGGCTATCACACTATCTGCCTATGATTACGATATTTAATATCGAAAAGGGGCATTAATAGCTAATGCAGATGGCTTATCTCGATTACCAGTTCCTGTTGACACTGAAATTTGTAATTCTCTTTATTCATTTAATACAACAGAACAGGTACCTTTAACTTCATCTGAAATTGCATTCTCTACAAAGCATGATCCTGTTTTGAGTAAAGTATTGGATTTAACTTTATCAGGATGGCCAAATAAGTTATTTGACGACAAATTAAAAACATTTTGGAATAAAAGACACGAATTATCTGTAGAAAATAACTGTGTTCTTGTGGGCAGCAGAGTTGTAATACCCAGTTCACTTCAGCATACAATTTTGGTGTTATTTCATGAACAACACTTGTGAATTGTTAGAACAAAAATGTTGCTAAGAAGTTATTGCTGGTGGGTCGGTATTAATGAAGATGTTGAAAAATTTATCACAAATTGTGAAATTTGTCAATATACTCGAAAATTTTCAAATAGTGGCATATTATTGCCATGGCCAAACGCACCAAATAATTTTTATAGATGCCATATAGATTTTTTCCAAAAATATAAATATACTTTTCTGCTATTAGTGGACCAAAAAACAAAGTGGATTGAGGTGAAATTAATGAGTGAGGGCACTAACGCTAATGAAACAATTTTAAAATTAAAAGAAATATTTTCAACATTCGGTTTGCCAGTTGAGTTGGTAAGTGATAATGGTCCACCGTTCAATTCAGAACTTTTTATCAAATTCTGTGAAAAAAATGGAATGAAACCATCAAAAAGTCCACCCTACCATCCCCAGAGCAATGGTTTGGCAGAAAGAGGTGTACAGACTGTGAAAAGGGGTTTAGAAAAGGCATTATTTTTTGAAAAAAGTGAAAATATCAGTAAAAATACAATATTTAGTAGATTGTCTAACTTTTTATTCACTTATCGAAATACTCCTTCTACAGTGACCGGATTAGCACCTTCTCAGAATATTTTCAAAATTAAACCCAGGACTAGGTTCGACTTATTAAAACCAACTTTTCAATATAAAAGTAAACAGGACTCAGGCGTCAGTCAAACTAAGTTATACTCGGTGGATGATAATGTATTTGTAAAGAACATAAAAACAAAAATGTGGCAAAAAGGTAAAATAATAAAGGTACTTAGTTATTGTACTTATTCAGTCCAGTTAGGTGATGGGTTGAAAACTTTCCATACAAATGATATTCGCTTAAATGAATCTCAGTGCAGTGATGAGTTACAAATGAAAACTGATAATGATCCTGTTGTTTCTCCTGTTGATATTGCTCAGGAAAATCTTAATATTGCTCAACCACTTGATGTATCAACTAGCTCCACTGTGCCTCTTAGTTATAATGTATCACCCAGTAGCCCTAGTACTAGTAGTACACATAAATCTACTGTGAAAGATGGTATATTACCAAATAGTTTGAATCCTAGCATTACACCTAATGTATCGGTTTGTAAATCTAAGCATCTTGTTAGCCCTAGGAATGTTCCAGTTATTAGTTCACCAAAAGTTGTAACAAGGTCTGGGAGAATTGTAAAACCACCTTCCAAACTTAACCTATAATTTCAAGAAGGGGAAGAATGATATGTTCAATCAAGTTGTTTGACTAAAGGGCCACTGGCAACCCTGTTCTAGAGGTTCTCGGTTACTGACAGTCTGTCGTCTGTCAGAATATATATGTAGCGAAATGTAAAATGTATGAGTTTTTGGGGTTATGAATAAAAGATATAGTTATCTTAAAAAGTGTCTGTCTGAAGTCTCTTTTGTCCATGTGTCGGACATAACATTGAGAAGATTTTGAGTTGTTCTGGGTAAGTTTTCTTCCTCTTCCTTCACCCCGTGTACTATCGAATTATACTTTTTTTTACCTTTTTTCGATTGTTTGAACTATGGTTTTCAACTCCTTGTTTTCATTTTTCAGTTTATTATTTTTTTTTCAGATCATCTATTTCCTTGACAATTTCGCTTTTCAAATCTTTAATCTCGTTTCTTAGATCATTGTTGCCATCCTTTATATAGGTCTTCCATTTCCTGTGATTCACGTTATTTTAGGTTGTGCAGACCAGTTTGACGATACACTCCTGGACTATATTCGAAATTTATTCTATTTGGAATCTATTTCGTTTATCTACAGCACCTCGGATTTTTGCATATGGAGAAGATAGGCAATACCAGTTTTTATCGATGAATGAAAACAGAATACACAACCATCTGAATTATAGATTCGTGATTGTAAATCAACACATGTGTATATAACTGTCTGACATACCTTATTCAATATAAAGATGGTAATATGAATATTTTTCGACCTATTCATCCTGGGTTCTATTTCTATTGGATACAATAGCAGAATTAGTCAATCAACAAATTATCTCACTAAGGGACCTACGAAAAATACAAAGGTGTACGGGTATTCATTTATGAGTATGTAAAATTTACCTATGTATCGTTTTGTTTATTCGTAATCTAGGATGAGAGGATTCAATGGGGCTTTCTTCAATTCAATGTCTTGAGATTTTCTCAATTCATATTCTTGAACACCAGTTTTTATATAATGAGGGTCAACACATCTCTTTCCTTTGCCTAAATTATTTCTTACTAGCAATACATTCTTTGTAAAATCTTGATAATTTAGGAAGCATTTTCTCATCCAAAAGTGTGACATCTCTTTCAATTTCTTCTACGAATAAATCGATATTTCCATCCACATAAACAACAAAGTAGCACTTTGCTTTCATTATGATGTTGAGTTGCCCTTGTACCTAAAAAATAAATAAAACAGAATTCGTTGTTTATAATATTTTTGTAATGTTACCTGATAGTAGTATGAGTGATTCCGTTTTAATCTGATGCCATTATTGTATATTTCTCGACAAACTCTAATTTTCATTTTGTCAATCATATCACTAATATTCGAGTTTCAATTAACTTCTCCTGAAGATGCTGACCTTGTTATCAGTTTGGTGTTAGGGTAATTGATTTCTAAAACAGTTTATAACTTTTACACCAAAGGTTCCGATCTCATCGTTCATCCTTTTTACTACATTTGAACAGAAGCGTTTTTAAAAAAGTTTTTTATAATATTCATTTTATATTTTTTAGTCCCGATATATCTCGTTATCGATTTTAAATGCATTTTGGAAATTTCACAACATTCTCGGAACGCCATTGGAATTTTTCAATTTTATCTGGAGAATCATAATCTTCGATCCAGAAAATCCTCAAATACCAATTTGGATTCCAATTTTGATTCGATGCGGGTCATAATTGAATATCGCCATATTGGAGCCGCGATTTCATAATGCATTGTCACCGAAATTAAAAACACCTGCCAAATTTCAACTCATTCGGACGTCTAGAAGTGGGTGAAAATTGATGTCAAAGATTTTATTACATTATTGTTTAGTTCAAGTCAAGCTAATGTAAGAGTGAATAAATAAAAATTTCATTATACCTATAAAGAAAAAAGTACAATGTTGTCATCTATCATCAGCCTGCACGAATATTACCTATACCACAGTAAAGAACAAGTGAACACAAATTCACTCTCCGCGATATTTGAGTCGAGGCCCGAACCTCAACCTCAAATTTGGTGCTCTGCCACCGAGTGAAAGCAAAATAGTCTCAGCCGACACCCTCATGCCGCTGCCCGCTACACGCCAGCAAAAATAAAATTTGTACCTGTAACCTCAAAGACGCCAACTGGGAGTCCGGGAGTTATCGTTGCTTTCTATACGGTTCATATACTAACCGTCGACCTACAATCATGTTATATCCGAAAACAAAAAAGAAACGAAATGATAAATGATTTTTTATCAGCTGTACAAAATACATTTTTCAGAACTCTAATGATATTTTTGACCCACGACAAATTGACCATAGCAGCTAATATTGTAACCATTGTTTATCATGCCTTTTACCGTTGTGGTTTGTTGTTTGTTAACTGCCTCTGAAACCGAGTTTATTTGGCTCGTTTGCATCACTTGATTCGATGATCAGCTATCAGTGACCTCTACAATATAGATTCCGACAATTATTCGCCATTTGAAAAATTCTTCAAACAGACTGGTTGCGCTGAGGGCGGCGATCTTTGCAACTCTGGAAAAGGATTCCCAACGGTCATTCGTCAATTCCCATCTTGATGAAGGAACACATGACAAAAAGACTAGAGAAGTAGAAAAAATAAATGAAAATTGACAAAAATTGTATACTGAATATAATCATCAGAAATGAGCTTGCGAATTGTTTAGTATATCATCGACAAATGTTTGGCAAACCATTTGACATCAGAAACAATTCTGTCCTCCACACCATCAAGCACCATCATAAATGAGAGCTGAACTACTGAACATCAACATGAGATTCAACCGGGAAGTTACCTTATTTCTATTCCTGAAAATTGTCATTTCATTATCAATGGTGGAACATTTCAACATCAGAATTATCACCAACAGAAATCATCCAATTACCCTCTCTGAATTTCTCAATTAGTTTTGAAACCAACACGAATTTATATAACGAGAATTAACTTACATGAAATCAAACATCTCACTTCAAACAATACTGTCGTAACATCAGTTCCAGTGTCCTCATGAGCTAAAACTCTCCTTGAATTCCATATCTATATGGATTCTTATCCTTAATTGCATCTTTGTATCCATCATCATGGCAGTTTACTATCAAAACTGTTACCCTTATAACCTATGCAACATTACCAGTCAAAGCGACGTAACCATCCAGCCCATATGGAAAACATGCAGGCTGGCCAACCAGACCTACCCCAGTCTTCACCTTGAGGAGGGAGGAGTTACGTTCCTGAGTCCGTCCCGGAGCCTGGGAATCGCAACTCTAAAATCTTCCGGGATCAGTTTTGTCACTTGAAACCTGCCTTTGCTAGGTTCATCGAAACATCGAAAAAGGTAATCTTTTGTCGTGTGAAAGGTGGAAGTAGGAAGTCGAAACGAAATTGGATTCAAAAATACGAGAATGCCTTACGAATCACACCACTGCTGAGGCTTGAACGTAACTATTATTTCAGGACGTTCGATATTGCATTGTTGATCGTTCCGATTTCTAGCGCCTCTTGTGAATAACTCGGGTGTTTACATAAAAAATCCTGAGGAACGTTTCCCGGGACTTGTTGTGGATAACTTGTCGGAAGGCTTGTATTACAGTCAGTATCTAGAAATTCCGGGATTTCACTTGCGAGTGTTCTGATTCTCGACGTCTGTTGTGGATAATGCGGGTATTGAGGAAGATTTGAAGAACATTTTCCGGGACCTGTTGTTAACAACTTGGATGAAGGAAAGCTCTACTCCATAATTTAATGAGAACCGAAATTCATTTTATTTGTTGTTCAGGTTGAGAAAGTCGAAACTGAATTGTTGTGTGGAAGAAAGGTAATTCACCTCTGACTGACACCGTATACCATGCTAGTTCCGTCTAACATGCCTCTTGAATCATAACTTTGGCTTTCTGTGAACGTTTCTTCTGATTCGCTACCTTGATCTGTTTACTTCTGCTGTATTTACCAAAACTGTTGATTGATTTGAAAATATATTGGGCATTATTCCGAACTTTTCACTAGTTAATAATAATCTCAAAACCTATTCACCAGGAAGTGAACTATATATTCAATATCTCATGACCCCTGGAATTATTTCACTCCACTGAACAGAACAGAGCTGTGCCCGTCTTACCCCAAACGGAAGCTGGCGATCGAGAAGAATCTGGACCAGGGCGCCAGAGTAAAAGGAGTGTTGAAAGTGCGTTTAATAATTACTACGCTGGAATGTTATCATGAACGAAAGAAATTATGGAGACCGTATGAATGCTCTCAATATCGGATTTACTTCAGCGAAAACTCAAAAATCGGTACTTTCCAATCACAACTGTTCACTCTCACATCTCACTTAGGCAAAAATCAAAATCAGCTGTTCTTTCGGTGTTTCCATTTTTCATATTTGAAGATATGAATTTCATGCAAAAATAATAATGAAAGATCTGTCAAAAAATAGGTATGTCAGACCATAGAATGTTCTCAGGGAAATATAACAAATCTGATCAGAGTCAATCAATACAAATGAATTTGAAAAGTTTAGTATTTGATTATATCGAATTGTTGTTGGCTCGAAACGTTAAACAGTTGATCATATAAACAAATCGTTTTTTGAAACAGTACAGAAAATATGTTTCACAGTCTTCGATAGAGGAATAGATCATTCAGTTGTCTTAGAAACAACAAAAGTTGTATTGATATGAATTTAAGGCAATGCAGTTACAATTTTTGTTTTTTTCTAGGTTTCTTGACTTCTCGTGGTATATCAATATTTCTCGAAATATATTTGGCAATATCGTTTATTCCATGCGGTCTGGTGGGAATACTCATGATTATCCTCTGGATCTCATTAGCGTCCTCGAAATAATATTATTTATTACTGAACATGAAACATAACAATAACATTAAAAAACATCATTTCAATATTCAAGTCGTCAGAAATATATATATATATATATATATATATATATATATATATATATATATATATATATATATAGAAAAGAGGAGAGGAAGTCTTTGCTGACAAGTTGAGAACGAAACTCGGGAATTATATTTGGGACAGCAGCAAAAGCGAAAGTGTACTCTTATAACAATACCGTGTGTCACAGACTCATAGTACACCCCCGTTTTCTC
Organism: Zygogramma bicolorata; assembly: GCA_032362365.1. NCBI lineage: Eukaryota > Metazoa > Arthropoda > Insecta > Coleoptera > Chrysomelidae > Zygogramma > Zygogramma bicolorata. Next base: position 269,476 of record JAVJAQ010004967.1, on the reverse strand, counting down.
CTTTGTTTTTCTAGATATATTTTTGAAATTCGGAACATTGAATATACTCACTGAACAGCATTTCTCGACATATCTGAAAGAAAAAAATAACTTCCAATTTTTTCGGAAATGACATCAACTTTCGATTCTTGAATGGGACACCCTGTATATTGTTACATGATCGGCTAGGGATGATCATGAGGAATCCAACGATACCAGGTTTGATGATGTTATCTCCAATGACTGCGGAGATATCGCCATTTATTTTATCCATAAGCTCAACGAGTAGGAGAGAGAAACTTTTTCTGGCGGGTCAATCCAATTCTCTCTCCCACTCATTGAGCTTATGAATAAAATAAATGGCGATATCTCCGCAGTCATTGGAGATAACATCATCAAACCTGGTATCGTTGGATTCCTCATGATCATCCCTAAACGATCATGTAACAATATACAGGGTGTCCCATTCAAGAATCGAAAGTTGATGCCATTTCCGGAAAAATTGGAAGTTGTTTTTTTCTTTCAGATATGTCGAGAAATGCTGCTCAGTGAGCTTATTCAATGTTCCAAATTTCAGAAATATAGCTAAAGAAGCAAAGGAGAAAACGGGGGTGTACCCAGAGTCTGTGACACACGGTATATTTCCAATATTTCGACAATCGGTTAATGTCATCATCAGGGAGCTACAAAATAATGTTGATGAGTGGAAATATGAACAAATTTTTCTTTTTCCTGACTTATATTGTGAGTGAGGATGGTCGCATGAGATGGTTAAGAAAGTCAGATGACACATAGTTAAAAATTTTCAAAAACATTGATACGTATCAGTACAACACATAAACACGTTAAAAACTATTATTTTGCTTTTTGATGGAAAGGTGTATCGACAATCACCATGTGGAAAAGATGAAAGGGGCATGAAATTTTGTGGTTATAAAAGCGCCAAAAGTCATTTGTCGAAAATGTCAAATGTCATTGAAAAATTCTAGTGGAGACACAATTTGGCCTTAGCCGCTGGGACCCCAATATAATAACAGATGCTGCAAAAGAGGAGGTAGGAAAATATGATATAATAATGAGATTACTAGAAATATAAAATTAGTTTTTTTGGAAAAAGTATATATTTAATATTTTTATTAAGTAACGTCACTCGAATTGCCTTCGAGAACCCTCGACTTACCATCATATTTATATATATATATATATATATATATATATATATATATATATATATATATATATATTCATATTTATTATTGATTGATGGGAAGTCGAGGGTTCTCGAAGGCAATTAGAGCGGGCGCTGCGAAACATTCCGTTTGGGAAAACCGATGACTCATTCTGATTGATGATTTGAGTTGAGGAAGACTTGATGAATAATATTTTGGAGGTTGCCGGACGGAATTATGGTCCAGTTTAATTTTTTCAGCCCTATAATAGGAGTTTTCGATTCCATCGCTGTAGCTGTGAAAAAATATGTTGTATAGAATACAAAAACCATTGACCGCTATTTCTCGACTGGAATGTTTTTGCAAGATCCTTCCAAACTTGGAATCGAAAGTTGACAGAATAGCCCGTTGTCAGTTTTATTATAAATCTCCTTTCCAGCGTCACATACCTTCTCTCGTTTTTGTGACTTCAGTTATAGCTGAACTCCATCCATTATTATAACAGATGCATTTTCTATGATTATAAAATAGCAGTGCTTCGAATTTTGTGATAACTTTCTTTAAAGTGAATAAATATCGCTTTAATTGAAAAATTGAAAAAAGGCGAACGAAAAATTATGGTGAACTGGTGAATGAACCAAAAAAAACTATTCAAATGCAGCAGGTCGCCGCAAATACGAAATTTCAGACAAATTTGAGAAGTTGTTTGATTCGAATGCTGATGAAGAACACTTCTCGTGGTATAAAAGTTGCATGCTCAGCTATATCGGCGAAGAAGAAATTCCTTGTCGTCACTGCATAAGAGTGCTGGAAGAAAGAGCTTCATCATCAACACGGCGTAGCTGGCCCATCAACTGACCCGCAAATCAAAAAGAAGCAACAGTGATTCGTCGACTGACTCATGCTGTTCCATTTGTGGTAATACGACAAAAACCAAAACTAAAAAAAGTGATCTTTTATCTGAAATTTCAGCAGCTTTGCTGTTTTTCAATACTTCGCTTCGAAAATACTATGAAATTTTCACAAAAATTTGTTAAACGAAACACCGGGAGATTTGTTTGCAAAAACTTCCAATATCATACATCGTGTTACAGAAATTACGTTTAATAACCAAAATCTTCTAGTGACGAAAGAGGTCGACCAACAATAAACATCACAAAAACAGTTACTGGCTGCTTTTGACAAATTAATGGCGGAAATAAAAGACGGTGTTTCGACGACCGCTCTTGAATCGACATACTTGGCTCAACGCATGACTTCACTCGCTGAAGTAGAGGATGTAGTTCTAATCGTGATCTCAAAGTGATGCTGATTGATAAATTTGGTGACAAGGTTTTACTCTCTTTCTGAGAAGAAGCATCTTCTTTGGTTGTCATGGCAGGAAGTTCATTGAGGAAATAGCTGAACGTGTACGTCGGCTAGACTGTAGCAGAATCGTCATGTGTGTTAAAGAATTACAGAAAGAACTATCCACTACTGAACTTACACCAAAGGACAAGTTGTGTGATGAAATTCTTATAGAAGATGCCGCGAAGAAATCCACATTTACGCCGAAATGAAAGACTTTCATACAAGCCTCATTTAGCAGTGAAAATCTAAAATTGTCGGGCAATACACTCCATGAAGCATTAGCGGTGATTAGTGATATATATTAGTGTAACGAACAGAAAGACACTGCAACATACAGCTCTAGCCGAATTCATTCACCACCTACCTAACTAAATCGAAACATATTCTACACTGTTGAACAATCTTAGACACTGTGAAAATGACTTTCGAGGGAACATTAAGTGGCGAAGATTCTATGCACGTTACGATCATGATAGTTAAAAAGAATGATGGAAAGAATACCTCACGGGCATGGCATAGCTCTTCAGGTTGACTAGTCATTCGATATCTCAAGCTAAGCAGCAGGGAAAGGCCGCGTCGAAAGCTCATAAATCTGCAGCAAAGTATTATATCATAGCTCGCAGGCAATATATCAATGAACACAAGATATATTGAGGATATGCTGTCCTTCGGAGGAGACGTAAAGCCGGCGGTCCTGAGTCCGTGGTTGTTGGACTCGTAAAGGATCCTCACCTCTGGTTGGAATACCAGATTGGTCGGCAAAATTTCCGGTTGGGGAAAATGTGGTCACCGGCGTCGATGATTGGCCTTGGTAGGGAAAAGAGGCCGACGTTGAATGAATCATTTAAAAAAAGAACACCCCACACACTGCTGAACCGAAACTAACTGAAACGGACTAATATTTAATCAAAATCCCAGCTGGCTGCAAAAGGTTTTTTTTTGTTTGGAGATATACTGCAGCTCGTTTAATTCCTCTCCAACTCAATGCTGAAACAGAACTTTTTATTACCGGTGGATATGAAGACCCCAAAAAGTCTTCAAGCTCCATAGGTCTTCTGAATTGCTAGACTTGAATTCCAATCATCTAAAAGCAGATTGAAGGATTTTCAGCCATATTTTTGTTGCTGTTCGTGGAGGAATTGAACAAGTTTTTATAAATTGTGCAGATTCCCATGTTTTCGTACTCAACGTCCACTTTTGGTATAAGCTATCGAATAATAGTTGTTGAGGGATTTGGTTTGAAGGATCAGACAAAAAAACTTTTTTAAGCTGGAATTCGATTCAAATATATCTGGAATTATTAAAAGTTTCGATGTTTTGTACTAACATTGCTTGCGGGCTGCAATACATGGGCCTCCGAACTTACTCCAATTCGGTTATGAAAGACGAGATGGAAAGTTGTACCCGGTGCATATGGCAAAACCACCTATGCCAAATTCTTTGATCAGGCTTTGCAAATATAATGCTGAATGCCTGATAATGTTCTGCACTGGTAGAAGAAGCGATATCAATTGTATTTCCCTTTGCAAATGCATCGGCAATAATTGTCAAAACTTACTTGAATGAATTTTTCACTACTTATTAATAGGTTAACCACTTTTTTCATCAAATTTTCATTGAATCAGATCATGCCGTTTGTTTCCGTACCTCACCTAAAGCAGGTGTTAATAGTCAATAACAATATTTTTTTTGCAGCTACACCGATGGAATCGAAAACTATTATAGGACCGAAAAAAAAATTGAACCATAATTTCGTCCAGCAACCTCCACAATATCATTCATTAAGTCTTTCTCAACTCAAATCATCAATCAGAATGTGGTCATCGGTTTCTCCATACGGAATGCAATCAAAACTAATACTTGGCTTCCTAAAATAATGAAGTTCGATGAATTAGGTGACGAAAATATCATTAATGATGTTAATGAATCACTTTCAACGAATACACCATCCTCCTCAGAGACAACTTCAGATTCTCCGATAATAGGTAATGATGGAATACAAAAACATACCGAGTTATCATCAGGTCTATCTTCATATGACACAGTTTTTGGTATTCAAATAAACTCCCAAACCAAAAAACTACAAATGGGTTTTACCAATGTAGAGTCTAATGAAGGGGAAATAATTTTCAGCGAAAGTGGTAAAGTAATCGGTATTTATAAGGGCACACCTGGTCCATTCGGGGAGTTTTTCTACTACCGATCTCAAAACGTATGGTGAAATACTAAAGATGACGAAAGTTGCCTATAAAAACTATGGCCAAGAACAGGGTTTCATAACAAAACATTGAAAGAAATATCAAGAAATAACCTTACCACTACTCAATATAGAAAGTATTCAAGGAAATCCTAGGATTGAAGGTGGGGGATTAGTTAAACTACCACTAAGAAAAATCATTGTGGGAATCAAAAACAAACTCAAATTTATTGTAATGAAATGGAAGAACTAGTGGAGCGACTTCGTTTACTCTGGAGTTCAAAGTTGTCTGGACACACTGGACATGATCATGAAATTTTGGCATTAGGAGTTGCGCGAAGAAGGTGTAGTCTACTGACAGCAACATTATATATCTGATAGCACATGTCAGACTCGATCAGTCGTATGTTGATTCTCCAACAATGCATACAACACCCGATAGATTCGGTCGAAGAAGAGATGGAATTGGTAGAGCGGTTCCTGGTAAATCTGGTGTGGGATTCATTCCATCACCAGATGGAAATTATAATATTCAAAATAAAAGAATGCAGAATGTTGGTGAACCTTTTGAGTTGAAAGACTCAATCACCAGAGGGTATGTTGACGATAACATTAGAGAAACTAAAGAAGTAATTCTAAACGCTGTTCAAGAGTCTATCATCGCAGTGCTACGCGATAGCAAAGCGTTTTTTGATGCACGAATAAGTGACCTAAGTTGTTATCGGTAAGAAAAATGATACATTTTCGGAAGGGATCATCGAGTTGGCTAAGGGAATCGATACCTTGAGGGATCGACTCCATAATTCGACATAGAATGTCGATATTTTAACTGAGCGAGTTAGCAAAGTGAAGCAGTCAATTCCCAAACCCAAACACTTGAGGACTGGATAACTAGCTCTTCTACCTGCGTGAGAACCCACTTCTGTCATAGAAAATTGATATGAGTGCCGCTGAAAAAATAATTGTGAATGAGTTGCATAAGACAGCTCTTCGAAATTTTTCTAGAAGAAAAACCATAAGGTTTTTTTGCAATATGCTAAAAAAATAGAGGTTATAGATACATTCTTACAGTAATCGATTGCTATACAAAGTATGTATGGTCAAAACCACTAAAAAAAAATTGGAGTTGCGGTCACAAAAGCTATGGCCAGTGTATTGAAAGATGCCAAGTATTGTCCAAAAAACTGACAATCCGATCAAGATTCTCAATTCCATAACTCAATCGCTAATGAAAAAGAACTATATTATTCATTATTTGACATTCAGTACAGAAAAGGCAGCAATTGCTGAATGTGTAATCACTACATTGAAAACTTGGTTGTAAAAGGAGTTTTCACTTCAAGGCAACTACTAATGGTTGGGAATTTTTTCCACCATTAGGAATCGGTACAACAAAGTCCATCGCACCATCGGTATGAAGCCTGCAGATGATAGAGATGTAACAGAAGTTAACTCAAAATTGAGAATATGGTTAGAATCAGTACGTATAAAGGTGATTTCGACAAGGGCTATACTGCAAACTTTTTTACAGAAATCTTCACAGTCGTGAAAGTAAACAGTACAGACCCCGTAACATATGTACTCGAAGATATGAATGGACAACCAATCAAGGGAGCCTTTCACGAAGTGGTATTGATTGAAACGAAATACCCACACACATATTTAGTGCAGCAAGTTATGAAGAGAAAAGGGTGTCGTCTTTATGTAAAATGGCTCGGATTTTCCGAAGATCATAACTCATGGAGTGTCATGGCGAATGAGTAAGTCACATCGGTCCTGATAATTTATTATTTCAACGCATGTTGTGAAGACATAATTCAAGTTATAGACTTACGTGTCATCGAATGAGAAGTAACAGCATAATCATCAACGGAACTCCTGAATCCAAAAATAAAAATGTCATGGAGATAGTCGAGAAAGTGATTGCTGCCATAGGTGGTAATGATGCTTGCACAATCGAGTGTTGTTACAGAGTACCTCAGAAAGACCAATCTCAACAAACTCCTAAGGGAATACTGGTAAAATTTCCCCTCAAATCACAGAAAACAAATGTTATCACTGCAATCAGGAGAATGAAGGGAATAACTACAGGGGACATCGGAAAAGAATGTAACAACAAGATCTTCATCAATGATCATTTGACACCACGTAACCAATTGCTGTATGAAAATACTAGGGAGATATGTAAACAAAAAAAAGCTTCTTGTTGGACTCGTGATTGTAAGATTCACTTGCGGGACCCAAAAAATGCGAAGCCAATTCATATTGATAGCGAAGATACTCTTCATAAAATAACTAGGGCTCTTGGAAGAAGCTAAGCTTGGATCTTACACTATCGTTAAACTTATACATATAAATATTCTCAATGGACCCAACAATATATTACCAAAATTCTCGAGGTCTTCGTACCAAAACAAATGATTTTTTGATTTCGAGCCTTCAAAGTAATTCTGACATAGTTTGCATCACCGAAACATGGCTGAATAACAAGATAAATTCCTCTGAACTTTTCGACTGCGAAGAATACCAGGTGTACCGCAAGGATCGTGATGAAAATACAAGTGGAAAAATAGATGGGGGAGGTGTTATGGTTCCGATTGAAAAGAAATTTTGCTGTTGCGAAAAATTGTCTTGGTCGTCGGCTAACCGGTGTGAGGATATCTGGATAAGCGTTGCTTTGAGTAGTCATAAAAGGCTACATCTGTGTTGTGTATATATTCCTCTGGACTCTGGGGTGGTTGGCCTAGAAATTCACTTGAATAATATGCGCGATGTCGTTCTGAACCACCCCAATGATGATTTTCTGATTCTTGGAGATTATAATAGTCCTAATATTCAATTTATTGAACTTAGATCAATACAATGGCAATCGCAATATTCAAGGTAAGCTGCTGGATTTAGTTTTTAGCTCGCTGAAAAACACTTCTGTTCTCTCTTGTCCGGCTCCCTTTGTTATCGAGGATTCCTATCAGAAATCTCTGGAAATTATGATCAATGTGGAAGTTCATAACAGTGCTTCCAAGCATAAGAACTCATTCAATAATAGAAACTTCTTCAAAGCTAACTACAATGAAATAAATGCCGAACTGAGTGTTACAGATTGGAAAATCATACTGGGACAACTTCAGTGCAATGAAGCAGTTGATGTATTTTATAATAAAATCAATTATCCCATTTCTGCGTATGTACCGAACAAGCTACGCAAACAAGATTTTTCGATATGGTAAAACAACTTCACAAAGTCGCTGATAAAACAAAAATACAAGATGCACAAAAAATGGAAAAAAATATCATAATCAGGCTGACTATGTGGAGTTCTGCATTATAAGGAGGGAAATAAAACGGTCAATAAAACAAAACTACGCAGATTATTCTCACAAAATCGAAAATGATATGACACATGATATGAAAGCTTTTTGGTCCTTTGTATCGAACCGAAATAAATCCAAAACAGTTCCAAGATTTGTTGAATATCAAGGTAGCACTTTTTCCAATGACTGTGAGGTCTGTGAGGTTTGTGAAGTTTTCTCACAATATTTCTCGTCTGTTTTCGAACCAGCAGACATCCCTCCTCCTGTTAGTAGATCGGACCCACCCATTTCCATTACTATGAAGAATATAACACTAGATCAGATCACTGAACAAATCAAGAAACTCGATATACACAAGGGTGCTGGACCTGATGGAATACCACCAATTTCTCTAAAAAATACTTGTGATTCAATAGCGATTCCTCTACTCATAATTCCCAACAAATCTCTCTCTGAATGAGTTTATCCTGATAAGTGGAAACATGCCAATGTCCTTTCCATCTTCAGAAGTGGAAACCCAAATGATGTTATCAATTATCGGCCAATATCGTTGCTCTCAACTCCGGGAAAGATATTTGAGGCCATTATAACGTCTGAGTTGTTTCACGCAACCAAGCATCTCATGAATGAAAATCAGCATGGTTTTTTCCAAAGCCGTTCGGTTAACACAAATCTAGCTTTTTTCACTCAGAAATTTTTTTATCACATGAGTTCGAGGATACAAGTTGATGCTCTGTATATCGATTTTTCCAATGCTTTTGACAAAGTTCATCATCAGTCACTTATAATTGAACTAGAAAATATCGGTATACATGACAACTTACTCAGATTGATAAAAAGTTATATAAGGGATAGAACGCAAACTGTAACCTTGAATAGTTGGTTTTCAGAATACACCAAAGTTACGTCTGGAGTACCACAGGGTTCGCATCTTGGACCCCTGTTGTTTTCTCTTTTCATAAATGACATTAGCGAATGTTTTCTATACTCTGAGTTTTGCTTGTACGCAGATGACCTAAAAGTTTTCAAAACTATCGAAAATAATACAGACTGCTTGAATCTGCAGACAGACCTTATCAGATTGCAAATTTACTGTGAAACTAACAAACTCTCACTGAATGCTCTAAAATGTAACCAAATAACTTTTTCCAGGATTCATAATGCCATAGACTTTCCATATGCTATCAACTTAAAAAGAAGTTGACTTGATAAAAGACTTAGGTATCCTGTTGGACTCTAAACTAACATTTGAAAATCACATTGAATCCATTGTAAAAAAATCCTTGCGTAATTTGGGATCCATTATGCGAATCACTAAATCCTTCACTGATCATAGGTCTCTGATCATTTTATACAACTCACTAGTTCGCAGCCACCTAAAATTCGCCAGTATCATCTGGAACCCACATTGTCATAAATATATCGACCGAATTGAGAGGTTACAAAAGAAATTTCTAAACTTTTTGAATTTCAAATTCAATAGACAGCTACACTATCAGAACTATGAAACGAATCTCAAGCATTATAACATACCAAAATTGTCCGCCCGGAGAATGGTCTCCTTCGTACGATTCCTCTTCAAAATAGTTAATAATCAAGTAGACAGTGCATACCTAATAAGCAGTCTCAACTTCAGTATAAAACCATATGCCACTCGTTCACCTCAGTTATTTTATACAAGCTTCCGAAATACCAACTATTCAAGAAATTCACCTGTGATGTCAATTCAAGAACTGTATAATACTTATTTCCCACATATATACTTGTTTTTTAACACAGCCGCTCGGGTAAAAAAATGGCCCTTGATGTTTTCAAAGTATAGATCAACTTCTGCTAGCTTTCATTCTAGTTTCATATTATTGTCAGTTTCATACTATTTATAAATCAGAAACAAAAAGTAAGTAACTATTAGTAGTTCTTAATTGTTCGTTCTATCGGAAAAATTTCTCAGAAAGAATTATCCAAGGGACAACTTTCTTCTGTCTTTTCATGGTATTCTATCCATCAGGTACCTATCCAGGACTTGGAATTGTACCTAACTTCATGTTGCTGTCAAAACTGTACCCTTATACGTGTTTGACCTTATAACAGAGAACAACATATGTGTTCGTGCTAGTGTTAACAGTGGACAGAAAATTTTCAAATATTTCGTGTTCTCGGCGGTACGAGTTGGTTTTTTCTTGATTTTGGATATGGAAAAGAAAGCTTGAGGAAACAACACGAGACCAATTTGTTGGTAAAATTGTGTTTGAATGTCAAACACATCTTAGAAAATAAAAATACAGATTCCAACATGTGGCAGAAAATATCTTTGGAATTCTGTTGTAACGTTCTCTGAGGCGACAAATAGCAGTGATAACTGTATTGATAATTCTTCCAGCAGATGATTTGTGAATGCCTCCAAAATCTCCTACTGTTATATAGAAACTTTCAGTTGCTAAATATCTTATTGTCAATAATAATTTATTCATGCGGGTGTAAGGGCTCTATCAGGATCCCTGAAAACACAAATATCCCGATATTTTACTTATATAAATACTTATAACACATAATAAAAGCTTCAATTGTGAATAAATGACATATTTCAAGAACACAGTTAGCCCTAGTCCTTATAACAAAGGTGAGAGCTCTCTCACATGAAACCTCAGTAAAAAAATTCAAATGAAGAAAGTATTTTGTCTTATTTACCTTTCTGTGGGATTCCGGATTTCTTCATTAATTTCTTCTAATAATATAGTGACGGTTGGTTTGGAGAGTCGAAAACCATTGAAAAATGTTTGATTATCTCAATAGTTGGAATGGTCTGTTCGGGGTCTAATGTTATATTCCCGCATTGCAATATTGATTATTCCATTCAAATCGTAGTCTGACAGTAAATCTATATCTTCAACTACTTCCATCATTACTGTTCCGTTTTCACTTGTATATATTTTTTGTATTCTTTATTATTTTTACATTATATTCTGTGGTGTTATTTGAAAGTAAACATAATATTTCTGTTGATTATAATTTTCATAACGCGTGAATTTACATACTGTGTTTCCCTTTTCTCTCGTGCGTATTCGCAAATATATCGCGCACTCCTCGTATGAGTGATTCCATTCAAAACGGCCTGGAGTTTCCCCACACAGGAGTCAGTCGCTGAAACGATCAAGGTAAGCACAGTTCGCTCATTTTTTATGGTATTCATATTTCTCTCTCTCTCTCTTGCGCTCGCCCATCTTTCCAACTCACGGAAAACAGTTATCAAATTCAACTTAATATAAAAATACAGTCCACTATTATTCAATATCGAACATTTTTTGGTCCTTCGAGCCGGATGCTTTCGTGAATGAAAGTTGAGGTTTGTTTTTTGGGGTTGGAAGTGGATTTATTACTTTCAGATAACACAAAAAAGGTGTTTTTTCTCATAATATACACTCATGTGGATTTCATTTTTGCTCTTAAATTGATATGAATAGTTTATATTCGTTTTGTCATATTTGATATTCAGTCTCATTTGCGATAATTCATAAATAATTGTTGAATTGTGGTGCCTGATTGGCAAAATAACAAAAAACTTATAACTTCTTCAAACTCGTACGGCTTTTTCTTGTTTTTCTTGTTGCAATTACTTTCAGTTTGTGTGGAATATATTCAAGTTAGATTGATTTTCACGTTCTTATTCGTAAATAGTATCATTATTTCGCTCATTCAAATTAATCCATCCATCAGTTCAACATTCCATCGTTTTTTTTTTGCTCAACTTTCTGTGTGTGTCTCTCTACTGTTTCCGAATAGGGGGAACGTTCAATGATTTTGTTTCTTGTGATAATATTAACGATGACGCAGCAGAACAAAATCAACTATCATAAGGCAATGCAAGAGCTCTGCATTGACCGTATGAGTGAATTATCCGTTCTGGCTAATTCAGCAAAATCATCTACAGATATTCATGATATCTTCAAAGCTAGATATTCGCATATCGATAAAATTCATGAAGAGTTTGAAACTCACAATGCTTAGTTAATTCCACTTCAGATTTCGTCTGATATTTACGACAATAATGAATTCAAAGAGCTGTCAAAGTCATTTTATCAAAATTATTACTCCACTAAATCTATTTATGATAGCATTTTTGGTGATATTAAGTCAACTATCAATAATCCTAGTTTCGAATCTAATATCAAATTACCAAACAATGGAAAACCTTCATTGGAGTGTTCAACTGTGTGGTACATGAAACTAAATCTTTGAAAAACATTGAAAAGTTCAATTACCTGATTTCATCTCTTTCTGGATCGCCATTTGCTCTCGTCAAGAAAAATAAATTGACTGACTCTAATTATTTGATTGCTTATGACTCGTTAATCAAAAGATATGAAAAAAAAAAACTTGATTTGGCCAGTGCTCATGAAATCGAAAATTGTCAGAAAATTGATGATCATAATGTTACCTCTCTCAATCTTCGAACATTATTAGAAACATTTACTGAAAATATAGCGGCTTTGAAAAACTTAGGTTTCCCTACTGATCACTGGTGTTTTTACTTTTTCATATGCTTTCGAGACGTCTCGATTTCAACACTGTCTCTCGATTCGAAGCAGAGAACGGTTCAGATAAAATTCCTACTTTTGATGCTCTTGTTGAGTTTGTTTCAAAACAATGTGATAGTTTAGAACGAGCTGCTGAGAATAGCCGTCTGAACCAGTCGAAATCAATCAGTAAATCTCGTGTCTTACCTCCAGTGTCTACTTCAAAGTCTACTCCTCGACGACTTTCTTTCCATACTCAAACAAGGAATGTGTGTTCTTTGTGTGAAGATGAACATCTCATCAATAAATGTCCTCGCTTCTTGCGCATGTCGACTCGTGGACGATTCAACACTGTGAAATCTCAAAAGTGGTGTGTCAATTGTTTGGGTTCCATGCATACATTCAAAGAATGTACTTCACTTTCACATTGCTCAAAATGTGGGCAATCCCATCATACCTTATTAAATTTCAGCGACTCCCCTTCTAATACTCGAACGAATGATAACTTGCATTCTCAACAACCTCTGTCATTCAATGTTCATCCCCCTGATAGCTTCGATATCAGTAATCATCTATCAAATAATATACCTCCTCTTACACCATCCTCCGCACGTCTGACATCAGACATTCAATTTGCTCCTTCTTCCACAAATACTTGCTGCTCTTTAACACCTTCGAACTCAACCATTCTTTCATCAACAGCTCTTATTGAAATCCGTGATGCTTTCGGTTCATTTCAAAAGGCTCGTGCGTTGCTTAATAGTGGCTCACAGATTAGCATTCTTAGCCAAAAATGTCTGAATCGCCTTGGTTTAAGATCTTCTTCCCTCTCTTTATCGATTCATGGTATCAGTCAAATGAAATCTTCAGTTTCTGAAGGTTTTCGTCTACAGATTCGACCACACAATGCTTCAAAAACAATTCTCGATGTGAATGCAGTTGTACTGCCTAACGTTTGTAATTTTATGCCCAGTTGTTCGATTGATATAAGTTCTTGGGAACATATTCCCAAATTGAACCTTGCTGATCCTTCTTTTTACACGTCCAGCGAAATCGATCTTTTACTTGGTGCAGATATAATCTCTTATTTTAGAAGATGGCCGTTTCTCTGGAAACCAACTTGAGCCAGCAGCAATTAATACCGCCTTCGGCTGGATTCTCATGGGTTCGGTGAATACAACCTCTCAGTCCGTTGCGAATACTCTGAATTGTTTTTGTGACCCACCTCTAGATTCCGCATTTCAACGTTTTTGGAAGGTTGAGGTACCTGTGCCCAAATGTTCCAATCCAGAAGGCAATCTTTGCGAAGAGATCTTCTCATCTACTGTTTCACGTAATTCTTCCGGTAGATTCACTGTTAATCTTCCGTCCACTCCTCCCACTTTCTCAGGTTCAAGAGAAGTTGCTCTCAGAAGGTTGTTATCGCTGGAACGTCGATTGAAAAATAATCCCTCAATTTATAAACAATATGGCGAATTTATGAATGATTATTTGAGGCAAGGTCATATGTCACTTCCAAAAAATCCCTCATTAGTTCCTCATTCATACTATATCCGTCATCATTGTGTTATACGCCCTGAGAGTTCAAGTACGAAGTTGAGAGTTGTCTTTGATGCCTCGGCAAAATGTTCAGATGGAAAATCATTAAACGACACTCTTTTATCCGGACCTAAGCTTCAACAAGATGTCGTTTCAATTCTTCTCAATTTTAGAACTCACCCAATTGCCCTGGTGGGAGATTATCGTCAGATGTACCGTCAGATATTGATTTCAACTGAACATCTTGGCTATCAACGTATTCTGGATTGAGGTGGCCTTTACTTGATGGAAATCCATAGTTATTACGCTATAAGGTAGACACGATTAAATTTCCACAAAATTTATTGTCTTCGCGACATATTTCGATACACAGTGTTTAAAAACATTCGCTTGATAAAGATACAGTGTATCGAAACATGTCGCGAAGACAATAAATTTTATGGAAATTTAATCGTGTCTACCTCATAGCGTAATCAACGTATTCTGTGAAGATTTTTCCCCCAAGATCCTATAAAAGAATTTATACTTCGAACTGTTACTTATCGTGTATCCTCCGCTCCATTTCTTGCAATGAGATGTATTGCTCAGTTGGCCGAAGATAATATTGATTATTTTCCTTTAGCTGCTGGAGCTCTGAAAACTTCATATGATGTAGATGATATTGTAACAAGTTGCCCCTCTCTGGATCATGCTAAAACTCTGAAATCTCAACTCATCTCGTTATCACAGAAAGGAGGCTTTGAATTACATAAATGCAATAGTAATCACGGTTCCCTCATTTCGGAGGAATCGTCAATCCTGAAAGCTCTTGATTTTGACAATGTTGTCAGTGTAAAAGTTTTGGGCCTCCAGTGGAACTCAAATTTAGATATTTTTTCGTTCAATATTTCACCTAGAAACTTTCCTTGCAGTAAAAGGAATATTCTCTCCGAATTGGCTCGCATCTATGACCCTCTTGGGTTTCTTACTCCTCTAACATTCTTTGCAAAACGTATTATCCAATCTCTATGGACCTTTGGCTCAGGTTGGGATGTAAAACCTCCTCCTGATATTATTTCTACTTGGAATAGATTATACTCTGAATTACCATATCTCTCGGAAGTACAAATTCCTCGATACTCTTTTCAGCCTGGTATGAAAAATTGCACTCTCCATGGATTTTCAGACGCAAGCGAGAGAGGTTATTCTGCAGTCATATACTGTCGATATATTGTAGAATCTACTTTTTTCGTGAAGTTGATGTGTGGAAAATCACGAGTTGCACCTTTGGAAACTATATCGATGCCACGTCTCGAACTTTGTGGTGCTACCCTTCTCTCCGACCTCCTGTCCTTTGTTCTAGATATTATGAAGCAAGAAGTCACTATCGAATCAGTATTCGCCTGGTCTGATTCTTTCACTGCCCTCTCTTGGATATGCTCTTCTCCACATAAATGGAAAACATTTGTGAGCAACCGTGTTAATCACATTCAGTCCAAACTACCCTCTGATATTTGGCACCATGTGCCCTCGAAGAAGAATCCTGCGGATTCTGCATCCAGAGGTTTTTTTCCCCTGGAACTCGTCCAGGATTCTCAATGGTGGGCGGGACCTTCTTGGCTTTTGGAGCCACCCTCTTCTTGGCCTATTCGCGATGCTACCCTGAAAAATACTGCTGAGTGATTTCGAGAATAGAAAAAATGTGCCCTTCTTATTTAAAAGGATATCAATATACTAGACACTCTATTGGAAAATTATTCTTCTTCATCCAAAATTCAGAGAATTATTTCGTATTCTACACGCTTCATAAAAAATTGTCGTTTGAAGCACCCTGAAAGAAATTTGTTCTATCTCACTCAAAAAGAACTTGACACATCTCTTCTCATTCTCGTAAAACATGTTCAGTCTCAAGAGTTTTCGGCTATAAATTTTTGTCTGCTGAATGGCAAATCTCTATGCAAATCTCTTCGCAAATTATCTCTTTTTATTGATAAAGATGGGTTTTTGAGGGTCGGAGGTCGACTCACCTACTCAGCATTGACTTATGATAAATAAACGTCATCACCTCCTCCTTCCAGGTCATCATAGATTAACTGAACTCATCAGCGAGTATACTCATAAAAAATATCCCCATCCTGGTCATCAAAATTTGCATTTTTTGTTGCTCCAAAAGTTTTGGATTCTCTCTGCTAAACGCCTTATACGCAAAGTCCTTTCTCGCTGTCTAGACTGTTGGAAACAGCACCCAATTAGTTATCAACCACCAATGGGTAATCTTCCGCCATTGACAATTTCACAAATCAAACTTTTTTCTCCATTGGAGTAGATTTTGGAAGCCCCTTTACCATTTCTTTGGGAAAACATCGTGGGTCAAAAACGCATAAAGCCTACATCTGTCATTTTGTTTGCTTTGCCACGAAGGCCGTGCATCTAGAGTTGGCAACTGATTCATCTACCGATAATTTCCTAGCTGTTTTTTGACGGCTCGTCTCTAGAAGGGGTAGGGTCTCAGTCATTGATAGCGATAACGCAACAAATTTTGTTGGTGCTTCTCGGTGTATTTTCAAACATATGCAAGATGCAGCTGAGCAAGAAAATATCCAATGGAAATTTATTCCACCTTCCAGTCCTCATTTCGGAGGGTTATGGGAAGCTGGTATCAAATCTGTGAAATTCCATATTTTTCGAGTCATAGGTGATCAAGTTCTCACATATGAAGAATTGAACACATTGTTAGTTCAGGTTGAGGCTATTTTGAATTCGAGACCTCTCTATCCCGCTAGTACCGATCCCAACGATCTCTCCGCCCTGACTCCAGGCCATTTTTTGACTTTTGAACCCTTGAATACATTCTGCGACGAAGATCTCTCTTCTCTGAATTAAAATACCCTTTCTCGTTGGCAATTAATTCAAAGATTACATAGAGATTTTTGGAATCGTTGGAATCGAGACTATTTGCACACTTCATTCCAGATTAGGAAGTGGACAGAACCAATGGCGAACATTCAGATCGGAACTATGGTTTTAATAAAAAATTAATTAATTCCACCTTTGCGTTGGCAATTAGGTAGAGTAGTTGACATTCATCCCGGTCGCGACGGAATTGTACGTGTTGTAACAGTTCGTACTTCTCAAGGATTGTTGAAACGCTCAGTCGTAAAGGTCTGTCCTTAACCTTCGAGCAGTAATTAAAATAAAATGCTTCTGCATTTTAGGTGGGCGGTTTGTTCCGTTTTCACTTGTATACATTTTTTGTATTCTTTATTATTTTTACATTATATTCTGTGGTGTTATTTGAAAGTAAACATAATATTTCTGTTAATTATAATTTTCATAACGCGTGGATTTACATACTGTGTTTGCCTTTTCTCTCTCGCGTATTCGCAAATATATCGCGCACT
The DNA here is from genome assembly GCA_032362365.1 of Zygogramma bicolorata. Taxonomy (NCBI): domain Eukaryota; kingdom Metazoa; phylum Arthropoda; class Insecta; order Coleoptera; family Chrysomelidae; genus Zygogramma; species Zygogramma bicolorata. Next base: position 252,037 of record JAVJAQ010004967.1, on the reverse strand, counting down.
CCTCGTATGAGTGATTCCATTCAAAACGGCCTGGAGTTTACTCACACAGAAGTCAGTCGCTGAAACGATCAAGGTAAGCACAGTTCGCTCATTTTTGATGGTATTCATATTTCTCTCTCTCTCTCTTGCGCTCGCCCATCTCTCCAACTCACGGAAAACAGTTATCACATTCAACTTAATATAAAAATACAGTCCACTATTATTCAATGTCGAACAATTACAAAATTCACAAAATCTCTAATTTAATTTTAATCTCAGCACTTAAACAGCTTGAGGGACAGCTTTGTAGCAGGTAGTCTGGAGTGTTAATTATGTAATTAACACTCCAGACTACCTGCATCAATATAAATACGCCTTGAGAAATCGAACTATTTAGTCATCGGAGATGAATAAGCCTCTGAAGAAGCTGGCCACTCGCGCTAGCGAAACGTCAGGAAGAAATTCCAAAGAACGACGGCCTTCAAGCCCGAAGAGAAGTAGTTATACTGAAATTGTAGATACTGAGTACTACGTTGGTAGTGCGTGCTAATTACAACAACAAAGCAACTGATCATTTGACCGGTAAAAATCCGGTGAGTCTGCAAGCACCCGCTACCGATAAAATATCGGCCGATTTTATACCGGCCGTCCAAAATCGGTGTGTGTGCAAGTAGCCTAAGGCTACTTGCACACACACCGATCTTGGACGGCCGATTTTATACCGGTCGTCCAAATTCCAATAGTGAACCACATGTGGGAACGGGACCTGGCACACACGCCGACCGCTGATCGGTGCCGGTAAAATATCGGTTAGCAGCCGTCCACTGCCACTGCATGGCCGGCATTACCAGGAGGTAGTGGCGTACGTAACTAAATACACGCTTGCACACCCACCGATTGTTTACCGGCAATTATACATTTTTTTTCAATAACCTCGTGTCACGACAACAAAGCAACTGATTGTTCGACCGGTAAAAATCCGGTGAGTCTGCAAGCACCCGCTACCGATAAAATATCGGCCGATTTTATACCGGCCGTCCAAAATCGGTGTGTGTGCAAGTAGCCTAATATCGCCATGCAGTGGCAGTGGACGGCTGCTAACCGATATTTTACCGGCACCGATCAGCGGTCGGCGTGTGTGCCAGGTCCCGTTCCCACATGTGGTTCACTATTGGAATTTGGACGACCGGTATAAAATCGGCCGTCCAAGATCGGTGTGTGTGCAAGTAGCTTTAGTGTCGTTCTGAAAGTTGCTAATGAAACAATAGAAATGAAAAACTTTACGGAGAAGAATATAGTCAAATGTCACCGGATACCGAACAAAAATATATATTTATACGAGAAGACGAAATTTAGATTAGCCCTGAAAAAAAGTGTAATAAACAAATTCACAAAGAAGAGTATGTGGTGTCGCAACGGCAACACTTTAGTCAAGTATAATGAATGCGTGCATCGAATACAGCAGGAGAGTGATCTACTATGCATCAAATAGGTACACTTTATCTTCTCTACTGAAATGCAGCATGTGCATGAAATTTTACGATCATAAACAGTGGAATACTCAACTCATGTACTGTTCCTCGAAGTGTGTAACTTTTGATTAATGTTTTTTTTGCATATTGATGGTAAGGTGTCATATCTCATGTCAACAAATATTTGTTTTTTTTTTCAATCATAACTATCGTCACAAAAATATATTCAAATATTTTGGGGCTGATGCCTGCATGATTTATGATTTTTTGCTCGTATAGGTACTCAAGTTCAGTTTGAAAATTAATCGTTCACTTCTGTAAACTATCCTCAAGTCTATCATCTATCCTTCATTCTTCCCTTCATTCTTCTCTTCATTTCTTCTCCTCGCTCACGCTCACTTTTAATCTCAACTGAGCACTTTAGCAACAAGTATAATCTGAATTAAAAAATGAAACTGAAAATATCTCATTTCAATACGAGATCACTGGTGGCAAACTTTTTGGATTTCAAAAATGAAGTTGTGGATGCAAATTGTGATATTGTGGGGGTATCCGAGAGGCTACACTCAGGTATTTCAAGTGATACTGTTGATCTAAACCATTATAGATTCATTCATCAAGATCGTCCTACCAGAGGCGGAGGTGTGGACTTATACAGGGTGTAACTGAATAAGTGTAAAACATTCGAGGAGGTGATTCCTCATCGAAAAAAAGATAGGATCTTTCATATAAAGAAACTTCATTGGAGCATCCCTTGTTAAAATACGGCCCCAAATGCCCAAAATACATCAAATTTGTATAACAATATTTTTCACAAGCACTGGAAAAGTTACAATATTGAAATTGACATGACAGCGTCATACCAATTTAATTGCCACTATCGCTAATAGCGACCCACTAGATAGATTAGTTTCGTATTTTCGCATTAATGACGATGTATCTATGTAGTAGTTCGTAAAATAATTTTTTTGCTGCGAACTGGTTTATTTTGGACAAAAAACCCAGAAGACATTTGTTGTTCAGAATGAAACAGGCTATCGGAAATAAATTTTCAAATGGTGAACAAATAATAAAACAAAAAGTTACATTGGAAATAAATTTTAGGGGTTGCGTTTTCCACCCCTTACAACCATGGGGTAAACCAAATAAATTACTGGCTAAGTGTCTTTTCGGTAGTACAAAAGATCAGGTTAATTTCAATATTGTAACTTTTTCAGTGCTCGTGAAAAAAATTGTTATACAAATTTCAGGGGCTGTATCTTAACAGGGGATGCTCCAATGAAGTTTCTTTATATGAAAGATCCTATCTTTTTTTCGATGAGGAATCACCTCCTTGAATGTTTTACACTTATTCAGTTACACCCTGTGTATTAGAAATAGCTTGAGATTCGACTTTCTCTACAGTGAATGTAAAGATCACGTGGAGTATATTTGGGTGAAAGTCGTGTTAGATAAACTCGCGATAGCTGTGGGAAATGTTTATAGACCTTCGAATTCTAGTACAGTTGAATTCATGGACCGCATGGAGGATTTGTTTTCTAATGTATTCTCAAATTTTAATAATATCATCTGTGTCGGCGATTTCAATATAAATATGTTGGACATAACTTCTAATGCTACCCAGCAGTTTAGCTCTATCCTAGAGTCATTCGCCTTTTCACAAGTTATCAACGAACCCACTAGAATAACCAATACATCTTCATCTCTCATTGATTTTATCATTACGAATTATAGCCCTAATGAATTTCGCTCTTGGGTGGAAACCAGTCAGGTATCTGATCACAACATTGTATGCTGTGAGATCGAATTGTATAATGAGTTTCGTAATGTCAAGAAAAAAATCACGTATAGGGAGTTGAAAAATATAAATAAAGAAAATTTTCAAAGAGATCTTCACGTCATCCCCTGGTACCTTGTTTTTGAGACTGATGACATTGATGCTGAAGTGAACATACTAATGAAAATATTATTAATCTTATCAACTATCACGCTCCGACAAAAACTTCCACTATAAGAAATAATGAATTTGCGCCCTGGATCACTGATACCATCAAAACCATGCAAAAAATTAGAGATAAAGCGCTCCATAAATTTAAAAAAAGTCAACTACCACACCACTGGTCTCATTATAAACAAATCAGAAATTTCACAACAAATGCAATAAAGGCTGAAGAAAAAACATATTTTAACTCGAAATTCAGTGGATGTACAGTGAAATAAAAATAGTATGAACTAAAAAAATTGAATGATTGATGAAATTCCAGACTTCTTGAACAATGCAGAGAACTCAAATAAATACTTTATTGAGTCTACAAAAAATTGCATGCCAATAAACAACGAAAATTATTTTCCCAACTCATGGAAGTTTGCTAAAATCACCCCAAATCCAAAAGTAAGTCAACCAATGGAGTACAGTGATCTTCGCTCGATTAGTATTTTACCAACTTGGTCAAAAATTATAGAAAGAATAATGGAAAAACAAATTCGCAATTTTTTGTCTGTAACTAGTATCCTGCCAGAAAAACAATCGGGATTCAGAAAAGGGTATGATTGTGCAACAGCCCTTGCAGATGTTTTGGACGATATCTTAGAGGCAACCGATGAAAATAAACTGAGTATACTAATTCTACTTGATTATTCGAAGGCATTCGATTCAATAGATCACGATATAATTTTATCAATGCTACATTACTTTGGATTCAGCAATTCAGCGCGATCTCTAATGGCTTCATATCTGCACAATAGAACACAAATAGTGAAAATCAATGATGATAAATCCATTGCCATGAAGTTGCTTCGTGGAGTACCTCAGGGTAGTATTCTTGGCCCTCTATTATTTACACTATAAACCTCTAATTTCATAAATGTTTTGAAATACTGTAATAACTATTTTCACGCTAATGATACCCAGACATATTTTTCATTCAATTTTTCCGATCTGGCTATAGCCATGAATTGTATTGAAACCGATCTAAATTCTTTACAAAAATTATCAAATGATCATGCTTTGAAAATTATTCCGAAAAAATCTGTGGCATTGATATTTGGCAAAGAAAATATATCACATTCATTTAATGATCAAGTTTCTTTAAAAATAGGTGATACGGAAATACCTTTAAATCTTCGCATAAAGATTTGGGACTGACAATAGACACACCCATTAGTTCCAGAGAACATATTACGAATGAATTAAGGAATGAATATTCATCTCTTAAGCTGATCTACACCCAAAGACAGTTTTTGTCAGTAGAGGTAAAAAATTGCTCTGTGACTCTTTGGTACTTTCACACTTCAACCACTGCGATGTAGTATACAGTCCTTGCTTGAACGGAATAGATGCTCGTCGAATACAGAATGAGCAAGATTCGTGTGTTCGACTTTTATATGGTATATGCAAATTTAGTAGAATATCTATATCGTAAAAGCTCAAACAATTGCAATGGCTCAACATGTACAATAGGCGACGTCATCATACGGCGTGTATGTTCCACAACATTTTGAAATCGAACACACCACCCTATCTTCACAAAGAATCAAAATACAGGACAGACGTTCATAATCTGAACATTCGCCGTCGAACACTTCTCACTATTCCTAGACACACAAAAGAAATATACAGACGTTCTTTCTCATACAATGTCGCAGTTTGTATCAACAATATCTTCAAACAAAACAATACATTTTAAGATTTATCGCTAACAGCATTTCGTTTCAAATTCAAACAATATCTATTTGATGCCCAGTAAAGTCATGACTAGATTATAAATAATGCTCTCTCTCTTCCTCTTTCCTCTCTTTTTTTTTCTTTCTCCTTCACCTTCTATCTTTATCGCTCCTTGAAAATCATTTCGAATGTTGACATCAAATCATTCATTGCGCTGTAAAATCTTTTTTGTTTACCTCTTCGGGCCGTGATGGAAGAACAGAAGCAGTATCTGCTGCTATCTGAATCAATGTGCCCTTTTCTCACTGTTATTCTCATACCCCGATATACTTATGTCGAAAATTTTACCCTTCATTTTTGTTAACCATATCTTCATTATAAGATATATTTTTGCTACGTTCTTCCCTTCCTCAAGGAAATAAACTCGACGGAAGGAAGAACTGAATGCCTTAACAGACCCTTGCTCAGTGAAGAAGGGGGTGGGTAAAGAAAACAAGAAGAGAAAGGACGTCGCCTGTATTGCTTCTTCAAAATGTCAATAAACAGATATATAACAAGGTGAACTGTGGAACGGTGCTTTCTTAATTTATTGATTGTTGATTCTTCTAACTACGATAGGAAATTATCAAAGTTCATGAATCTGATCAGTATATGATTCTTTCAGGTCCTTTTAGTATATATACTTAGAGTTTACAGTACTTTCAATTTCATTATCAGCGATTAGTGAACTAGGTGATGAATTTCGATAATTTTGAATGAATCAGTCAAATAAACCTTATATTCAAGAGAGTGCTTATCTGTAAATGTCCCCGTTCGACGAAATAGCAGTTGTAGTAACAGCTGTCAGCACGACAAGATATCGGGGCCCTGCGAATCCTTCAAATCGACCTTGACATGAAGGGGTGTCTCTGTAGGCTCCTTACTATCGACTGTGCAGTATAATGAGATTCGGAAGGACGCACACGTACGATACGAGGTAATGGTCAGAGGCCTAAAAATAAATATTACCTTGAGGAATTGTTTTCAGAAGAAGGCCCAAAAAGTGAAAGGCGGATGAGCGCATGCATAAATATGCCTGCAATTATATCTGAATATAACTAACCTGTGATATTGGTTGGCCTCGAAGTGATTGGGTAGGTATGCAAAATCTTATGAGAAGCAGTTGGAAATCCAATCCACAAAGGTGTGTGGTTTTTCAGAGAAACCGGACCACTTATTTTTCCAAACTTGTCTCGAAAGATTTCAAGGATAATCCGCATAAAACGACGCCAGAAGCTCCAAACCCTTGGACAGCTAGAGACTTTTCCTTTTCTTTTACCCAAAATTCGCTGGTGTATGTCAGAAGTGACAGACCAATTCGAGAACAATCACCAAGGCAAAATACAAATGAGAATCGTATAAGGTGATTTCCTTGAGCAGACAGATTGTGTTACGACCGATATACGGAAGATACTTCGATGCGAACCCACGAAAGCCAAACAAAGAAAAAGCGAGAAATGATGAAAGTACGAAAAGAGTCAGAATGCACACAAGGTAGCATAAAATTCAGCTCTGAATCGTTTACAAATCAAACATGTAACAACACCACCCTTCCCTGAAGAAAGTTTCGTAGAAACTTTTCATAACAACAGGATAATCATAACATGTCTTAAAAAAAACGAAAGACTAAATAGTGCAACAAGAAAACGAAAACAAATTAGATATCAAATTTGATCTTTGTCTGGAGGGTGAGCTTTGATATCTTTGGCATTCCAAATTCCTACAGACTTATTATTCTCGTCTTGTAACTCGTAAGTCCATGGAGACACAATGCGAACAATTTTGAAAGAACCACTGAATTTTGGTGCTAATTTTTGTGTAAAATTTTTTGTTGCGTCAGATAACACATAATTCCGTTTCCAAACTAATTGATTGATTTTGAATTTTTCACTTCTATGCCTCAAATTATATGGAATCCTACTCCTTTCGTATGCGTTTTTCAAACGCCTCCTAATATCCGCGAACAATTTTCCCAACGCTATGAGTCGCTCGGGGTTGTCAGACTGATTTTCAGGAACTTCATCGAATTCCAACCCGTTTAGTCTTACTTCACGACCGAAGTTGACTAAATTTGGGGTGACGCCCGTGACATCGTGTTTGGCAGAGCGAATTGCAGAAGCAACTTTTGCGAGGCACTTGTCCCAATTTCTTTGGTCCTCCGACACATAGGCACTAAGCATAGTCTTGATGACTCGGTGAACTCTTTCTACCGGATTTGCCTGTGGGTGGTAATTCGCGGTGTATCTGATTTTGATGAGATACTTGGCCATGCAATTTTTGAAAAGGTTACTGGTAAATTGGGCACCATTATCAACAATAATTTTCTTGGGTGCACCGTATACTAAAATAACGTGATCCTCCATCCATTTCACGATACCAGTGGCCGTTGCTGAACGAAGAGGAAATAATAAAACATATTTGCTGAAACAGTCCATTACCGAAAAAATATACCGAAAACCAGCGACAGAACGTGGGAGTGGACCAACTAGATCAACACTCACTAGTTCCCACGGTCTCGTAGCTGAAACTTGAGTGGATAGCATTTGTCCGATTGGAGCTTTCTGTTCGGGTTTCGTCCGGATACATGTCGTACACCTGCGAATGTACCTTGAAACATCAGCTCTCAATTTTGTCCAATAGAACTTTTGGCAAATTCTAGCAACCGTCTTCGCCACTCCTAAATGTCCACATGTTGGAGGGTCATGGTGACTTTTTATGATATCTGATCTTTGACTGCGAGGTACAACAAGCAGCCATTCGCTGTTAGATAAGTCCGGATATGGAGCCCTTGTCTTTCGATAAAGTTTCCCATTATCGATCATCCATAACGGGTACTTTCTAGGAAACCTGGTGACATTCTCACACATGTTTTTGTACCATCTGTCAGTGGACTGTTCAGGTGCAACAACATGATCATCGATGATCTCCACGCAGGGAACAGCTCTAGACAAAGCGTCTGGCACCAGATGATCTTTTCCTTTGCGATGGAGAATATCGAAATCATATTGTTGTAGCCTGAGTGCCCATCTGGCAATTCTCCCGACAGGATCTTTTATGTTGAAGAGCCATTTGAGACTGAAATGATCTGTGATGACTGTGAACTTTGTAGCTTCCAAATATGGTCGGGGTTTCTCCACAGCAAATAAAACAGCTAGGCATTCTTTCTCCGTTGTTGAGTATTTTCTTTCATTCTTTGTGAGCGAACGACTCAGATAACATATAACTTTCTCACCATCTGGGTGACGTTGAGAAAGAATAGCGCCGAGACCATAGTCAGAAGCGTCAGTTTCGACATAAAATGGTAGGTTGAAGTCTGGGCAAGCCAAAATAGGATCAGATACGAGGTTCTGTTTGACAGATTTCAGTGCTGTTTCGCACTTTTCGTCCCAAATGAAGGGTCGGTTCTTCTGTGTTAGTTGGGTTAAGGGAGAAACAACCGAAGAAAACGAAGGGATGAAACGTCTGTACCAGGATGCTAGGCCAACAATCCTTCTGACCTCAGAGATGTTTCGGGGAGTGGGTATGTTCAAGATTGCACTAACCTTCTCAGGATCAACCATGAGCCCGAACTCATTTACCACGTACCCCAAATAACGTAACTCTGAGCGGCAAAAGGCACACTTTTCCCTATTAAGAGTCAATCCAGCTTCGCTAATGCGTTTTATCACCTCACTCAACACCTCCATATGTTTCTCAAAAGTGGAAGTACAAATGATGACGTCGTCTAAGTAGACAAAGGTGTAGCTGTTAAGGTCAGCACCAAGAACACGGTCGATGAGCCGTTGCCAAGTAGCGGGAGCTGAGTGTAACCCAAACGGCATTCGCTTGAATTGAAAAAGGCCCCGGTTGGGTACGGTGAACGCTGTCAACGGGCGTGACTCCAAAGCCACAGGAATCTGCCAGTAAGCTGATTTGATGTCCAGCGTTGTTAAATAGCGACCGTCACGAAGCTTGTCTAATATCGCACTGACGTACGGTATTGGGTAAGCGTCAGGTGTACTAACAGCATTCAACCGCTTATAGTTGACGCAAAACCTCCATCGTCCATCATTTTTCTTCACCATAACAATTGGAGAAGACCAGGGTGAGTTGGATGGCTCAACTATATCCTTGGCTAACATTTCGTCAAGCTCCTCATTGACAATTTTTTGAAGAGCAGGGGAAATTGGGTAATACCTCTGTTTAATAGGTAGAGAAGTGGTATGTATCACATGTTCTACGAGATGTGTACATCCTAAGTTCTTACCCATACTAGAGAAAGCCACATCGATTGTCTCGTCTAGGATAGCCCGTTGTTTCAGATTCAAAGAGCTCATGTTCTGAATACCACAAATCTGAGGGTTATCCACTTGTATTTCAGATCGAAAGTTCTACTCTCCGGTGTACAGGTCTGGAATGATTTTCATTTGAGACCAAAAATCAATGCCCAGAATCAAGCCATGTGGTAGAGAAGGAACAACTAAGACATCCATCACCTGTACGCGATCCTGTAATTCAATTGGTAACGAAACCTGACCTAAACTTTCACAGGTCTGGCCATTTGCTACCGTGCAAACCTTATTAGGTGACCCATCCAATTTACAAATATGCCGAAGGACTTTCCATCCATATCCGCCTAGGATAGTTCGCGATGCACCGCTATCAAGAAATTGTTTACCAAGAATACAAACATTCAAATACGGTCTCTGGTCATTTCTTGCATGAGCAATGACAAAATCTAAAATAACTTTTCGAGTGCCGGGATTGTGGAAGAGCATTGTTGATTCGCCCTGTAGATGCGATGACAACCGACTTACTGTCTCGCAATTCGCGAGTTTTTTGAACAATTTCCACAACTTTTACTTGTCACATCCTCACGCCCACATTTGAAACAGAATAAGCGTCTTGGTTTTTCACATTTCCGGAACCTATGGCCAGTACCATTACAGTTCCAACAATTCAACTGAGCCTTATTCTCTTCAACAGAAACCAACACATCTGACCTTTTCTGGAGACGTTGATCCGAATCAACAACAGAAACCGCAGCATTTGTTGGCCTTCTGTAAGCTAACTCTGGCTCAAGTAATTGTCTTACATTCGTGGGAGGGGGACAAAACCGTTGAATGCGCCATTCAGTCTGTTCAATATCTCGTGCAAATTGAAGTAATTCCGACAGTGAACTAACCGATTGCAAAGACAAGCGACTTTGAATATATGGCAATAAATTCCGTCTAATTATTTGAATACGACTTTGTTCATCTGGTATTTGTGATAATTTTCGAAATAAATTCTCCATTACCGATATAAAATTTATGACTCTCTCTTGCGCCCCTTGAGTCCTTCGGCGAATTTCATCCCATAAGGACTCCTCATAATCCATAGGTTGGAAGGCAACACGCAACTTCTCAGTGAGATCATCCCATGATGAAAATTGCCCCATTCGATACCAAAGAAGTGCATCCTTGGTGAATAGCTCAGGAGCGGACTGAAGAAGTCTCTCCTTGGGCATGCCACGAGACAATCTCAATTCTTCGACGCGTTCCAAAAACGTTGTAACGCTCGAAATTCCATCATACTGTAAACGCCAACGACTGATATCGAATTTAGAAGAAGTGTCATAAACACGAATCGGTGAGTGATTTCTAACCTCATGTGGTCTGCTTGCAGAATAATCACCATCAAGGTGGTCTAACTGCAGATGTCTCAATCTATTTGAGTAATCGAAAGATGAATTATTGGTTTCGTGAAAATAGTCCCGATTGTAATTCCTATGAGTCCCGTCTTCAATTTCGTCTCGGAACCTTACGGAAGAGTTATAAGTGGCCAAGTTCACATTTCTGCCTTTCATAGGTTCAGAAGAATAAGGTTGAAAGTCTACTAGATTCTGAACTAATGAATCCGACTGACGTCCTCTTGGTTCGAATCTTTCACGTGAACTCGAAACGATATTGCTGCCAACGTGTCTTTTCGATGATTCGATTTCCGACGGTTGGTGAACTTCAATGGGAACACAGTCTTCAGAGAAAAGTCTCTGAGAGGACCTTTTTGCTGTAACATCGGATAAACCTTCTCGGTCTGGGAGTGAATTTACACCCGATGAGCGGTATGGTTGAATTGGTAAAGAAGAATTTGTTCGTTTCTCAGAGTTTTTTGGTGAATGACAATCCGGACAACCCTTGCTATATATTTGAATATTCGACCGTTTCACCTCTTTCGAATCGCTATTACGTGAAAATTGACTCGTATCATCTTGTCGTTCCATTACATCACTGCGCTCTATGTTTGCTAGATGAAATGCAGATGGAGACTCGAGTGAAGGGATATTTTCTGAATCATCTATTTCAGGGTTCTGTTCGATATTATAAACTATCCTATTTTCTCTATCTATTGCTGGTAAAAGAATCGGACCATTTACAGGAGGTATTTCCTCGTCCATTAGAGATTGGTTAGCTTCTGGTGATAACGGTATATCATCAGTTATCAAGAGTCCCTCTACCGCAAGGGTAACATCCGCTAGTTGTTGCTTGCAAATATTATTCAGTTTGGAACGTCGAATCTCTGAAAATGAATCACATTGAATTCTTTGTAACCGCATACTCAGATGGAGAAGTCGCGAATATATTCTTTTGAATTCATTGCCCCTATTATTATAATCGAAATTTTTGATACACGTGGCTAAATCACTCAGTTTACGCTCGCATATGTCTAACTCAATAATAGGTGGCAATTTAGAAACTCGAGGTGGTCCCTTTCTATCAGAGCGTTCTAATGCCAAAGCATGTCGCAGCTCAGCCCTCTTCTGATCAACGGTACCGGTTATCGGTAATCCACGAATTTCTAGTTCGTATGTGATTTCGTCATTAAGAAGTCTATTAACCTCCATTTTATAATCAGAGATATATGTATAACCACTTACTATCAAGTATTATATTTATTGTATGCAACCTGGTTGCACCCCTATCCTAACTTACCTGAACGAAAAAAATAAAGATCAAAAATAAGATGCGATTTGATATTCTAACTAATATCAAAATAACATGAACAGTTTGGCTCAATGCTCACCAAGTCCAAATTACCATTTGAACGCTATATAAAATTTTTAAAAAAATAGCTTGAATCACCCTGTATGATGTCATTTCCAAAAATGTCATTCGCTTGAGAAGAAAAAAAGGGGAAATCTACTAGCCTATCGATGAAACGAAAAAGCTTTCGAAGTTATCCAAAGGAACGAATAACTGAAAGGGAATATGCGAACCAGCCTTCAGTGACTCCAGGAATAAAAACTTCTGTCGTAAATCGAAGAGAGGAACTAATAATTGCAGAGATAACCTGTGTGAGTGTCTAATGCAATTGCAATAAAAAAAAGTTTCAAATAATTGATTTTTACAGTTATTTTTAATGAATCATTTCATCACCATCCACAGTTCACTACTCAAAACTCCAAAATCAACGGAAGAAAAATCCACCCTTATAGAAATGAACATTGGGCGCCAACTTGCTACGTTCTTCCCTTCCTCAAGGAAATAAACTCGACGGAAGGAAGAACTGAATGCCTTAACAGACCCTTGCTCAGTGAAGAAGGGGGTGGGTAAAGAAAACAAGAAGAGAAAGGACGTCGCCTGTATTGCTTCTTCAAAATGTCAATAAACAGATATATAACAAGGTGAACTGTGGAACGGTGCTTTATTAATTTATTGATTGTTGATTCTTCTAACTACGGTAGGAAATTATCAAAGTTCATGAATCTGATCAGTATATGATTCTTTCAGGTCCTTTTAGTATATATACTTAGAGTTTACAGTACTTTCAATTTCATTATCAGCGATTAGTGAACTAGGTGATGAATTTCGATAATTTTGAATGAATCAGTCAAATAAACCTTATATTCAAGAGAGTGCTTATCTGTAAATGTCCCCGTTCGACGAAATAGCAGTTGTAGTAACAGCTGTCAGCACGACAAGATATCGGGGCCCTGCGAATCCTTCAAATCGACCTTGACATGAAGGGGTGTCTCTGTAGGCTCCTTACTATCGACTGTGCAGTATAATGAGATTCGGAAGGACGCACACGTACGATACGAGGTAATGGTCAGAGGCCTAAAAATAAATATTACCTTGAGGAATTGTTTTCAGAAGAAGGCCCAAAAAGTGAAAGGCGGATGAGCGCATGCATAAATATGCCTGCAATTATATCTGAATATAACTAACCTGTGATATTGGTTGGCCTCGAAGTGATTGGGTAGGTATGCAAAATCTTATGAGAAGCAGTTGGAAATCCAATCCACAAAGGTGTGTGGTTTTTCAGAGAAACCGGACCACTTATTTTTCCAAACTTGTCTCGAAAGATTTCAAGGATAATCCGCATAAAACGACGCCAGAAGCTCCAAACCCTTGGACAGCTAGAGACTTTTCCTTTTCTTTTACCCAAAATTCGCTGGTGTATGTCAGAAGTGACAGACCAATTCGAAAACAATCACCAAGGCAAAATACAAATGAGAATCGTATAAGGTGATTTCCTTGAGCAGACAGATTGTGTTACGACCGATATACGGAAGATACTTCGATGCGAACCCACGAAAGCCAAACAAAGAAAAAGCGAGAAATGATGAAAGTACGAAAAGAGTCAGAATGCACACAAGGTAGCATAAAATTCAGCTCTGAATCGTTTACAAATTAAACATGTAACATTTTTGAGTGTAATATGTGGTGATAAATAAAACTATTATTATTATTATTAAGTTCATTAGTGTAAAGAATTGCATATGATGAAGCAATACTTTGTTTGACAGCGTTGCATATGGTTTTGGTGGTTTGAATAGGAAGTTGAGGCGTTGTCAACCAATGTGGATTGTCAATTCTTTTGGGTGGAATACGCCATCGACAGTGAAGCCTTGGATGTCAACGAAAGCAATTCGCATGACACATGCGCCTTGAACTCGTAGTAGATAGCAACTGAATGATAATCGAACAATGTTATATACCATTCAAACATCTCATTCAAATATAACAATGAATGCATGACAATTTACTCGTCTTTTTCGAAATTGAAAATAAAATAAAATTCCAGAAAGGAATCCTGAAAGATGATTAGGTTGAATACTGCCCCGTTACCCCGTAGCATTCTGTGTGCACCAGCCAGAAAGTGTGCACTCCAAGGACAAAGTCTGATGATGTCGAGTTCGGGGGACACCACAGCAATGTCTGGTTCATCGAATGGTTCCACCGATATATCAGGATCAACTTCAGGACTAGGAGAGTCCTGAAATATGGAAAATTATTCATTCATCACCCCAAAGTACGCATCAGGGTCATTAGGATCACCAAACTGCTCGTCATTATCTAACCACGGAAGTTCGATAGTACTGTCGGACTACCCATCATAACTCTCAGCTTGGTCGTCACTCTTATAGTCGGCAGTTGAATCAATTGTCCACACTCGAATGTCACCACCACTGGAAACATCCTCGTCAGGGTCCTCAAATCTTGGCTCGCTGATGGAATCAGCTTCCTGAATAACTGGTTCGACGGAATTCATGGTAGAATTTGAAATGTAGAATTTTGAAGAGCACACCCGTTTTTGTATGATTTGAGGTGTGTGGGGGTAAAAGGTGCGGGTGTTCTGCCTTTGATTGACTTTGTCCTCATAAAGACTCTTGAATGTTGCAGCTTTCAGAAACATAACCTTCATGAACAATTCTGACCTTTAATAGCCTTGATTATTTTCTGATGTTGAATGAACTTTTGTCTGCTACTGGCCACCATACGTACGATTACTTTCGAATAATCCTGACAATGAAAGTCGTCAAAAATGTTCAACCTTCCAGAAAAATATTCAGTACGAAGTGGTTCGTCCTACAGTAACCTTCATTTTTTATGATAGAATGAACTTTTTTTGTCGCTACTTGTGACTTCAAATTCGATTACTCTGAAATAATCTGGACTTTTTTTTTAACTATCAGAGAAATATCCACTTCGAATAGTCAGTGTCTCTGATGCTGAATGAACATTGTCGTTTATTTTTATAATTCATTTAAATTAATTCTGATTTTTTTTTTTCAGAAAAGTGTGTGGCAATATTTCACTCTCAGTTGTGTTGAATATCATAATAACATGAAACATCTAATTATTAAAAATAGTTCAACATTCTATTTCAACGAGGAATAAAAGAAAAAAATTACTGTTATTTTTTATTGAAAAAATATAAAAATATGAAATTGAATATTGCCCCAAACCCGCAGTATTTTGTGTGCAACAACCGAATGCATATGCACTCCATTCTATTCATTCATTACGGAATTGTATGATAGAAAACTTGAAATTAGCATTCATTCTTATATCACTCAAATCTAACATGCATCATGTATAAAAACATACATTTACATATTACCTAAATCTAACAAAATATTTAGCACTATGTGGGCGGATATGGTGGTGGGGAATAATCCATACACCCACTCAACGCCTTTCTTGAGTCCTGCCATGAATACTTGTACCGAGCTCTTTTTGCTAAAACATCACGATGTTTCCGGAGACTCCTTTCCATCATTGATGCTTGCATTCCTCGCCTCCAAAGCTCGAAACCGCTGATATAGTTCTTGGCATTCTTCAGTATTCCGCTTCAACTCAGCGTTATGCTGAATAAGCACAGAATCGCGCATTGAGCGTCTGCCTCGACGAATGCATCCCTCAAAGCCCTCATCCTGGCTTCCAAATTGGTTGCCCAAGTGATAGCTTCAGCATGAGACTGGGTGGAAAGCATTTTCTCAGGTACGGTCTCTTCCACAGGGCTGTAAGATACTGAATTCGCCACTATCCCTTGAGAGGGCGGATGTGTTTCCATCTCTTGGGAAGAGGGTGTAGATGCAAGTTGTGGCCACAACTTATAGGGCGGAGCCTTCGCACACCTCTTTCGAAAGGCGCCGAGTTTACCAGCAATCCGCCCCCGCACTGCTGCAGCCATCTACTCCATTGTAGCCTTGACTTTGGTGGTTGCCTCTTGGGGGGTTGCGACTGCTTCGGCGCCTTTTCCTTTGGTGGTTGAGGCGTCTTCTGGTGGTTTAACCAGAGTCATACTTGGACAGCGGAAAAAATTTGGAAAGGTCCTTCCCTCTCGAAGTTGTTAAGACCTTCTTCTTCGCTTTCTGCAGTTGCGGACTTGGGAACATGTCGGAATCGCTCCCAGAATGGTCAAAATCCAAACTTTTGAAGGCCGCTTTCTCTTCTGCCATATCCAGCACGTCGTCCAACACTGGGGACATCTCAGACGACTGCGTATTCGGGTCAAAACCCTCGAAAAATTACCCAGCCGTTGCTGGACCCCTCGATGTGAAAGGAATCGCCACACCCATCGCTTCAGCCCGTTCCAGACTAGCCATAAGCAACGGCATGTCCCTCGTCGACGCCACATCTATGGCTGGTTGGTCACTTGGGGCAGCACCAACGTGAATAAGTACATTGGAAAGTACATTCACCCCTTTCTCTCCCTTCTGCACGGCAACAGAAGGCGTTATCAACAGCGTTTTGCTGAAAATAAAAAATTATCAATGAAATATAATATATTTGAAAGATAGTTTGAATATGAGAAGTCCAAAATAATAAATTTCCAAATCAAATATAAGTAAGTGCGAGAATGAAAATTATTCATGACAGATATATGTTTGAAATTGAGAAAACCAAAAGGAGAAATATTGATGCGAACATAAGTTTGAAAATGGGTGAACAATATGAAAAATAACCATGTCAAACATAAATCTGAACATGGAAATCAAAAGATCGTAATGATGAATATCCATGTAGAACATAAATCTTAAGAGCAGAAAACCAAACGTAGGATAATAAATTTGAAGCAGGTACTTACATGGAGTATAAATCCTCAAAGTGGCACTCTCACAATGATTCACTGAGTACACATCTGTTACGTGTAAGTTGCTCCACCTTGCGGTAATAATGTGAACTAAGGATCTACAGTCTTCGATAATTGGGGTGTCGGAGGGGGTCTCGATATGAAAAATCAAATAGCTGAACCACTCTGTTATATCATTGATTAGGCAATAACAGATGGTGTTTTTCCGACATCATTGAAACTGGCTGTAATCACACCTATCTATAAAAATGGCTCTCATACAGATCCATCAAACTACCGCCTAATTTCAATAATATCCAGCTTATCCAAAATATTTGGACAAATTCAATATCATCTCAGACCAACAATTTGGTTCTCGAGAAAATAGGTCGACATCGGACGCCATTGCCAGGTTAATAGGTACCATAAACAACTCAGTTGACAAAATATTATCCTCTGTGTATCTTCATGGATCTCAAAGGCGTTTGACACTGTCAACCACGATAAACTGCTTCAATATTTAGAAATCATTGGAATCAGAAGATATTCACACAAATTTTTTACCAGCTACTTACGTGAAAGGCAACAATGCGTATGAATCGGAGATCAATTTAGTCGATTCAGAACAGTTCAATGTTGGGTGCCCAAAGGCACAGTCCTGGGACCTCTACTATTCAATCTCCACCTCAACGATATATTCCAACTGAATATCAAAGGAAACATGACAACATTTGCTGATAATACAGCAATATTTTACGAAGCATCAAATTGGCAAGAACTGATACTAATAGCTGAAACTAATCAAGGAGAAATTTTCCTACGCAGAATTGTACTTAAAAAAAATTCCAACGAGTACCTCATAGTAAAATCAACCATTGATAACCATCTCAAATGGGAAAAACACACTGAATATTCAATCAAAAAATTCAGACCAATGCCTCATAGGTTCCAATTTTCAACGAAGATTCTACCAGTGAAATTCTTCAAAACATTATATATTGCGTTAGCTTGAAGTCATCTTGCACATGGAATAATAGCCTGTGGGGCAGAACTACATTTCAAAAGTCATTGATGAAAGGCTTGACCAATATTCCACAGAGATGCTCCTTGAAAAAGAGCCAAATATATCACATAAACCAACTGTATGTGAGGACAATTCAAGTGAAGCAACACAAAATATTGACCATGCACATAACACCAGGGCAAAAACCAACAGAGGCGTGATTGTCCCTCGTTGTACAAAAACTATAGGATTGAAATGTTTCACCTACCTTGGTCCAAAACTATATAATGAACTGACAGAGGAGCTAAGAAAATTGAACTCGAGCAGTATTTTCAAAAACAAAATAAAAAAATGGATCCAATCAATACCCAGAAAAGACATTCGTGAATTTTATAATAGTAATAACATGTTTCAAAATCCCAATATTAATTGAGACATATATATTTCATGAGTATAAACTCAAATAATTGTACAAAACTGAATATCACATAGTTGCCCATGAAATATCTCACCGAGTTCGACACCCAAGAAAATGATGATTCTGCTGCCGCAGCGTATCGTATTACGAACAAGATATTCACATAATTCTTTCTGTTCAAATCAGTTGTAATTCAGCTCTCGGACAATCCACATTGTTTTCTATGTATTTTCAAGTCTTGTAATAAATTATATTTTTCGAAAAAGCTCTTGAGCTCTCCGAGAACTTATTTGGCGCAGTCGACGCGATGGTAGGATATCCGGAACACCGCGTATCGAACGTGAAGTTTTCGGTTATATTTGCTTGAGTGCATTAAAATTACCGATAATTCTGCAAGAAAGCGTGATATCTAAAAATTGCAAGAGATTATTTTCATATTTTGGCGAAAGTGGACGAGGGCTCTTTTACAAAATATGAAAATAACCGAATGCAATTTGTATAAGTTATCACGCTTGAATGCAAAAATTATCTGGTCATTTTTTTGCACGAATGTAATTCATTGGAGTATTTCACGAATGAAGAAATTCTCAAGGAAATCTTATTTTTTGTTCATTTATACTTTCCTTTATAGATTGTATGGAGTACTCACCTAAACGCGAAATGTTTTTTCATTTTTGAAGTCTATCTGACATTTATTTGTGACTTCTAGCGATACGGTTTCAAATGTGTTGTTATGGTGACTTGATACAATGCAATTACCGCTGTAAGTTTTCGATACAATGCAATTACCGCTGTAAGTTTTCGATAATTGCATTACTCGTATGGGACATTTTATATATGAGGGAAATATTCGTTTTAACGATTGACTGGATATTTCGAGCCTTGGTGATTCGTTGATTGGAGGTGTTTCATTGGCAGCTCTTCGAAAATAAGAAACCGGATCTATCGACGAGACATCGGAATTTGGAACAGTATAGCTCTAATTCACGCAGAAGACACACACAGTGAAGGCAAAACAGCAGATCTGTTGGTCATCTCCATAGTTAGGCAGGAGATGCTCCCAGTCGCTTTGTTTTTTATGCTAGAACAATTTCATGGAAGAACTATCAATTCATTTCCAAAATTTGAATATTGATAACACCTTAACTGATTCTTTACCCAATTCTGAACCTAATATGGCCCTACAACAACAAGAGCAATTTGAATCTGAATATCTGAACTGCATTCCTGAATTTGACGGAAACCCTAATGAATTGAATAGATATATATCTACAAGTGAATCTCTGATAACAACTTTTTTCAATAGAGAAAATATCGAACACTTTCAAAATAAATACCTACATATTGGATTGTATAATATCCAAATTGAAAGGTAATGCCAAAGCGATAGTAAATATTCAAAATTAAATCTTCATGGGACGAACAGAAAAGTGCATTGATTAAAAATTTTGCTGATCAGAGAGACGAAGCCTGCCTCAAATGTTGAGACAAGCTCCTAGTGAAAAACCACAACAATATTTTGATAGATGCTTGAATATCCTAAATTTATTGTGTAGCCATACAGCCATGAACTCACAGCAGAAGCCAAAAAAGTGAAACGAGATCTCTATCGAGATCTAGCTTTGAGAACCTTTTGAGCAGGGTTAAGAGAACTTCTAGGCACGACAGTACGTTGCATGAAACCCACAACTTTGAGAAAAGCCCTACAATTTGTGATTGAAGAAGACAATATTTCATATTTTCAGAATCTCTCTAATGAAAATAACATAACAAATTCAAAGGCAACCTATGCCACAGCAAAGATTTAATAACGTACAGAGTATTCCTTTCAATTTTCACACAAATAACAAATAATTCAGACAAAGTACATTCCCATCCCAGCCAATAAATATTCAACCAAGAAAAAATATTCAACCACAGCGATATTTCTCGAACGCCCAAGTATTCAAACAACCTGAAAATAGGAATGTTTTCAAGCCAAATTATAATCAAAGTTTTCCTATACCAACACCAATGAGCGTATCAACGAGAAATACAGCTAACGTTTCAAGGCAAATCCTATCAACCTCATATCAACATCAGAATCAATCATATAGACCAATTCCTATGAGTGTCTCAACGATAAATACCAATAATCATGTCAAACCTCAAAGAACGTTGGTTACAGAAGAACTTTTCGATACTGAAATTGATCAGGAGATTGCCAAAAATTATCAGGGTGATCAATTTGCCAATCAATCGAAATTAGATCAATAAATAACCAAATTTCAAGGAAATTCAAGATTCATGAGATGTTGATCTGAATGTTGAAAACTATGATGAACATTTTAAAGAAGTCCCTACGAACCATCAGAAGACGTAGAACCTTAGATAATTTCATTTGATTATACAAAACCAAGCGAACTATCCTACATTGTATTTTCCGAAATTGATGCCAAAATTCTAATCGATTCCGAATCAACAAAATCATTTATTGACCCAGAAATAGCTTTCAAATATTTTCCGAACCTGATTAAAAACGAACCTTTCATAGTATCGACAGTATTTCAAAAATTCACGCATAAATTTAGTGCTCCAATACCCGCGTCACGAATTTTCAAACTGCCCAAAACGGATAAGATGAATTTTTTTTATTTTTTTATTCCATGATGTGTTTGATGGTCTTATTGGACTTGATAACCTAGAATTTTTACAAGCTACCATCAATTTCAATGGAGGATATTTGGTGACTCCTTATACTAGAATTCGATTTTATTTAGACCAACGAAACAGAACTGAACCTTATTTCAGTAAACCCGAGAACACAACAGATCATCAAAATAAAAAGTTCAATAGCAGATGGTGAAATCATAATTCCCCATCAAGAAATCCACAGTTGTGAAATACCAGAAAGTCTCACTATTGCCAAAAATGGTGAAGCTTTCACCACGATTTTGAATAATACCACCGAACCACTAACTTCAGATTTTTCCAAACCAATACTAGTCGAGAAATTTGATAGACAAGAAATACTAAATGTCGATTTGAACTTCATTGATGATAGTCCAAAACAAAACATTGACCCCCAAAAAATTCGAATTGATCATTTAAACGACGAGGAAAAAAATGCAATCTTGAATCTTTGTAAGGAATATTCGGAAATATTTTACCACGAAAATATGCCATCAATCTTCACCAATCGAATAAAACACCAAATTAAAACCACCGATGATACCCCAGTTAATTCTGGACCGTATCGCTAACACTTTATATTCATTTACTTATTTCTCAAACAAGTTTAATAACTTTATTACATGAGAAAACTCAACAGAACTAAAACTAGTGATTTTTTTTCGAAGTAGTTGATATATCTCAAAAAGACAATTAAAAAAACGTAAGAATCAAGTCAAATATTGTTTCAATCCACTGAAAAACTTATCAGGGGTAAGGTCAAAGCTGAGTTCAGAAAGTTGTAAAATGTTGTTTGTAGTCATCAACATTGTGGTAATGGGTGAGCAGAAGTTTTTTGTAGGAGGAAGTGTTATCTCAAAAAACTGCTCGAGTCGATTTGAACGAGCTGGTTTTCGTACCCTCAAAAGAGATCTCAATTTGGGACAATTATAATAATTGTTTCTTATCTATTTTCCACGCTCATCGAGTTGAATTCGGTTCAAAGACTTACAGTTCGTACGTTGTTGTAGTCAGGATAAGCATGGTATTTTTTGTATAGATACTTCTCAGTAATCGATTATGGACTTTTTCCAACAAGTGTGAGTGGATAAACGATGATGGATGCCATACTACAGAACAGGATTCAAGTTTGGGTCGCACCAGAGTAGTATGTGATTTGAATGAGAGCGAGTGATTATACCGAATACCAAGATCTTTAACTTCAACACACCTCGATAGTTTATCATTTTCAATAGTAAAGTCATACTCTAGCAAATTCTTCTCCCTTGTGCAAGATGATATGACACATTTTGTTTTGTTGAGAGGCAAATCATTTATAAAAGACCATTCGTAAATTGAGTCAATATCTCTCATTTTCGTTTTGAACTCTTCTGAAGAATTTCAGGTCATCAGCAAACATTAAGCAATCAGAGTAATTCAGAGTTTGTGGCAAATCATTGATAAAGATCAAAAATAATAGGGACCCCTGGTTAGACCCTTGCGGAACTCCCGAATTTGCATAAAATTTTCCAGAAAATTTTCTTTGTACCTAACTTCGTATGGTCTATTTTGTAGATAGGATGCAAAAAAAAATAAACTTGGAAAATATGCCCCGTAACTCTTAATTTTTTTAACAATATGTCATGATTTACTTTGTCGAAATTTTTCTGAAAATCAGTGTAGACAATATCAGTTTGGTTGATTTCGGACATATGCCTATGAATATCATGGGTGAAAGAGAGTAAATTGGTAGCAGTTGATCTTTTCGAGACGAATCTATGTTGTTCTTCACATAGATGCTAATACAATTCTATACCTTGTTGTAAACGATTTGCTCGAATAATTTTGCTATTGCACAAAGTACTGATATTGGTCTATAGTTTTTAATATCAGTAGTCTTTCCAGACTTGTGAATAGGAGTTATCACGGCCTCCTTCCACAACTCCGGAAACACAGATGACTCTATAGACAGGTTAAAAATGTAAAGAAGAGGCACTTGAAGCCATTCTGCACACCCCTTTATGATATAAGGTGGGATTTCATCTGCACCCGCAGATCTTTTGGGTTTCAATTTCTTCATTGCCTGAAAATATTCACCAACCGATACTTCTGTTACCAATGGAATAGTTTTTCGCGGTATTTCATTGTCAACGTTATAGAGGGGTCTTATCTTCATTGAAAACAGATTCAAAATATTTGCCAAAGTAATCAGGAGCATCGCATTGAGACATTTTTTTATTTTCAAATTCTAGGTTTGGTGCATGATCAGAATTTTTTCTGTTGGTTTTTATGAACGTCCAGAAATTCTTGTTATCGGTTTTAATTGAGTTTTCTATATTTTTTATATATTTTGTGTGAGCTTTCTTTATAATTTTTCTCAATTTAGTTCTTTCAGACTTGAAATTATTCATATGGAAATCGGAAAGGTGTCTTGTCGCATGGAATTTATTTTTTCTTTCAATACAGTCGCTGATTTCCTCATCAAACCAAACAGGAAATTTGACGTATTCGACACAACGAACAGGCACTGTAGTATCTAAAATATTATAAAGTTCATCATAAAAATAGCTTAATGCCTCATTAACATCCTGGATTTGACAGAGTGGAGTCGAATCCGTTTCCCCCTTATCAAATGTATTAAGTTAGGAAAATCACATTGTTTGAAATTATAATACTTTGATCCATCTGATGGTCTATTAGAAACATTTATATGATTTGTTGTATTTACACTGATTCTTATGTCAAGTGCGGGATGATGAACATCCTCGGGAATCAGAGGATACTCATGTCTTTGTATCATTGAGGTATTATCATCTTCAGGAACCAAAATTACATTTTAGGAACCAAAAT
This sequence comes from Zygogramma bicolorata, assembly GCA_032362365.1. Lineage (NCBI taxonomy): Eukaryota > Metazoa > Arthropoda > Insecta > Coleoptera > Chrysomelidae > Zygogramma > Zygogramma bicolorata. Next base: position 228,143 of record JAVJAQ010004967.1, on the reverse strand, counting down.
ATTGATGAAATCCGCGTAAAATCTATGCTTTTCGTCCAAACTACATTGTGATTCCCCATATCAAGCTAGGCAAGTTAAAATAACCCGTGATAATTCTATCTATTGATCAGCTCTATATGGATGATATTTGTCCAGATTGATTATTTCTGAATCAAATATACCCTCATGCAACCAAGTTTCTGTTCCAAATATTATGTCATAACACTCCTCTTCGATATTTAACTTCAAATCTTTCAACTTTGTCCTTAACCCCCTAAAATTTTGGTAATAACAACTAATGCTATGTGGATCCATTATAATATATAGACTCTCAAATTTATAATACTGATGATACTAAAACAAATAATTACTTTGAATTGTGACATCTGTAGCTCCTACCGTAGTGTTTAGGTGCAATACAATCAACTCTCACAAATTATTTTGCGTTTTTCATCTCCAATTTTGGCAAAAACTTCCCCATTCCAACTCCAAACATTCTTGAATGAATATTTATCTGCTGCTTTCCTCAAGAGTTCAAGTTTTGCTTTGGTTAACTCCTTTCTGATGACCACTCCACTGGAAATCAAAGCCTTTTTATTCATCATCACTTATAAGATTGATCGACTTACCTCTAAGGAAGATCAATCGCAATTTGTCGAGCTCGTCCCCGGTACATTTGTCACAGTGTAGTTTCGCGTTAGTCATACCTATCGGTACACGTTGAAAGATGAAAAGCTTATGTGTCATAGTCCTCAGCAATTGTTCCTGTAGTCATTCCGTTATGTATGTGGAAGATCGCTGAAGGGTAATCTTTAGTTGTTTGCGGAGGGCGGGTACAAATGTATCGGGGACGAGCTCGACAAATTGCGATTGATCTTCCCCACAGGTAAGTCGATCAATCTTATAATTTGTCTTCGCTCGTCCCCTGTACATTTGTCACAGTGTAGGCTGTTCAGAGAATCACAGACGATCTTTCACAGGAAGAGAATAAATAACTTTTTTTATCTAGTTTATTGATATTCATTCATTATTCTTTCAATGTATCAATAGATAAGCAATGAGGTACAAGGTAACAAGGAAGTTTTTTTTTCTTTTTTTATCATTATTATCTTTGTGAATATATATTTATAGATATATATCTATATTCATATAAACAAACATATATACACACATACATACATATATAAATCATGATGTAAATGCGAAAAAATATAGATAACACTAGTTTATAATATTTCTAACGAATTCAGTCTTATCGTTACATAGTGGCCTATTGTAAAAGGTTGAAAACACCTTTGAACTTGGGGTCCATCCTGCTGCATTCTTTATACAGTCAATGTTTGTTCCTTTTCTAAATGCAGCTGAGGTAGAGGCATGTCTTGTACTATGTGCCGAAAATTTTGTTATGTCAATTCCGCTTTCTCTCAGAGTGGATTTTATCCATCGACTGATACTCTGTGATGTAGCAGGATGGTGCGGTTTTTTGAAAGTCAAGAGAAATTGTATATCGTTGATGGCTCGAAGAGGTTTGGTCTTTTCAATATAATATTTCAGAGTTGATGCAACACACAATTCCGGTTTTTGTTCAAAAAACGGAAATATGATGAAAGGCTGTACTCTATTCAGACCCGAAGTCTTAATTTTTTCTGGAATCCTAATCTCAATTTTCGTTTGCGAAATCGTTACATTATCGACTGAAATTTTCGACAGGGTCTGCACTCTATGTGCGGTAGTTAAGGCTAGTAAGGTAACTAATTTTTTAGTGAGATGTTCAAGGCTAAGATTTGTTAACGGATATTGGTTACCTAATCTTCGGAGGGCCGGTTCTGGATCCCAAGTTTCATCATATTTTGGTTGAGCTGGCCTAATATTGTACGCCCCTTTCAGAAAACGTTTCAAAACCTTTTCGTCGCCATCCTCAATATTAAATAATAAAATTAATGCCGATTTATGAGTATTTATAGTGGAGTATGAAAGTCCCTGTTCCAATAATTCAGTCAAGTATTCTATAAGTAAATTGCAATTATAATTGTAAGGGTTGAAATTTTTTCTGCCGCAAAATTTCCATCACTTTGCGTAACCGAAATCGAAATTTTTTATTGTGCTATCTGCGAGGGAGGCTATGAGGATGGGTATGGCTACTTCTGAGATATTCTTTTCTGAGGAAGCAGTCCTGATAACTTCCCTACCGCCAGGATAAGCTTCCTGTGGAAGGGGTGTGGTTCCCTGAAAGGTGATGAAATCATGTTTTCATTAGGGCCTTGAAAATATGGGTTTGATATCAGGAGTCTTCTGAACAGTGGGTACCACGGTTGTGAAGGCCAATCTGGTACGACCACGATACCCGTAGCTTCATCATTATGAATTTTTTCTAGTACTTTACTAATAAGTGCAAATGGGGAAAAGGCATAAAAATAAAATTGTCTCCAATCGAGTGTGAAGGCATCTACATAACTAGAGTTTGGGTCCGGTTGCCACGACACGTAGCGGTCACACTTGTTGTTTCTTTGAGACGCAAAGAGGTCGATTTCCGAAAAACCGAATGTATCAGTGATTATTCTGAAAATATTTTCAATCAATTCGTACTCTGTGTCCATAAGCATTGACCTCGAGCCACTATCGGCCTCAAAATTTTCCGATGAAGATATATATGAAGCAAATACAGAATTACCGTTTTCTTCGCACCATCCCCAAATACGAATAGTCAGATCATCCAGTCTTTTGAATTGAGTACTTCCCATTTTATTGATACATGCTATTGCTGTGACGTTGTCTATTCTCAGTAGTATGTTGGAATTTGTCAGACTTTTCGCAAAAGATTTCATCCCATAAAATGCTGCCAAAATCTCAAGTTGATTTATGTGAAAGGCTCTCTGCTCTACTGACCAAAACCCCTTTGTTCGTTTCCCCGCACAATATGCTCTCCAACCTGTTGTAGAGGCATCTGTAAATATTCAAACGTCAAATTGACTCCTTTTGATGAATTGTTTTGACGTTGAAATATTTTCGTACCACCATTCAATGTCATTGAAAACATATAGTGGAATAAACATATTCCCATCAAAATTATAGCCAGAATCTTTCAGGGCTTTCATTTTTGCTCTCTCTAGTTTCTTGGTGTGAGCATATCCATACCGAACTGCTGGACAGGCTGCGACTAGCTGTCCAATAAACTGTGCGAAACATCTTATTGTACAGGATGTTTTTCTTTTGAATGTTTCACATGCCCTCAAAATTCGAAGTTTCTTTTCTGAAGTCACCGATATTGTTAAATTAATCGTATCATAGATGAAGCCAAGAAATTCCATTACTTGTTTTGGGTGTAATTGGCATTTTTTAATATTCAAAATGAAACCAAGTTTTTCCAATATTGATCTAGTTATATCAGTATGCCTATCACACTCAGCTTTCGAATTCCCAATTATTAAGATATCGTCTAAATATATTACACATAAGATATTTCTTCTCCTAGGGTACTCCATGACTGGTTTTAATGTTTTTGTGAACAAATAGGGTGCTAAATTCAAACCAAATGGCAGGCAATTGAATTCATATAGTTGGTCATTATACTGGAAGCGAAGGTATTTCTTATGTGATGGGCTTATTGGCAACAGATGATAAGCATCTTTCAAATCAATTGAAGTTAGATAAAAGTCCTTATTTATTAGTTTATCAGCAACTCTGTGGTCTTCCAGTTTGAAGTAAGGTGCAGAAATGAATTTATTTAGTTTCTTGAGGTTCAGGATGAATCGAAATTTGCCATTTGGTTTCTTGACAAGAAAATTATGGGATATAAATTCACCCTGCTTATGTTTGCATTTTGATATAGCTCCTGTATAGAAAAGCTCCGTTATACTCCTATTCGTTTGTTTTTTCTCCACTTGATTTATTGTTACATTAGGCAAAGTTAACTGAAAAGGTTTCCCGTGAAATGGCAATCTTATACCACTGATCCAACCTAGGATCTTTTTATTGCTAGTTATAGTTTCCCAGAAGGGCAAAAACTTCTTTAATCGTCCAGCATATTGGCTCACCTTTGATAGTTCCGGTTGAGTTGTTCGCGACGCTGACTCTGGCCCTCGCGGTTTTTGGCTCGACTGGGTTGATAATGATTGGCCTGGTATTTCCGCCCACGATAAGCAGGTTTGGCAACCTCTTTCCACGAGCGTCTGTTGTTTTTCATTTTAGAGGTATTTCTCGGGCAAAAGTATTTAAATAAGTCGTCCTTCTTGACTGACCCTGTATTTTGGATGTACTGGGTTGGGGTTGTTGAAAACTGGTTTTAATTTCGCGACTAGCCTTCTGGATTGCCTGACTTGCCTTAACATTGTCGATGAGGTCCGATCCAAATAAGTATTCTCCTATATCGCTTGACGTAGCCACTTGCCTCGCATCATTATTTATAAATGGCGTTACTACATAACGTCTGTGGGCAGAGAGTGCATTATGTAAGTTGGCGAAAAGTTGTGCTGCATCTGCCGCGGGGGTTAATAAATCTTTGACATCAGCAGTATCGGATATTATCATCTTGTTGATCTGAGCACCCAATGCTGACAGACCCTGCCCTATTTGTGCTTGAAGCAACTGAAGAAATTTGTCTTGCTTCTGTATTCAGTCAGGTATGCAGGATTGGACCACCTCGTTAATTTTTGGGGCATTTAACGCGGGACAATTCGTTGGTGTCGGGTATTTCCCCAATAATTCAGCTTTCAGCTCCTTGTCTAGCCCTTCTTGTAAGATATGTATCCATCTCAGCACTATTTCTTGATGTAAGTCCGGGGCTGTGTTCGAATTTGCGTTGGGGTCAACTCCAAGTGAAGCGAGTAGGTCCTCATTGATCCTTGGGTCTGATGGTGGCATCTCGTCATTGCCTGGAGAGTCGCGATCAGGTGAGTTTGAAGGACTCGGTGAGACTGAAAAAAAGAAAAAACAATTACGTGATTGTTTTAATCCTCTTTGTAAGCTATAGACTGGTGATTGAAGAGTAACTGTTTTCTTTTTGTTACGTGATCACAGTCAGTTGATAACGGGCAAACACGTGTTCACCTAGGTCATATATCGTAGTCACTTGACTACATAACCGAGCTTGCTCATTCGATCTCAATGCTGAGTGGGTAAACACATGTTTACACGGGTTGCTATTGTAGGTCACGTAACCACAAAACCCCAGCTGAGACTTTCCATCCATTGGTATTTATTTCCCAGCAATATGCACGATTGTGGATGACTGCAGAAGATTTCGGAGTATTAAAGCTACTTACAATTCGATTCAGCATCCGAGTCGTCACTTGAACTGTCGGAAAGCAATTCATTCCTCAGATTTTCTATTTTGCGTTGGAGTTTTTCCAGCCACCGTCTCTTCTCTCTGCCCCTTTGCTCCTTGCTATGTCCCTTCCGTTTTGGCATTCTGTCGAGCACAATTTCACAAAAAATTTGCACAGCACGTACCTGTTCACTTCGATAGGTACAATGACGGAATGACTACAGGAACAATTGCTGAGGGCTATGACACATGAGTTTTTTATCTTTCAACGTGTACCGATAGGTATGACTAACGCGAAACTACACTGTGACAAATGTACAGGGGACGAGCGAAGACAAACTTCTGTTTATCACGGTAGTTAGAAAAACGCACTAGAATGGCTTGTGGTTTCTTGTTTGCATTCCCCGATTCGGTTGTGTTTTTAGGACCAACCCGATAAGCAAAATCTGTATTCATCGAAACTTTCATTTTCAATTTCATAGATTTGTTCAATAAATAATGTACGATATCATCGGTAACCTCATTTTCACTTTCTACTATACCATATATTCTTGAAATTCTTTTCAGAAAAAAAGAAGCGAACTCACCTTCAACTTTCAAAAAACAACTTCGAGAGAGAGGTGATCGACTTTGTTAGAACCTATATCAATCCTGAATTTCGATATTACCTATATATCGACGATCCTGACCTTTACGAACCATTCACAAGAGTCCTCTTTTTCAAATTATCTACCTTAAAACTTAGAAAATGCACTAAAAAACTCATTGATATTACCGACAAAGATAACCTGCGTGAAATTATCCAAAATTACTTTGAAGACAAAAACAAACCACCGCGGAATAGACGAAACTCTTCAACGTATCAAAGAAATGTATCATTGGCCAATCATGAAAAATTCGATACAAACATTCATAAACGAATGCGAAATATGCCAGCAAAGCAAGTACGAACAACACCCTGTAAAATTTAAAATGAATGTTACCCCTACTTCCACCAAACCGTTTGAAATCGTTCATATGTATAATTTTACATAAGAACAGAATAAACTTCTAACGATCATAGACAGCTTTTCAAAAAACGCACAGGCATATCATTCATCCCCTCTCTAGTACAGAAATAGTAGATCACCTTATTCAATTTTTTCCATACCACGGAGTCCCCGAACAAATTTTTGTTGGTCTTCACAGAATTAAAATATATTTTTGTTCCCCAAATCATCCCCAATTGAACGAAACTATCGAAAGAATCCACTAAACTCTCATAGAACATGTAGGATTACTCAATACAAAAGGTTTTCTGAAAACACCTATCAAAATGAAAATGGTGTACTTATGCGATACTTGCCTATAACCATTCCTTGCATTCAGTCACAAATCTCAAACCAATTGACGTGATCAACGGTCACATCACCAGTAATGACCCATTCAACCAAGAAATCGATGAAATCCTCATGAACGATAATATTAACGACCACAAAGAACGATCGATTTTAACAGGGTCAATCGGCCCTCAAAAAGATTCATGTAAGACGAAAGGAAAGAAATAAATTCAAAAAATCTAACGAATTAACTTCAGTAAATCCTCAACAAAAATCGGTATCCATGAACGACCAAGAGAAAGTCAATATGGACAATCTAAAACGTCAACTCAAAAAGACTTTCCGAATCAAAAACTGACAAATTATTTATATTTTTGAGCTCACCAGGCATCTTCGGATTCCTGAAAGTGAAAATGAGAAATTTAGACGCAAATTCTGGTATAGTTCCAATCAAACTGGGACCAGCAAGAATTACAGAAAGTTATTTTGAACTAATTCATTACTACGATCTTGAAAACATAATTGCGGAAGTGAACCTACTGAATAATGAGTCTAGTGAATTATTCTTACTAGTAAACAAAAATTCTTTGCATCTGAATGATTCCTCAAATGTTGTGAAATTATGAACAAAAAAAAAATTGAAAATAATCTAACAGAAATTCCACCACAACCGAATAGAATCAAACGCGGTCTACTCAATGGTTTAGGAGTAGTGATGACGAACGATACGAAAAAATTATCGAACAATTGGAAAATAACCAGAAAGAATTGTCTTCGAGTATAAAACTGCAAAATTCCTTTCCATTGAAGTAATCAATAAATTCAACAATATTGTTCAAAAGGTAATCCACAATAAAAAAAACATTGAGTCCAAAATAAACCAAATTGCAAAAATTGTGTAAGGTCAAGTTTATCGAGAGAAATCAATGTAATTAAGAATACTTTCACAGAAGTCATTAGCCTGTATGATGTGATTTTCTCTATAATGCAAGATATTGAGAACTCAATTATGTTTTCAAGACTCGGTATGATGCACCCCAGTATCATAAAAACAGAGGACTTTTTCAACGAACTCAGATCAAATAAATCAATCAATCAAATTTTCTCTAGAAATTACTTCAGAAAATGTACTTTCGTGAAAATCGTGAAATTCGTGAAAATCGAAAGTTATACAGTCAATAACAGAATAATATATATTTTGAATATCCCAATAACATTTCCACTCGAATTTGACCTATTCCACATGTATTCCATTCCCGTTCCAGAAAAGGATCAGTTCAAGGTTGTTATATCAAAAAATAAATTTTTGGCAATAAATAAATTGCACTACGCATATTCGAGCGACATTTTTACGAAAATCACACCTCACTCTTACCAGTGTGATGGAATGGAACCCCACGAACTTCAAGAAGAAAACCAATGCGAAGTCCAACTGCTGAGCCTGAAAACCTCCACTTGTTAACAAACCTACATCTCTCTGAATCACCCTATATTCCGGAGACTCGGAGAATCCAATCAATGGGTAGTCATCCTGTCAGAAAACGAGAAAATGAAAATGACCTGCTACAGCCAAGAAGAAATCGTGACAGTTAAAGGCACAAACCTATTCGAAATACCAGTAGGCTGCCAGATCACTACCAGACGCCAGAATATCAGTAACGAAGAACACTTCGTTAAACCTGGACAAACAATATTATTTCCAAAAATCGACGAAAACAGAGACGAACCACCTTAAGAAGACCTCACGATCAATATGGAAGAAATCGAACTTGACGACTTCCACAATATCAAAAAGATGATAATCGAAAACCAACCGAACTTGTCCTTCAGCAACGTAACACAAATCTCTAGCATATGGACAATCATTCTCTATGGATCTGCAGTCGTATCGATTGGGTTCGTTATATATAAGAAAACTCAGTCAAAACATTTTTCATCAAAGAAGATGGAAAACGACCAGCCACCATTGGACCTTTCAGAAGTTCAAATCCCTCGCTAACCATCCGGATTTGAATCTTCAGGGGAAGGAAATATCTCACCGAGTTCGACGCCGTTCCCAAGAAAATGATGATTCTGCTGCCGCAGCGTGTCTATAGCCTAGTATCGACAGTGCGAGGCAGCTCGCTGCGAATGCCTCGTGGCGAATGCTCGGCTTTGCCTCGAACTGTGAATACCGGGGTTGCTCGCCTCACATTGCGTGACGCGAACGCCTCATAGCGAGCAACCCCGGTATCCACAGTCCGAGGCAAAGCCGAGCATTCGCCACGAGGCATTCGCAGCTAGCTGCCTCGCACTGTCGATACTAGGCTTATTACGAACAAGATGTTAACATAATTCTTTCTGTTCAAATCAGTTTTAATTCAGCTCTTGAACAATTCACGTTGTTTTCTATGTATTTTCAAGTCTTGTAATGAATTACATTTTTTAAAAAAGCACTTGAGCTCTCCGAGAACTTATTTCAAGCACAAAGTTTCTTTGATGAGCTCACTCTGCGATTATTAATCACCCAGTAAACGTAATGAATCCTCTAGAGTTGACACGTCTCACTAAAGATTTGAAGAACGATTTTGATCTGAAAATTATATGTTACACAAGTCGAATTTTACCGAATAAAAGCACTATAGGTACTGCACCTATTGTAATATTGTATTATCCCTGTACTTTTCATTATATCATAATAATAATAAATGATATAAATATTATATATATATATATATATATTATATATATATACAACAGCTTATCAAATCCATCCTGGCACAAAATCGGATACTTTTCCAGTTGCATATTGGTAGTGGAGAACATGACGAGAGGAAATATACATTCTATACATACTATAGGTGTTTTTTCATCTAAGTGTTTTTTTGGGCATATACGTTATTAGTTATGTGCCAACAAAACAAGATGGATTGGATAAGCTATTGATAGTAACCCATTATATGTATCTGCTCTGGGTAAATTGACCTTCCGATGGCACATTCATTCTCATAACTACTGAACCGAGCATTCAGTGATGATAAAAAGATATCTGCTCATTGTGGATAGTACTTCAGCAGAGAGAGATTTTGCTATTAGATAATGATACAAATAAATAATAAAAAAACTGAATGATCTTACCATTTCTTTCAACTCGGCTTCTAATATATCGGTGATTCCCCTTTCAGCTAAACTTTTGAGCCCTTCACTTGCTAAAGTGGCTTCGCTCCAAAATGTATATCCAACTCGATGAGATATGCCAATTAGGTCACTGAATTTGGTGCTCCATACATCAGATGGGTAATCTTTCGGGTGAGTGTTTCTAGTCCATCGCCCTTCCAAGGCCACCTATTAAAATCCATCAACTTGTACATATGATCATACCAATCATAGTCTAAAAAAATTCTATTGATCATTGTAATCTATACACGTGTAAAAAGAGCATATTTCTAATCTACCTCGAAAAGTTGCTGCGTTGATCAAAAAACAACTCTTTCTGAATGGATAACGAGGAGTTGCTGACTAATATAGAACGTGTTCCATTCAGAAAGAACTGTTTTTTAATCACCGCGACAACTTGTTTTGGTAGACTTGTAATCTGCCCTTCCACACTTGTATATATTCCCAATAATGGATCTTATTTTTCCATATCATGGTAGGTTGAAAACAAAACAAATCTATGAAGAAACAATCCATCCACTACAAAATGATGAAATTCAAACAGTAATCATACCAATATTCGATAATTCAAATAACCAATTGGGGTGGCCTGGACAGTACATAGTCTTAGGTTTGGATTGAAACAATCGTAGGTGAATGTAATCGGGCTGTTCATCGATTGAGCAAATACATTGCTTCAAAATATTTGTCATCCTACGTTATTTTCTTTGTGTTTTCAATGCGTTGATCGTGAAACTTATGACGTGAACCAATTTCAATAGCCAACTTCTCGATCCACTGAAAAATGAGCTACAATATTCCATTGGAAACGCAATTGAAAATACGTTCCATGTCAAGGAATTCCAATATATCGACTACATGAATCGATAATAGTGCACACTGAACTGGGTGTATTCACGAAAGTGTAAGTACTTGTATTGCCGGCTAATAAGAAAATGTGACGGGTTCTCCCTATTGCCCTATATTTAATTTTTTTTGTGTAGATTCACATGAGAAGAGAAGCCCTGTAATGTTCAAAGAACACCGCGTGAATCAAGTGAGGGGAGCTACGAATTAATATTCACTTTGAATTTCTGAAGTTTGTAAGCCTCAGGAAAAATCTCTTTTGGCAAGGAGCCAAAGATTAGCTATTCTATTGAAAAAGATCCCTGAGCAAGAGAGGTTCGACATATTTCCAAATTCACAACAAAGTGGTGGAATTCTGTACTCGTCGAGTCATCCGGGTAGATATTGCCAAGGGTGGAACGATCGATAACAATTCGGAAGAGCATCGACCGTGGAAGTATATATCGAAGGGAGACAAGTCTCCGACCCTTTTACGATGTTCCAATGAAGTGAGCGAGCCTGTGAGAATCACCAAATTTACGAATTGACTTCCTCTGAATCGAATTCAGAAGCCTCAATGAATGTTTTGGTGCCGAACTCTACACATGAGAACTGTGTTCCATGACAGGTCGTATCTGAGCCTTGTAGATCATTAGCAGCTGACGAGAAGTAAAGTATTTCTTTGCATGGAATAGAAATCCAAGTTTCTTGGATGCACTTTAAGCGATCGATCTCACATGGTTCTCCCAAGAGAGATTATCACTGATTGTAATTCCTAGCATCGAGATACTTGATTTTGTAGGAATAGATTTTCCTGCTATCTGGGTATCAGACGATAATAGATTGGCTTCTCTTGAGAAGAGACATGTCTGGGTTTTCGTAACATTAAATTCCACCAAGTTCATGTTATCCCATTCTGTTATTTTTACGAAGTCGTCGTTAATTTTATTGACGTGAATGTTTCTTTGAGTTTCTGTTTCTCGAGCTGGTATGGGGACTCTGGAAGAGAAACTAGTATGAAGAGTACTGTCGTTCGCAAAACCATGTATTGAAAAAGATGTTTTCTCGAGCTCGTGATACATTAGTTACTATATCGTCATATTATTTCGATATATAGAGTTGTTTGGTTTCGCCTTTATATTTCGTAAATATAGGTGCCGCAACTATTTTTCTGGGGTGGGCACAGTTTCAGATAGATTTTTTTGCCTATTGACCTCTGGCCAGTGCAAGTTGACTTGCCATCAGTCATCAAAGATGGACGAGTGTTCATGTACGCAGATGATACTAACGTTATTGTGGTGTCACCGGACTTACACAAGATGGAAACTAAAGTTATAAATGTATTTGAAAAATGGTGTGCAATCTCTCATAAGATGTCGCGGTCTTCCTCTGGTATATCATATCAACTGTGGAATTCTCCCCCCTGTAGTATTTTAAAACACGCATTATTTGATGAGATGTCAAGTTTTCCATATCTATAACTTGCCTTTCCATTTTGAGAGCTTAATTCACTTGTTAATGATTTTTTTCCTCCAGAAACTTCTCGAATGACATATTCACTGCACCAGATCGGTATGCGGTATTGATACTGCTCGGCCTTGAGGTGCTACACCTCTCAAAATGTGTCAGTCATATAGTTTATTTCATCTCCGGGTCTCTTCATACATCTGTATATCTGCACCCTTGAAATCTCCAGGTGTTTCTGGCTGAGCCTGCTGGGTAGAAGGGTAATACAGCCGATTTTAGGCTTTTTTCCACCACTTTAGGGCGTGGTTGATGACTTTTTAATGTTCCCCTACCACTCTTCAGGGTGTGGTAAGTTTCTTTCAAATTCCACACAAAGCTCCGAATACTGAATGATCATTGTAGCATACATTAATGTGTTGATGGGGGTTATTTGTGACACGCCCCCATAAGCTACTTCCAACTCTCACCAATACTGTGATTGGATGTCATATAATGCCTCTCGCGGTATAGAGTATTTCTGTAGAAATAACCAACGGCCACTGAATGTTCATAGCAGGACCACGTTAACGCATACAGCTTGGATTGGGAGATCCCTACAAATCGTCTATTAGGGGAATATTCGATCAACCAACGTATTGTGTGCAAAGAATAATAGTGAAGGGGTAGCTACTTTTCCATTACAAAAGAAACGATGAATTGAATTGAACTGGCAGATACTAGATGAAAATCCATATTAACAAAAATATATTACAGTTTCCTGTATGATTTTCACTTACAAGGGTTTACAAAACCGCGACACGTGTTTCGCTATTACAATAGCTTCTTCAAGCAAGATAAATAAATCACTATTCTATAATACGCTAATTATATACAAGTAGGTCGAACGTCTATTACAATAAACGTCCGACTTAGGTCCGATATTCGACCCATAATTTGTCCAAATACTAATTAGTTACATACGAAGATTATTCCTAGAAATAGAATTATTGGCCGGGAACATATTCAACAATGGGGAGTTATTTAATTCAACCTGATCATTCAATAAATATTCTGAATTTTTTCCTCTATTGATTTCCAAGCTTTCTAGAAGGTTAAGTTTCCAACCTTTCTGCTCAAAATGCCTTATTTTGAACTCGTGGTTGAACTCATGACCTTCCAGAATGAGGTGACTTGCATAAGTAGAATTTGTTTTTCCATTCAAAAAACTAGCTCTGTGTTCTCTTAGGCGAGTGTTGAAATATCTTCCCGTTTGACCTACGTAGTAAATCGGACATGACCCACATGTTAATTCATAAACTCCTGATCTTTGTGACGATCATGATTCACTGATGTGAATTATGTTAATGAACTTAATATAATAGAACAGGCTGCGATTAAAAATGGATATGAGGGTCAGTTAATAGACTCACTTGTGAGGAAGAAATTACATAGTCAAGCCCTCAAGTTGGTGTATCCAGTAGTCAATACCAAGCCGGATACTTACAGAACCATAACTTATTTAGGCCAACCAAGCGTAAATATTTCTAGATTCTTGAAAAATAATGATATTGATACAGCTTTTCGTACTAATAATAAATTGGGGATATATATCAAAAATAATAGAGACAAAAATGAATCGTCACAAAGATCAGGAGTTTATGAATTAACATGTGGGTCATGTCGGATGTACTACGTAGGCCAAACGGGAAGATCTTTCAACACTCGCCTGAGAGAACACAGAGCTAGTTTTTTGAATGGAAAAACAAATTCTACTTATGCAAGTCACCTCATTCTGGAAGGTCATGAGTTCAACCACGAGTTCAAAATAAGGCATTTTGAGCAGAAAGGTTGGAAACTTAACCTTCTAGAAAGCTTGGAAATCAATAGAGGGAAAAATTCAGAATATTTATTGAATGATCAGGTTGAATTAAATAACTCCCCATTGTTGAATATGTTCCCGGCCAATAATTCTATTTCTAGGAATAATCTTCGTATGTAACTAATTAGTATTTGGACAAATTATGGGTCGAATATCGGACCTAAGTCGGACCTTCATTGTAAGAGACGTTCGACCTACTTGTATATAAATAGCGTATTATAGAATAGTGATTTATTTATCTTGCTTGAAGAAGCTATTGTAATAGCGAAACACGTGTCGCGGTTTTGTAAACCCTTGTAAGTGAAAATCATACAGGAAACTGTAATAAATTTTTGTTAAAGAAACGATGAGTACGATGTAGAATCATTTCAACTTTGTATCTGCAGCAGTAAGCAATGGTGTATGTAATGAAGAATATGTCACTTCATTCCACTCGGTTTGGTGAATCATTCTTACTAACGTTACAAGACGTGAGCAATGATGAATTATTCAAAACATGGCTACCCAAACGTATTTCGACACAACTCACTGATGATGATATAACTTGTATCAATTCCTCAAGCGGTAAATATACACCTGGCTGAATGCGCCGCATGGAAGCAAATGCCAAGAAATCATGAGAGGTAAATATACACTATAATATTCGTTGTGTCAGAGTCTACAAAGCTTTCTTCTGCTGGCATGAAAACGCGTTCTGTAGTCAAATTCGATTCAATCGAATAGAAATTATAGTTATTTACTTTAGGTTGATTTTGTAGCATTTATATATTAGGGAATGGATGTAAATTGTATGGGATTTTTTTAAACTTTTCACACATTGGGTAACTCACTCACTCAACACACTGGAACAATATGATAAAACCTTGTGTGAGAATCATTCATGATATGACTAGTTCACAGTTAATTTTATTTTTTTATTCAATTTCAATAATCCCAAGATGTGGATGCAATACGCAAGTGAACACTGGATCGAGGACAAGAATCTCGCTTCATCAGTCGAGAGATTTTCATCCGGATTGAGAGAATTGAGTGAAAATGATGAAGAATGAATTGCATTGTGTCTACGTGATGCCGAAAGCTAAAAGAAAGGTGCTGAAGTTTGTGACAAATTTCTGAATGGAATTATAGAATTGCATCAACTCTGTATTATAATGATTGAGTTGAATCTTCAAAGATTCTTGTATCGTATTCGATCATTCCTACCGGAATGGATCATTCAGGACTTCCAACTTACTGATGGAAATCGTGAGGAAATCGATGATGGTCAAGAAAATGAAGACTATGAGGAAAAAGTTATTCTAGATTGATCATATGTACCAATGAATCATCGTTAGTATTGAATAAAACATTTATTCATTACCCAAATTCATTTAACCAATTCCTAACAAACATAAACGAAAAAAAAAGTTATGCAGAAATAATATATATCATTCGATTGAAAATACAATTGATAATTATAAATACATGGTGAAAGATAACAATTTAATTAAACACATAATAATATCAATAATGTAAAGAGTATCAATATCTGGTGTGAACTGAACCATCAAGTGCATTGTATGTCAGAAACTTTGGAAACTTGGTTTTCCTATTTTCGAACTCAACTTTTATATCGATAGTTGAAGACTTTGTGGCATTCGGTTGGTGTGAAAAACCGATTATGGAGGGTCGATTGTTTCAGAACTGTCCAATGTCCATAAGAGGTTCACTCATATCTTTATCATAATAACTACGTTGGAAGTTCTCATAAGCATAGTAGGCAGAAGAATTCTAATTCTAATTTGACGATCGCAGAAGCAACATTGTTTTGAATTTCAATTCTGATCACTGAATTTGTTTCACGTTATCTTGATATCGTCACATTATCATCCCATTTCCACATGAAAATTCAATGAATGGAATATCAGGTATGTGTAGAGTTCTATAATTATTTCAAACTGAACGATTTTTTCTCAATGAATGGTGGCGTGCATAGCTTCACGAAATCTTTATCTCAATTTATCTCCGTGATCTTTCAATTTCCAAGTGCTTATCTTATCTCCTTCATAATATCTTCTATTCATCGCCAAAGGCGTTTCAATTCTCTTTTCACAACCTCGTGAAACGAAAATTTCTGAATTTTTAGAATTCGACTGCGTTTTCATTTTTACAGCATTTGGTCGCATGACACATGAAGTCCTGAAGTGAAATCAATAATTTTTTTCGGAATAAGGACTCAAGGCTATTCCTGGTGGAAAATTTATACTGAAAACGCAGTTACCCACATGGTATCCTGTATATCGAGGCTGAAGATGATTCAAGGGGAGTATTGATGCACACATCTTTCATTTTGATTCGAGCCACAGGGCCCATTGGTAAAATTTTCTTCAAATTTTGAAATTAATATCTTTCTTAAGTAAATATTTTCAAATCAGAGATTGTTACTTCTGATTTATATAACGTTCCTTTCATTATCTTTATCTCTAAAAATACATAATTTGGGTCAAATTGGTCGGACTCAAATATTCGTATTATTATCACTTGATACTTGGATCACATGAGATTTCGTGAAGGAGTTTTCCACCATCTCTTGCTTGTGGCACTCTCTACACATTATCGGATATTTTGATTCTGTACAAACACGAATTGAAATTTTCAGAATATCTTTATCATCTCAATATCTTTTAAATCTCAATTCACTTTCAAGAATCAATTCCGGTAATAATTTTGTACACCATTTTCAGATTCATATCTTAAACACAACTATAACTAGCTTCAGCTATACACCATACATTATCAACTAGTCATAGTCTCAACGGTGTTGAACTACCGTTTTTTTTGGTTCAATTCAAGACCCTAGTCATAAGAATTCATAATCATTATCTTGTATATCACTGTATTCAGTATATGAGTTATACAATCGCTGAGAGACATCAGCTAGTTAAGTCAGACATCCAAGGTTCAAGTGTAGTGTATACATATCTGGTTCAAAATATAACTTGGCGTATCGTTTTTCATGAAACAACTGAAACGGTGAGCCAAACCTGAGCTACTGACCTGCTTATCTGTACCAGATAGGTTACCAGGAACACTAGGGTGAATCTATTAGTCCAAGAGTGATCGCAAGTTAATCCACTAACCTACGAAGCAGTAACTGAACGTCTCCCAGGGATATTATGGTGTTCATCGTAGACACGGACGACGACATTGTCCAACCTGATAAGAAACGGAAACGACAGTCCCCAGCAAAAGCGAAGGGGAAAGCTAAAGACGAGCTCCAGGCCAAAAAATTGCAGCTGGCGATTGAGCAAATGATGGATAAGACGAAGCAACTGATGAGCCTGATCCAGTAGAACACTAATACAAATGTGGAAATTAAGGCAATCTCCAAAAACATAGAGAGATAAGCCGCGAGGATAAAAGAAACACAGCGAGTTCTTAAGGGATCGAGAGTACTACGCAGCTGCAGATGATACAATAATCGCAAATCACCAGCAACCAGAGCAGGAAGTAAAATGCAATACAGTCAGTGTGGGCATACAGGCCAACCTAGAGGGGCAGATCAGCAGGTGTACCTGCAACTGCACTTGTGAAGCGTCGGAGCTGAGAAACCCTGGCAGCCTGAAAGCAACAGCTGAATACGATGAGTACAAAAATGCCGAAGAGCTCCCATGGGACCCGGCGGTATACACTAATACCGAAATCGTAGTTGGAAACCCGACGAATGTGCAGAACGGGGCGGTGAAGGTTGTCATCGTAGAGCCTGATGACCTAGAAATGCAACAGAGCATTCAGAAACTATACAAGGGTAAATACCCTGAACTTGCAGAAATAGGCGGTAACCTCGGAGTGATCAGGCGGTAACCTCGGAGTGATCGGACAAATCACCAAAATAAGAGGCACTGGAGCCTCGTCCAGCAGAAAAATTATTAAAATAACTTATGACGGCACTACCAGAGATCTATGGGATAAACTGATATTGTTGAAAGAGGAAGTCGAGGGAGATACTAGAGTCTGCCTGCATCACGTGAAGGGCGCGAGCGGAGGATGACGGAGTGCATTTTCCACGGAAGCCCTACGAGAGTGGAAATATACACCACCCAACAGCAGGGGAGTGCAAAACAGAAGAACACCTATGGAGTGGTCGTGAGTGACGGTAGCAAGTCTTACCGGGACATATTGAACAAGGTAAAAGGCGCAATAGGAGGCATAGAAGCGGCACAGTCTATTAGGGGTATCAGGAGCGCCAAGGATGGAGACCCTGTACAAGGACCCGGAGGCTCTCTCTAACTTGAGAAACGCCATGATGAGTGAGGGAACTCTTCAGACGAGGAAACTGGGGGGAGAGAAAAAAGATATTTTCCATTTGAGGGGCATGGCGGTGGATGTCACAAAGGCAGAAATCACCGACGCAATCAGGAGAGAAACGGGGGAATTCAATAAGGAATATAAAATAGGCGAAATGAGGCCTATGAGGAACGAGACGGCAGCGGCCACAGTGACCATACCGAAAAGCAAAGCTGCGCTCCCACCAAAAGACATAAGAATAGGACTAGTCCTCTGCAGGAAGGAAAGACACTTGAATGTCCCCAGATGCTCGAAATGTTGGGGTTTCGATCACAAGAGCGACACCTGCAACGGCCCAGACCGAACCGATAGGTGTTTTAATTGTGGCGAAAGGAACCACAACGCAAGAGAGTGCGAGGCAGAGAAGGCCTGCCCGGTCTGCGAGGTGACAGGCCACAGGATGGGTACCCAGAAGTGCCCCGCCTTCAAGGACGCCCTTAAAAAAGCTAGAAATCAAAGTAGAGGAAGTGGAGGACGAATTGGAAGGCTGAATGCGCCGATAACAGTTACGCTGGAGAAACTCCTGATACAATCGGAACAAGACAGAGAAAACACAACACCGGACTTGGCTACACTAGAGATGACCCCAAACGACCAAACCCAGGAAAGGACGGTGGAGGAGCCTCCTACCTCAGACTAAATGCCGCTAAAAATCATACAAGTTAACGTGTACCGAAGGGGAGCGGCACATAAACTCCTCACAAAAACAATGGAGGAAGAGAGGATAGATATTGCTCTAGTCCAAGAGCCCAACATCCGCCAAACCGCAAACAACGCGAGGTGGATAAAAGACACTACAGGCAGCTGCGCGGTGTACTGCGCGAACCCCGGATGCGGTGTTGTATCCCACGAGAAGGGAGAGGGATTCATCTGCATTAGCTTCAAGGAGTGGTCACTGTACTAATGCTATATATCTCCCAACATTCCCATGGACCAATTGAAGGCCCGTTTGCAGAGGATAATGAACCACGTTGTTGACTCGAAGACAGAGGCGATAGTGGCAGGGGATTTTAACGACAAGTCACTTACATGGAGCTCACCTGTAACGGACACAAGAGGAAGACTTCTGGACGAGTGGATATCAGCAGAAAACATGGTGGTTTTTAACGACGGAAGCACCCCGACATTTACCAGGGGCGCACGAAAGTCTTTTATAGACATTACTTTCGCCACCCAGGAAATTAGCAGAGCGGTGCACTCGTGGAGGGTGTCAACAGAGGAGAGCCTCAGCCTCCACAGACACATCTTCTATGGTATGACGAAGGAAAAACCAACACCGAAAAGGGAGTGGCAAGAAAGAGCCCGACCAAGAGCAGATACGTTCAGGGACGCCCTCCAGACAGGGGGATAAGCGACTACAAAGGGATGGCCAGGACAATTAAGGAAGCCCAAGACTTGAGCACAGAGGGAAATCGGGTTGTAACAATAAGATCGAGACCAATATGGTGGAATGATGCGATCACGCGCCTCAGGGAATCCTGTAACAAATCCAGGAGAAAACTGACGAGAGCCAGGGGCAGGAACGCCAGCCAGACCCTGATAGAAGAACTGGAAGCCGAATACAAGAGCTTTAGAAAGGAGCTGAGGAGTGAGATGAAGAAACCGCAAAGAGCACAGTAGGAAGCCCTGTGCAATGAACTCGAGGAAGATCCCTGGGGGAAATGCTATCAAATAGTCACAGGGGCAATGAAACACCTCAGATATCCCTACACCTTATATGAGACCATCAAATTGAAAAAGATCAGGGAGCTTTTTCCGCTGGACAACAGCCAAATCCCTAACATTGACAGGCCACAAGAGAATCCACCACCGTTTAGCCGTAGGGAACTTGAAGCCGCGGCAGAGAAAATGAAGAATAAAAAAGCACCGGGCCCCGACGGCATTCTCCCAGAAGCGGTTAAGCTCGCGGTCAGCACCTGCCCAGAAACGGTGCTACAGATGCTAAACGAGTTGCTCATGGAGGGGTCTTTCCTCGGAATGGAAAAGGGCAAAGGTCATCCTCATACCCAAGGAAGGGGGCGAAGATGCGACCACCAAAGTTAGACCAATCTGTCTAATTGATATCCCGGCAAAACTCCTCGAGCAACTACTGAGAGCAAGGTTAGAGAAGGAACTAACTGCCAAGGGGGGAATCTCGGAGACTCAATTCGGCTTTAGGCCAAAAAGGAGTACGATTCACGCAGTTTTAGACAGAGCATGCGACAAGGGAACATTGTGGGGAGCTATAATTCTCATAGATGTTAAGAATGCCTTCAACACGGCCAAGTGGGGTTTAATCCTTGAAAACCTGCAGGGGATTGGCGTAAGCGGATACCTGCTACATATGTTGTCATCATACCCCTCGGGAAGAACACTGGTGTGCGGCAGAGACGAGCAGGACATGACACAGGGAGTTCCGCAAGGCTCCATACTAGGATCAACCTTGTGGAACGTCCTATATGACGGAGTGCTCGACCTAATCCTTCCTGAAGGATGCTCGACCGCGGCTTTCACGGACGACCTGGCCTTGGTAGTTAAAGCTATCATGAAAAATGCCCTCATAGAGAAAGCAAGCGCTGCGCTGGAACTTATAGGAGAGTGGATGAATTTAAACGGACTCGAAATCGCACCACCGAAGACAGAGGCCATTATAGTAAAGGGCCCTAGGAAAAGAGGAAACATTATATTCGACCTGCAGGGGACCATAATCCAACCTCAAAAATTCGTCAAGTATCTCGGCGTCTGGCTCGATGACAAGATTATCTTCAATGAGCATATCCGGAAAACTTGCGAGAAGGCAGACAGGCAGATAGCGGCCCTGTCAAGGATACTGCCCAACATGAGGGGCCCCACTACAGCCAAGAGAAGAATGCTGTATGGGGTGGTACAGTCAGTAATGCTATACGCGGCACCAGTCTGGGAAAGAGTCATGGACGTCGATAAATACAGGTAGATGGTAAATTCCACCCAGAGGAAAATGCTCCGCGTACAGAACGGTGTCGGCGGAGGCTTCATGTGTACTGGCCGGGGTCCCTCCCATGGACCTCCTGGCAAAAGAAAGGGCCCGCCTGAACGAGATTACAGAGATCCGGAAAGCCCACAAAGACGCCGAGAGACAGCGCACGATACAGGCATGGCAGGACAGGTGGGAAAACAATACGCAACACGTCCAATGGACAAAGAGAATGATTCCAGACGTTGAAACCTGGTTGGCCTGCAAGCACAGGCAGTTAAATTACTTTATCACCCAGTTCCTTACGGGGCGTGGATCTTTCAGAAGCTTCACCAAAAGAATCAGCAAGTCCACGGACGATGTTTGTATATACTGCGGAAGGGTAGATAACGTGGAGCACACCATGTTCTCATGCGAGAGATGGGTGAGGGAAAGAAGCGCTCTAGAACTGGCAACGGGCATGGCGGTCTCTCCTGACACCATCATGGCCCTCATGACGAACTCCAAAAAGGGCTGGAAAACTGCCGGAGTATTCATAATGAACGTGTTGAGGCAAAAAGATGCGGAAGAGAGGAAGCACCAAAGGAGGGAGGCTGAGCAGGGGCCGTAAAGGACCAAGCCACTCAAAGCGACCGCTCGGATACAAGAACCAAAGATTCACTAGATTTTTATTTTATTTTATATTTTTTATTTATCGTTTTATTCATACAATCAAGTATTCAGTATTACAACCGTGATGTCCCATCTACAAAACTATATGTTATACAGAGAAGTTGGAGAGTAAACAGACTGTGCTAGAAAGCATGCCGCTCATACCTGAGTATATCCTGAAGGATGGTTCCGGGTATGAGAGAGGGCAAGGGGTGGTTTTAGCCGGTATGAATGCGCGTGTTTTGTGGTGCTTGGTGCTCAGTTTTCAGTTCAGTCTTGCTTGAGTCTTGGTCAGGTAACTTCATAGAAGTTCATGCGTCGTTTTATCTGTTATAATATATGTGCGGTTGTGCAAGTGTACTGCATTTATTGTATCTCCTATATATTCATATATCAGTGGACACCCTGGACTATCATATTATATGCATGCAGAATGGAATACCAGAAAGTAATGAAGGAAAATGGAAGTAATGTTTATTATTCAGTCAGTTCTTTTATAGTTTCTTTACTTTTATTAAGTATCTTCAAAACCTCTTTCATCACAGTTTCTGATGAAAGTATCTAGGAGATTGATATTTTTTTCATTTCACAGTTGAAAATAAATGAGTACTTGAAACCTAGAAATGGAAGTGAAGTTTATATATCATTCAAATGGTTCTTTTATAGTTTTATTACATTTATAGGTAATTTCAAAACCTCTTTCCTCACAGTTACTAATAAGTGTATCTAGAGATTATTATTTTGTTCATTTTACAGTTGATGATAAATGAAACCAACTTGGTTCATTTTCGCGATTCACCATGATCCTTTGCAGGTTCATATAATACTGTTGATTGAAATCAAAACATGTGCATGAATAAATAATGAGATTAGAACCTTTGGTGTGAAAGTTTACATTCTTTCTAGATTTCTCGAGATAAATCAACCTAACACAAAACCGATATTTTTGCACTCGACGCGCGTTTTGCTAACAAAGTTATCATCTTCAGAAGACGAAAACTGATCTCTTGAATATGCTAACCTTGTTAGCGAACCGCGCGCCGAATGCAAAAATATCAGTTTCGTGTTTGTGTAATTGATCTCTAGCAAAAGTTGCAATTATGTGCATGCTCCATATATATATATATATATATATATATATATATATATATATATATATATATATATATATATATATATATATATATATATATATATATATATAAATATATATATATATATATATATATATATATATTATATATATATATATATATAAAGGAGGAATAGTCGCTGACTAGTTAAGAGTATTACTATATAGTGGGGTCTGCAGCGTTGTAAAAGAAGACTCTTTAAAGTTTTTCCAAGCTTTCGGAATGTTATTTATTCCATCATCAGGGACTACAATATAAAATGTTATATAAAATGTAAAATTCAGAAATATAAGTACTTACATCTTTGTTGAGGATGTTTACATATATGTTATGTTTGCAAAATAAATTTCTTATGATCGTTTTGAATACAACAGGAAAATAATTTCAATTTTAAGAACCACAACTGATCGAAAAAACAGATTGTGTACATAGATTCATGGAAACATAATTCTTTTATTTCAAAATTTGAAATATCAAATTTGACAATTTTGATGTTCAGAAAGACACTATTCATATGACGTTTGACATGTGGTAAAGTTCTAATCAATGAATCGAACGGAAACAGTTGAGTCGGTCTCATCTATTCCTTAAGATTCTCAAGGAATAAGATGCCCCGACCCAAAAGTCCCATTCGAAACGTGAAAGAACTTTGTTTAGTTTGATAACTGTGTTTGGTTATTCTGTATATTTGAATTTATGTCAAGTGAAAGCAAAAAGGAATATATTTCGCTCAAATGGTTAATATCCGTTTTTTTATTTATGGAATCAGTTTCTTGTGATATGAAAGACATTTCTAAGAAATTTCTTTTTGAAAGATGTGGTTCTATTGCCATTATTTTTTATATAGTTATACTCTATATATATATATATATATATATATATATATATATATATATATATATATATATATATATATATATATATATATATATATATATATATATATATATATATATATATATATATATATATATGCAACAAAGTGCGAGATTCACGGGGAACATCTGATAAACCAGAGTTTTCTGCCATTACACTCGTGTATTGTTGTCACTTTTGTTGACAACAAGCCCAGCAGATGCTTTCGGAATTTTCATCCGAAAGCCTTCGTGCAGAAGACTCCTCTGGAACCACAAATCTGCAATCCAATGCATGTCGCCAAAGGCTGATCATTACCAGCAGACGTCATGGTATGGTCTATCTGTGGACTACAGTTTCGTCCTTTGGGACTCATCAGCACAGCGATGACCGCATTTGAACAACGACTAATGCTCGAATGCACCATGACGAATACTGGCAACACCACTTGGCTCATCACTCCACGATCCTACGATGAGTGTGAACTCAGCGCCATCTCGTGGTGGATTGACAAAGCCTTCTGCACGGAGGTTTTCGGATGAAAATTCCGAAAGCATCTGCTGGGCTTGTTGTCAACAGAAGTGACAACAATACACGAGTGTAATGGCAGAAAACTTTGGTTTATCAGATGTTCCTCGTGAATCTCGCACTTTGTTGCAGACTAGGACTATGCCGGCCACTTTCACCAGACCAGTCAATGTCAATTTGACATTGACACAGTCACATGGCCTGAACTTCCCAGCACGCTTTTCGCTGGTTCAACTAGATTAATTTTATATAAATCAAATTTTACTATGTATACAGCTCTTATGTCAAAGATGCTTCCTTTACCCTGACGAGCTAGCAGTGATGATGACGAAAGTCGAAAGCGCTTTGCAATAGAATCAAATTTTAAATATACACTTCATACAAAAACCTTCGATTCATTCACCAAAAAGTGTATTCAGCTTCCCAACTTCATTTAAAGTATGAAATGTTTAAAATTTCACACTTTGCCTGCTTACTTTTGGCAATGTATAGAATGCCTAGGTATTCTATACAATGCCTGATTTTACACTTTGCCGGTAACATATATAATTAGCTGTATTGAAACCTGTTGCTAAGAACGAAATCGCTTTCTGGACAATTATTAAATTGAGGATTGATTGATATGAGAAAATAATGTTTTAACAATGAATCGAGATATCGAATGAGAAATATTAGTCAAAAAAATTTCAAATAAATAAATGAAATGATATTGTGACAAGAGAATAGAGGTATCGAATGTGAAATACTAGTCGAAAAAGGTTAATGAAGAAATATATGAAATTTTATGAATAAATGTTGAAACCGAGTTGAAGTTGAGTGTACTAATGACGTTTCGATTGCTGGTATCCGCAATCGTCTTCGAATGATGACTGACAATATTTCGAGGTGTGGTCGGTTATATTCCCTATGGTGGTGAAAGAGACGGTACTAAGAAACTCCAACAATGCTTTAGATTTGTTTTTGAATTATTTCTTGATTGATTGCTATCTCCTTTGGATTTTGAACTGTTTTATTCATGAAATCTTGAGTTATAGATGAATAATTTTTCCAGTCGAAATCTGAATTATTTTGATTTTCGGACAGTGTTGCAAGAGCATCATGTTATCTTTCACCGTCTTTATCAGTGTCACACAGCCATTTCTGAATTCTACCTCCTTCATTCATGAGTCCTCTTTTATGAAGCTTCTATTTTTGTTGGGTTGAATATAACTCAGTTTATTCATAATTTGTTCAAGGGCATAGTTTTAATGTTCATGCATATGTTGAAGTTGAGGGTATGATTCGTCTATTATTGAGACTGAATTTTCAATTATCTTTGAATTGTCTCAGATAATTTGTGAAGGTTCGTCAGATTTCGACAAATCTAAGAATTTGATGTATGTTTTTGAATGTGATTTTCGCTTGTCCAAAGGAAAAAGGGGGAATTGTGCTAGTCAGAGTCTTCAACTTGATCTGTTGTCCTCCTGTCATAATTATTCCTATTGGGAGGATCGTTTGTAGTAGCATCTGAAACAATTCGTTAGGGTTTCAGTTATTGTTGATGATAAGTTTGCCTAACGAGTTTTCAATCCAATATCTTCATTTTTTATTGACTCAACCGCTCTACAAAAAGGTGTTGTTTTACTCCTCTGTTTGTCATGTAAATAAACTTGTTGGTTGAGTTTAATTCCAGGGGTTTCTCTTCTTTGTATATTAGCTTTCTCTGAGGTTGCTTTTGCTTTTTCATTATTCGTTCTTATTATATCATTTATGATTTTTATATTTCTATCATGTTATTCCAAATAGTAGTTTATTTGAAAAGGGGTATATTTGGCGCTGATTGAATTGTATTATTGTACCTTGAAATTGCATATACCATATGAAATGACATTGGCCTTTGTGGAAAAATGTTGAAGTCGTTCAATTGGACTATTATTATTTGGATTTTTTGATGTTACATAATGTAGTTTTATGTTATATTCCTCACAAAAATCTTCGAAAATTTCATTTTTGAATTCATTGCCTGAGTCGCATGTGATTTTTTTACATATTTCAAAATGTGAAAAGAACACTAGAATTGTATCAATATTATTTAATGAATTTGTTTGGATAGGGTGTGCTTGAGCGAATCGTGAAATACTATCAATTAGTGTTGGAAATCCAGTTCATTTATCGATGAGATATAAAGACATAAATATGTTCAAAAGGGTATTCTCCAATAGGAGTTGGTTTGAATTCAATTTCATTAGGGTGTCTTTCATATTTTGATTTCCGACAATCTTCACATGTATTGAAACAATCACGTATATCAGTTATCATATCAGGCCAATGATAATTCCGAGAGAGGGCTAATTTCGTTTCAATAATTCCTCTATGTATAGTTTTAGTTTCATGATGATATTTTATTTTCTCTTGTTGTTCCTCTCTATTTGTAATGTCTTTGAGTGAGCTGTTACTTTGGATGAATCTGAATGCAGTGTTTTTTAGTATTTTTGTATAGTTGGAAACACGATAGGTTGTTATTCTTCTGAAATCAATATACCGTATGTATGTTTTGGTTGTAAATAGTTTTTCATTATTTCCACCAGGTTTTGTTGAAAGTTTTGGTGGGATAAAACTGCGATTAGTCTCATTTTTTGTATTGTTACACGTAGTGTGATAGCATCTTGGCTACAACGAAGGAATATTTGGTTTTGGAAATTATTTAAGTCTCGTTCTGAAATCGGTACTTCAAGAACTGGGTTGTATCTGTAGATTAGGGAGGGTGAGTGTAGGCCCACAGCACTTAGGCCACATGTGACCCATTGTACATCCTCCCGAGGAGTTGTCCTCCTAGGTCATCGTCCATCCTGTACTTTTCAGGAAGGTGAACAGGTCACTAGGAGACATCTCCTTCATATCGATCGGTGTAGGCCAAGACTCACCGAACACACACTCTCTGATTGACGATAACTCCGGACACTCGCATAAGATATGCCTGACAGTTTCATCTTTCTATTCACACATCCTGCATAGAGGTGTGTCAACTAGCCCCATAGTACGGAAGTGTTTCCTTAGTTGACAGTGACCTATCAGAAATCCTACTGTTAAACGTAGATTCCTCCTGGTCATCGCCAAATACTTCTTCGTATCCAGCTTCGTAGTGTCGCCGAGGGTATTCCTGGCAAGACTGCATCCTTCGATTCCATTCCATCTTTTTCTGCGATTGAGCATGGGTGTGACTTTTGGCTATTTCCTCAAATGTCGAATTCGTCAGGCCGTGGGTGTCATTGGGCCCTAAAATTTTTAGTCCAGCCGCTTCCCTGGCTAAAGAATCGGCAATGCGAATGCCTTTGCTTCGGTCGTGCCCTTTAACCAACCCCAGGATGAAATTGTTAACTGCCGAGGCGTTAGCTAAGTCTTGGTGACACTCTTGTACTAGTCCTGAGATAACACGTTGTTTCTTCAAGGCTAAAAAGGCTTGTCTATTATCAGTGCAGATTAATATGTTTCTGCCTGAAATTCCTCTTCTGGTTAATTCTTTTGTGGCGATTGAGATACCAGTCAGTTCTGTTTGAATCACGCTGGTATTTTTTTCCATTCTCTACTTAATCCTTAGGTTTAGTGATCTGGAGTAAACATCACATGCTGAGGCTTCTTTGGTTTTTAGGCCGTCTGTGCATATGCGTTATGCATTTGCAGCATCTAGCTCTGCGTTCTGTTTCATTTATAATCTGTAGGGTTTGTTAAACACAAACCTGGGTTGAATTGCATTGCTGGCTGCCTGTAGCAGAGGTACGCAGTGAGCACTTCTCTCCACATGATTAGCCTCAATTGACCCACTTCTACCATGGGGTTTACACCAGCTGTGCGCAATCGTACCATGGCCACTACCGCAACTTCCTCAACGTGCAGGTCCAGAGGGGTCGGACCAGTAACTAGTTCCATTGCCGCGGTTGGTGTTGTTCTCATGGCTCCGGTGATATTTAAACAAGTCATTCGCTGTATTTGATATAATTTTCGGATGACCGTTGCTTGTAAAACCTTCGGTCTCCATACAATGGCTCCGTATGTTAACATAGTTCTTATTATCGCAGTGTAGATCCAGGTGACCACACGGGGCGACAGACCCCATGTGCGTCCCACTGTCCTCCGACACTGCTCATAAGCCATATTTACTCTTTTTGCTCTACTCTGTAGGTGACAGTTCCATGTTTACTTTCTATCGAGGGTAATACCAAGGTATTTAGAGAAGTCCAGAATGCTTTTGAAGATTTCAGGAGCTTCCGAGCCCAATATGCTCCTTTTTCTGGTGGAAAGAAGCATCCCCATCTTTTTGGGATTAATCGACATTGAGTGTTCCTTACACCATGTTTCTATCAGTTTGAGCCCATCCTTCGCTCTATCGCACAAAGTGTTCACGAATTCAACGGTCTGCAAGATAACTATGTCATCTGCGTTTGCAATTATGTAGAATCCATTATTATTGGGGTGATTTATCAGGGTATCCAGAACTATATTCCGAAGAAGGGGTGATAAGACCCCTCCTTGTAGATATCCCTATAATGACCAGTCCTCTCACTGTGTGAGAGTATCTTGAGTATCCATTCTCCTACTACCAGGGGTATATTCCTGGCGTTAAGTTGTTGGGTGATTGTTGGAAAGGTTGTTTTATTGTACGCTCCTTCGATATCTATGGATAAACCCAGGGTGGATCCTTTGTTATCCAGTGATCTTTCTATTCTGCCAACTACTTGGTGAAGGGCTGAATCAGTAGACCTTCCCGGAGTATATGCATGCTGATTTGGATGAAGTGGTTTGTGGATTAACACTACATCTCTTATATACCGCTCACATAGCCTCTCCATTGTTTTTAGGAAAAACGATGTGAGACTAATCAGTCGGAATGTTTTTGGTAAGGTGTAATCTATTCTCTCTGGTTTGGGTATAAATAACACTCGTACTTCTCTTCACTTTCCGGGAATATACCTCAGAGCTGAAGAGGCTCTGAACATTCCAATCAGGTGCGGCATAGTAATATCCATTCTCCATTGAAGTAGGGCTAGTCTTATACCATCAGGTCCTGGTGACTCGATTGGAGAAAAGCCCGATATGGCCCACCTTATCTTGTCCTCATCAATTCTGCACTAGCAGATTGCGAGTCGTATTGTGAGGGTGTTGTTTGTACTTCCGTCCAGTTCGTCGTTCCAAGAAAGAGTGAGTTTCCAATAAGAATCTCAGCGCTCTCCTGGAGGTTGGCGGCTTTTTTGCCATTTTCCCTCGTCAGGATGCCGATACTCTTATGGTGGTCGTTTGAGAGTGCCTTCTGTAGCCTAAAAACTTCTCAGACTATCTCACAGGAGGCTTTCCATGCATGCTACTCTTTGCTTTTGTCTGCAGACTTTTTTGAACTCTCCGAGATTGGCTTGATATAGTTCCCTGAGTGTTCTTTGTTTGTATGTTCGGTGTCTAAAGTTTATTCGTCTTTTTGCTTCTTTGCAGGTGGACGAATTCCAATGTCCGAAATGATGTTTATTTTCCCATTTTTCTTCCTTTTTCAATAAATTCATTCATATCATTCTAATCATCATCTGGTATTCCAGGAATTTCGTCATTTTTTGGACAAAGGATTCGGGAAAGTCGTCCTCGATTTAATGTTCTCGTGGGTCAATGTATACTGCTAATGATAGTGTTTCAATAGGATTGATTTCTATACAAGATCAAGCATCTGCAACTTTTTTTTTGCTGTTTCTATAGAGAATTATTCAATCGAATTCCTCCAGTTAAAGTCTCCACCTGACAAATCTTGAACTTGGATCTTTTAGGTTGGATAATCATTCAAGTGGTTTATGATCTGTTATCAGAGTAAATTTAGATCTTAATGAATAAGGTCTGTAGTAGTTTGTGAAACAAAGAATTGCTAATATTCTCTTTCAATTGTTGAATGATTTTGTTCCGAACTATTCAGGGTTCGCCAGGCATAGGGGATGGGTTCATCATTACCTAGGATTCATTGAGAAATAACTGCACCAATGGCTATATTTGAAGCATCTGTTTTTTAATACAAATAGTTTTGAAAAACCAGGAAATTGCAAAATCGGTTCATTACTTGAAAAATCCTTGCATTATTAAAACGTTCTAATAAACTCGTCATTGTGTATAATATTGTCTCCTTTTTTCTAACATTCAGTTTTTATTGGGTTTTGGTTTCAATCCTTCTGTAGTTATTAGTTATATGTCCAAAAAATTTAAAAATGTTTCGTAAAAATTCAGATTTATCTAACTGAATAGTGAGTTTGGCATCTCATAGTCTTCGAAAAACTTTACTCAGATGAGATATGTACCTGAATGATGTGGGAAATTATGATGTCATCAATGTATACAAGACCTATTTTATTTTGTGAATACGTAATACATAATCCATCATTCTCTGAAATGTTGCTGGAGCATTCTTTGAAGCGAATGGCATACAAAGACATTCGTAATGGCCATTTTCAACATTGAAGGCTGATTTTCAATTGAGTTTGGATTCATACCAATTTAATGAAATCCAGATGCCAAATCTAGGGTTGAAAGATATCGACATTTGCCTATTTTGTCAAGAATATAGTCAATATTTGGTATCGGGTACCTAACATCATGAGTTTTCTCATTCAATTTTTTATAATCAACTACAATTTTCCATTTTTTTTTCCCTGAAGCATCTAGTGTCTTAGGAACTATTCCAATAGATGAGCTCCATGGGGAACATGAAGATCTAATAATTCCATCTTTTGATGTTTTAACAATTTGTTTTTGTACTTTTTGGTTATAACAATGTGGAAATCCATATGATTTTGTATGAATAGGAATTTCTTCTGAGGTTTCGATTTCATATTTGATAACATAAGTGAATTTAAGGTTTTTTTTTTCGTAAAAAAAAATGTCACTATATTTGTTATACAGCTTTAGTATTGCATCTCTTTCTCCTTCATTCATATGATCTGTTCGTATTCTTTCAGAGATTTTATTTTTTCTCAAGCGGCTCGTATCTGGTGATAACTCTTCTGCATAGTAAAATTCAAGTTTTACCTTTGGGCATGGCCCAGCTCTTCAGGTTGACTGAAAGTCATTCGATATCTGACGTCAAGCAACGCCGAGCGCGGTTAGTACTTGGATGGGTGACCATACAGGGAAATACCGTGTCGAAAGCCCGTACAGCTGCAGCGTAGTAGCATATCATAGCTCGCAGACAATATATCAATGAGCACAAGATATATTGATGATATGCCGTCCTTCGGAGGGGACGTTAAGCCGTCGGTCCCGAGTCCATGGATGTTGGGCTCGTTAGAGATCCCTACCTCTAGTTGGAATACCAGAGGGTTCGGCAAAATTTCCGGTTGGGGGAAGTGTGCTCACCGGCGTCGGTGATTGGCCTTGGTAGCGGAAATAGGCCGACGTTAAATAAAAAGAATTAAAAAAAAAAAAGTTTTACCTTTGGCTGGGTCACAGGGAAAAGGTTCAAAAAGTGTTACTGGAATAGTTTCATTGGTGTTATTGTATATTTCAAAACTTGCTCAAAAATTTTCACCGAAAGTTTTTGGTTCTGAAACATATGAATTATGAAATCGTTATTTTGGAATTAAAATTTCTCCTTGTTGAATTACAACTGGGAATTTGTGTAAGATACTCTCGAAAGCTGGTATTCCAGAAGTATATTGTGTTTCATGAGGTCACCTATTGAAGAAAGGTATTCCAACAGAGTCTAACTGTAGTACCTGATTTTGAAAATCAAAACTTAAGTTGAAATTTTTTTATTCTTTTGATCCTACTATACCATCGAAGAATTCATGAAAAAGAAATGATAAAACTTATATCATATAGTCACTCTAAAATTCAGTGAAGTCTGGAATAAGTCCCTCATATGTAATAACTTTTTCTACTAGCGATGTTTTCAATTATGAGGGTTCTTCATAAATTCTTTCTAGGTAATATTTTTCCGCAATGCCAGTGCCAATAAGTATTTTGAAGTAGTTTTTTTCCTTTTTATATACGGTAGCCCGTTTACTACTTCTGAATATAATTCCATTATGTTATCTCGTTCGTTTGGGGCAGATTGTAAAAATTTGTCTCATCTTCATTATCTGTCGATTGGTTAACTTCATCAAAAGGTTTTAGTAAGGTATATCGTTTCCAAATTGCGAACCAATTTGATAGTTCAACAATTGTTGTGTGTTGTGTGAATATAACTGGGGTGTTAGTGTTGATTATGAAGTTCTTCACTGATGTATTGTATTCTCATATCAGGATTATTTCTGGAAATATAAGGTTTTATCATTGTTGGATTCAGAGATGTTGTTGACATATGTTCAACAGGGGTATTCATTCGTGTATTCTTTTCTTTGGCTACCAGACAATTCATGGGGGATGGGGGGGGGGCAAATACTTGTTTGTGAGCTTGAAATTTATGATTCACAGCTTGAGGTTTAACTGCTATCGCTTGACTTAGAAATTGATTCAGTACATGAGACTGTATCATGTGATTTTGATTTTGGGGTTGAATTTGTTGTGTCTCTTCATGAGGTTGTACCATGCCATGTTGATATTGGGTTTGGAATCGTTGTTGAGATTGCACTCGTTGTTGAGCTAATTGTGGTTGTTGGTAATATTGTTTTTGTATAGTTTGAGCTCTTGGAGACTTCTGGGGTTATTGTTTTGTAATGTCGTGTTTTGTATTTTTCTGGAATTTTCATCTTCAAGTTATGAGGTCATAGCCTCTACTAATGAATTCAGATGCTGAATTGAAATTTTGTCATTTATTCGGATATTTAAGATTCGTAAAATTACTTCCAATGATTGAGATTCATATTTTATAATATGAATTCCTCTTGTTGGTTGGTCCATAGTAGGATCTGAATTTATTCAAAAAAAGTAAGTTCACTTCGTGAAATTTGAATTCGTTTTCCGAAATCTAGCATGTATTCACTTCCATTTGGTATCATAGTAAAAAAAATCTAAGTGGTCAAGGCTCAATCTATCACCAAAAGTGTTTCCAATTCATTTTGCATCGATAGCCACGTATTCAATTGTGTTCTTGAACTAATCAATATTTGTGCTCTATCTTTCAATTCACTTGAGATTATGCAGACGATACATTGGTTAAGAATTTTATCATTGCCATGATATTGAATAAGGGATTTGTCAACAGCATTGATGAAATATTTCAAGATTCTCAGAGGAATGGTGTCTGAATATATTTTGAACAATGTATAATATATTTATTAGGATATGTTTGAAATGTTCAATGTTGAAAAGGATTGAATAAGGTTGTCAATATAAGTCATAAAATGAACTTGTTCATTTATATTCTGAATCCACTAGTTTCTTCAAATCTACTTGTAAAATAACTCAAGAACTCACAGTTTAACTCGGTTATTTTAGTCTTGTGAAAACACCCAAGAACTCACAGTTCAACTCGGTTATTTTAGTCTACTCTACTCAGTTTGTTTCTGTTTTTGTAGATTCTGTATCACACAAAAACTCGTGTTGGTGTGTTCCTTATCACTCCGTTTGTTTGTGTTTGTTTTTCCTAACCCTAGGCTCCTCAAAAATGTTTATGATGAACAAATTCAGGATTTTCAAATGGGGTACTCGACTCACCGTCGGTCCGACGAAGTCACAGTTTTTGTTGATTCTGTATCACACAAAAACTTGTCTTGTTGTGATCTGTATCACTCCGTTTGTTACTGTTCGTTTTTCCTAATCCCAGAGTGCTTAGAAATGTTCATAATACACAAATTCAGGATTCACAAGGAGGGTACTCGACTCACCGTGATGGTCCGACGAAGTCACAATCCTACCGACTGCTTCAGTTGAAGTTGCTGAACAACGTTTTGGTTCTTTGAAAATTTTGCTTATTTTTGAAATGGAAATATAGCTGTGCTGGTTCAAACGTAAAAACCTTACATCAAAGCATCGTCCCGTTTATGTAGGTATAAAAGTACAAAATCAGCGCTACGAGCTATGGTAAACAACTTGGATTAATATAATGGATGGTATTCATCATGAAAATCAAACTACCTTTCAAATTTTTGCTAGCACACAAACAGAGGAACAGGTGCATATTGTACAAAACATATTAGAAAAAAAAATCACATTCGGTCTATTCCCAGATACTCTAGTATATACACTGTTGCCAGATAAAACGATATTTTATGAGAAAGCTGTACGAATAGAAATAAAAAAAAAGTTGAATGTAGAAAGAAGACCCCCACAGGAATAGTGCAATGTACATAAATCTACAGGAAAGAAACAAAAAGTGGAAAACCAAATAAGGATAAGATACCCATAGCGAAGGAATACGAAGATATCGAAAATGAGGTTTTAATAGAAGGTTTTTGTTCCCTTGGGGTTTTAAGGCTGAATGGGGGGGAGGGAGGGGGGTGGGGGGGGGGGGGGGGGGGGGGGGGGGGGGGGAAGGGGGGGGGGGGGGGGGGGGGGGGGGGGGGGGGGGCCCGGGGGGGGGGGGCCCGGGGCCCGCGGGGCGGGGGGCGGGGGGGGGGGGGGGGGGGGGGCCCCCGGGGGGCCCGGGGGGGGGGGGGCCCGCCCCGGGGGGGGGGGGGGGGGGCCCGCCGCGCGGCGGGGGGGGGGGGGGGGGGGGGGGGGGGGGGCCCCCCCGGGGGGCGGGGCGGGGGGGGGGGGGGGGGGGGGGGGGCGCCGGAACCGGCGACCCGCCCCAAATACCATCGGAGCCCTGACCAGAGATTTGAAAGAAAATGCAGCAAACGATGATGTAACAGTGAAGAAGAGAATGTGACAAATCCGGAGATATAAGTCAACAACGAGTCGTTGAAATCACAACTAGAGACCGCTTCATCTCTAGAACAAAGTCAAAGTGCAGTGAGTACTGGACCAGATACTATAAAAAAAATGTTTCTTGTAGGAGATGAGTATGCCCAGAATTTCGCGAGAGTGATGGGAGCGACTTTGGACAAATCATAGCTTGTAATTTATGAGGGTGTTAGGAACAAGGAAGAGTTGCAAGATATAACGAAAGAATTATTCTCAAAAACGGTTTGCTATGGGGTACAGCTGACTTTGTGATTATCATGTTTTCCACCATCAATAAAGTGATCATGCAACTCTCAAGCAATCTCTCAAGAACATTCTACCACTGAGCAGATTCACCAACCTCATATTTATCTCTGAACAATGCCAATGTGAAGATTGGCTGGTTGATAAAATGATTGGTACTGGTATAAATAAGAATAAATGGGTACACCAGACAAAATTGTAAAACCTCTTCAATTTCTAGCTGACCCTGGAGTGAATCATAGTAAATGGTACATAAAAGTCAATATAGTAAACATTATATATAGATCACAATCAAATCTTATTGTTATAAAATTTGTACCAATGGAAGAATTCAGGTAATGTTTGAACGTCATTATTTTGAGGTGGATCAATATTATTTGTTCCGTAGTTTTCGCGGTTTGTAATCTACCGAAATCTGAAAAAAAATTATTACTCCAGAGACTATTGAAACGATTGATAATAATAGTACTGAACAAACTCACTCTTTTTCATCCAAAACCCTAGGAAGTTCAACAGTAGATCAATTAATGTCATCGATAGTACGGTATCTTTTATATTGCTGGATATCCAATGAGTTAGAAACAAAATTTATTACATTTCAATATTCATGGAAGCACAGGCTATGCCGACATTTGTTTCACAAACAGAACATTGGCTGTTTGACATTGAACCTTGTTATATTCCACATTATGCCGTGGTTTCAACAAAATTCAGGAATCAGTACAAAAATGGTGGAATCGTGATTAGAACAATTTTTAGAACAATTCTACCTATTGCAATAAATATACATAATTCTCTGATTGTTGAAAAAGAGTTTGAATTCTCTCTTCTGCATGAGTGCAATTATAATGTATTCACCTTTTGCCTTCATAGAGCACCAGCCTCCGATGTAAATGCTTTTTTAGAACGATTGGAAACTCTTTTATCGAAGCTAACAATCCATTATCATACTATACTAGCTGGCGACCTGAACGTAAATTTTGCTGAAAATTCCTCAGATACGCATAATTCAAAACATTTTTCATCTTTTTGCAACCTAATAATGCATGTCGAACATCCTACACGAATCTCCAACCAGTCTGTTACTATCATAGATTATATATTCTCAAATTTGGATGAGCACAGTATTAGTTGCAGGCCTCTCTGACCATGAAGCGGTACTTTTCAAATCTCACTTCAAATTCTATCATAACGGAAGGAAATATAAATATGGTGGAGCTTATAGCGCAAAAAAATAAAAAAAAATCGAGGGAAATGCCAGTTGACATCATTATGGGACTCTTCAACAATTTCTGAAGAACCTTTCATTACGTTACATAACTATCTAACAACCGTTTTCAAGGATTGTTTTCCTTCGAGGAAGTCAAAAATAAAAACCTTGGATAACAGAAAGAATAAAAAAAAAATTGCCGAAAACTTAAGGTATCTACATACCATAAAGAAGCATATACATAGTGAACTTCTCACATAATATGTCAACTCCTACGAACATATATATATATATATATATATATATATATATATATATATATATATATATATATATATATATATATATATATATATTTTTTTTCAGGCGAATTATATGCAATGCAAAAGAGATTTGTTACAATTAGAGGATATCTAGGTCTCCAAACAGAAAAAGAGAAAACTGGAAAATAATAAATAGAACCAAGAAGTAAAAATAACTCACTATCGAGAAACATTAATATCGATCCAGATATCGTTAACATCTTTCACTGTTCAAAAGGTCCCAAACTTACATGCAGATCAACTCCACAGGTAGATCTCTCAAACTACCTAATGTATGCTAGCATTGCAGTTAAATTTCACTTCGAAGAAACTATTATGATTGAGCTAAAAGATGTCTTCAAGGAAATAACTAATAGAAGTTCATCAGGTATAGAGGAATTATCAGTGAACATTTCTCAAAATATCCCTGACTTTGCTCTCAATATCCTAGTGGATGAAATTAATAAATCTTTCAGAACGGAAAAATTCCTATCCTGTTTAAAACAAGCAGTTGTGAGGGTGGTGACTCAGTCGAACCCGCACATTACAGACCGATTTCACCTCTGTCAACATTTTCGAAAATCATAGAAAAATTGGTAAAAGAAAGAATGATGAAACATCTGATGAAGAATAAAATAATAAACAAATTTCGGCATGGATTTCAAAGCGTAAAAACACAAATGATGCAATCTTCTCGTTGCTCGAAAGTACTTATATGACTTTAAATGATGGAGAAGCAGCTGCAGCAGTGTTATGCGATTTCCGTGAGGACTTCGACTGTGTTGACCATAAACTACTGCTACCGAAGCTACTGGTTTCGAACATACTCATCAGAAAGAAGTCAGATAGTAAAAATCGAAGAGAACCATTCTCATATGAACAAAATTACAATGGGCGTATCACAGGGGTCAGTCTTGGGCCCGACCCTGTACCTTTTGTATCTAAATGACCTAGCTACTATTTGCATTCCGGGAAAGTTTCCGCAGATGTGCTACGTGCTCAACAATATACAGAAACACAGAAAAAAATGGAATAGTTGAGATTTATAATTTTGATTAATAAAATCTTCTTGGTAGCAAACGGAGGCGGTAATAGCACGAGCAATAGTTTACTCGAGCTCAGTCGAAGACGGGGTAGGTTTAACTAATACTCTACTAGGATGAAGAATCCACTATTAGATTATATTTAATACCTGGGCGCCACTAACTTGTCTACACCGCAAGTTCAAATTAGAAAACTCAAGATCTCATCTCCGTTGTTTCCAAGATATATTTGTTTTATATGTAATTTTCTTCTGAATGATAGCCTAGCCTCGAATGAAATGCAACCTTTTTCTAGGATACGAATATATTTCTAATATTTTTTTCAAAATTGAAGTGGAGAATGAAATCGACGTTGTCATGGCGAAAGGGCATAAGCGACATTTGGTGAATTTTACAGGAGGCGAAATGAACGTGTGATTGTGTTATATTTCGAGTATACTTCACAATTTTTGCATGAATATTCCTCTAATGTGTCCGTTCCATTTATCAGAAAAGAAATATTTAAAAGAACTTGAATTTATGGAGTTATTGAATAAAATGTCGCTAACGCCTTTTTTCAGTTTTCGAGTGGCGCTTAAGCCCTTTTTGATGGCGTTTACAAACAACGGGTTTTTTTCATATCCATTCAAATTGGCGGTTAGAAGTCGTTTACTACTTTTCATAATTCTGCAATGAAATGAAACATGGTGGTTACGACTTCGAAAAATCAAAATGAATAATAATATTATTTTATTGGAACTCAAAACAACCGAATATACACTATATAGAACAGAAAAAAACTATCATTTTTCTCATCTCCCAGACAGTTGAAGATATCGCAAAAACATCAAATTTAAAGAAATAAAAACACATTTACTCAGAAGAGGTAAACAATGTTCAAAAAATTAGGCCTCGTTCAAATAAACGCCATATCTTCGATTTTTTTGGCCCCAGCCGACATCTGAAAAACAGGATGGAAAATTTGCGTCAAGCAGTTGTTCAAATTATAGAGTAATTTGAAGGAAATCTTGTTCCTAATACCAACCGACAAAAAAAACAATTGCTTTCAACAAATCAGGTATAATTATAATCATTATTATTCCATGAGTCGCTAGAGCTCACCATAAGAAAATTCAACGATGCTGGGTCCAATACAGTGAGTTTGAAAGAGTTTGAAGGAAGTATATTCAAAGTTTCAAATATCCACAATTAGTATGACAGAGATGGTAATTTTACCTGAAGAAGATACTGCACAATCATGTGAATTGGGTATGGAATACTTCGCATACAAAAACAATATTTGTATTCGTTCCGAATAGGTTACTTATGAAATGAATATTCGAACCCATCGTCGTTGAACTCTTGATGATAGCTGTTAGCAATTACGGGATACAATCGAGGAGACAATATTTTACAAAAATATGCGATAGAACAAAAAATGACTGTCTTCTTTATTTCGGCTCGGAAATGTATCACCATTCAAATAATAATAATATTGATCAATAATTATTCCGAAAGTGACATTCAAAATGAAAAATGAAATCAAGGGCGTAGCGACTAAGCAGAAACCAAAACTTATAGAGAAATTCAGAAAAGATTGAGATATTTTTGAGTGAATATTAAAACATTTTTGATACATATCGCTCAGTTTTACAGGTTGCTACTATATTCATTCGAATAACTGATCGTTTTCCCATTGAAAAAGTGTTTTTAATTCCCAATGCTTTCGTTATAGGAAGATGGCGCTTACGCCGACCTAGAAATCAAAAATATAAAAGGGCGTAAGTGACAAAACCAAATGAATCGATTTTCACTAGGCTAGATCATAATTTTGATACCTGAATAATCTTTGAAGACATCCTAGAATAAAATGAAATAACATTCAAGTGATTAATTCTTGCCTCGTTGAGGATTCAGGTGGAAAGATTTCAGGAGCTTCCGAGCCCAATATGCTCCTTTTTCTGGTGGAAAGAAGCATCCCCATCTTTTTGGGATTAATCGACATTGAGTGTTCCTTACACCATGTTTCTATCAGTTTGAGCCCATCCTTCGCTCTATCGCACAAAGTGTTCACGAATTCAACGGTCTGCAAGATAACTATGTCATCTGCGTTTGCAATTATGTAGAATCCATTATTATTGGGGTGATTTATCAGGGTATCCAGAACTATATTCCGAAGAAGGGGTGATAAGACCCCTCCTTGTAGATATCCCTATAATGACCAGTCCTCTCACTGTGTGAGAGTATCTTGAGTATCCATTCTCCTACTACCAGGGGTATATTCCTGGCGTTAAGTTGTTGGGTGATTGTTGGAAAGGTTGTTTTATTGTACGCTCCTTCGATATCTATGGATAAACCCAGGGTGGATCCTTTGTTATCCAGTGATCTTTCTATTCTGCCAACTACTTGGTGAAGGGCTGAATCAGTAGACCTTCCCGGAGTATATGCATGCTGATTTGGATGAAGTGGTTTGTGGATTAACACTACATCTCTTATATACCGCTCACATAGCCTCTCCATTGTTTTTAGGAAAAACGATGTGAGACTAATCAGTCGGAATGTTTT
Organism: Zygogramma bicolorata; assembly: GCA_032362365.1. Classification (NCBI taxonomy): domain Eukaryota; kingdom Metazoa; phylum Arthropoda; class Insecta; order Coleoptera; family Chrysomelidae; genus Zygogramma; species Zygogramma bicolorata. The sequence continues at coordinate 187,721 of JAVJAQ010004967.1, read as the reverse complement.
TGGTAAGTTGTAATCTATTCTCTCTGGTTTGGGTATAAATAACACTCGTACTTCTCTTCACTTTCCGGGAATATACCTCAGAGCTGAAGAGGCTCTGAACATTCCAATCAGGTGCGGCATAGTAATATCCATTCTCCATTGAAGTAGGGCTAGTCTTATACCATCAGGTCCTGGTGACTCGATTGGAGAAAAGCCCGATATGGCCCACCTTATCTTGTCCTCATCAATTCTGCACTAGCAGATTGCGAGTCGTATTGTGAGGGTGTTGTTTGTACTTCCGTCCAGTTCGTCGTTCCAAGAAAGAGTGAGTTTCCAATAAGAATCTCAGCGCTCTCCTGGAGGTTGGCGGCTTTTTTGCCATTTTCCCTCGTCAGGATGCCGATACTCTTATGGTGGTCGTTTGAGAGTGCCTTCTGTAGCCTAAAAACTTCTCAGACTATCTCACAGGAGGCTTTCCATGCATGCTACTCTTTGCTTTTGTCTGCAGACTTTTTTGAACTCTCCGAGATTGGCTTGATATAGTTCCCTGAGTGTTCTTTGTTTGTATGTTCGGTGTCTAAAGTTTATTCGTCTTTTTGCTTCTTTGCAGGTGGACGAATTCCAATGTCCGAAATGATGTTTATTTTCCCATTTTTCTTCCTTTTTCAATAAATTCATTCATATCATTCTAATCATCATCTGGTATTCCAGGAATTTCGTCATTTGGACAAAGGATTCGGGAAAGTCGTCCTCGATTTAATGTTCTCGTGGGTCAATGTATACTGCTAATGATAGTGTTTCAATAGGATTGATTTCTATACAAGATCAAGCATCTGCAACTTTTTTTTTGCTGTTTCTATAGAGAATTATTCAATCGAATTCCTCCAGTTAAAGTCTCCACCTGACAAATCTTGAACTTGGATCTTTTAGGTTGGATAATCATTCAAGTGGTTTATGATCTGTTATCAGAGTAAATTTAGATCTTAATGAATAAGGTCTGTAGTAGTTTGTGAAACAAAGAATTGCTAATATTCTCTTTCAATTGTTGAATGATTTTGTTCCGAACTATTCAGGGTTCGCCAGGCATAGGGGATGGGTTCATCATTACCTAGGATTCATTGAGAAATAACTGCACCAATGGCTATATTTGAAGCATCTGTTTTTTAATACAAATAGTTTTGAAAAACCAGGAAATTGCAAAATCGGTTCATTACTTGAAAAATCCTTGCATTATTAAAACGTTCTAATAAACTCGTCATTGTGTATAATATTGTCTCCTTTTTTCTAACATTCAGTTTTTATTGGGTTTTGGTTTCAATCCTTCTGTAGTTATTAGTTATATGTCCAAAAAATTTAAAAATGTTTCGTAAAAATTCAGATTTATCTAACTGAATAGTGAGTTTGGCATCTCATAGTCTTCGAAAAACTTTACTCAGATGAGATATGTTTCTGAATGATGTGGGAAATTATAATGTCATCAATGTATACAAGACCTATTTTATTTTGTGAATACGTAATACATAATCCATCATTCTCTGAAATGTTGCTGGAGCATTCTTTGAAGCGAATGGCATACAAAGACATTCGTAATGGCCATTTTCAACATTGAAGGCTGATTTTCAATTGAGTTTGGATTCATACCAATTTAATGAAATCCAGATGCCAAATCTAGGGTTGAAAGATATCGACATTTGCCTATTTTGTCAAGAATATAGTCAATATTTGGTATCGGGTACCTAACATCATGAGTTTTCTCATTCAATTTTTTATAATCTACTACAATTCTCCATTTTTTTTTCCCTGAAGCATCTAGTGTCTTAGGAACTATTCCAATAGATGAGCTCCATGGGGAACATGAAGATCTAATAATTCCATCTTTTGATGTTTTAACAATTTGTTTTTGTACTTTTTGGTTATAACAATGTGGAAATCCATATGATTTTGTATGAATAGGAATTTCTTCTGAGGTTTCGATTTCATATTTGATAACATAAGTGAATTTAAGGTTTTTTTTTTCGTAAAAAAAAAATGTCACTATATTTGTTATACAGCTTTAGTATTGCATCTCTTTCTCCTTCATTCATATGATCTGTTCGTATTCTTTCAGAGATTTTATTTTTTCTCAAGCGGCTCGTATCTGGTGATAACTCTTCTGCATAGTAAAATTCAAGTTTTACCTTTGGGCATGGCCCAGCTCTTCAGGTTGACTGAAAGTCATTCGATATCTGAAGTCAAGCAACGCCGAGCGCGGTTAGTACTTGGATGGGTGACCATACAGGGAAATACCGTGTCGAAAGCCCGTACAGCTGCAGCGTAGTAGCATATCATAGCTCGCAGACAATATATCAATGAGCACAAGATATATTGATGATATGCCGTCCTTCGGAGGGGACGTTAAGCCGTCGGTCCCGAGTCCATGGATGTTGGGCTCGTTAAAGATCCCTACCTCTAGTTGGAATACCAGAGGGTTCGGCAAAATTTCCGGTTGGGGGAAGTGTGCTCACCGGCGTCGGTGATTGGCCTTGGTAGCGGAAATAGGCCGACGTTAAATAAAAAGAATAAAAAAAAAAAAGTTTTACTTTTGGCTGGGTCACAGGGAAAAGGTTCAAAAAGTGTTACTGGAATAGTTTCATTGGTGTTATTGTATATTTCAAAACTTGCTCAAAAATTTTCACCGAAAGTTTTTGGTTCTGAAACATATGAATTATGAAATCGTTATTTTGGAATTAAAATTTCTCCTTGTTGAATTACAACTGGGAATTTGTGTAAGATACTCTCGAAAGCTGGTATTCCAGAAGTATATTGTGTTTCATGAGGTCACCTATTGAAGAAAGGTATTCCAACAGAGTCTAACTGTAGTACCTGATTTTGAAAATCAAAACTTAAGTTGAAATTTTTTTATTCTTTTGATCCTACTATACCATCGAAGAATTCATGAAAAAGAAATGATAAAACTTATATCATATAGTCACTCTAAAATTCAGTGAAGTCTGGAATAAGTCCCTCATATGTAATAACTTTTTCTACTAGCGATGTTTTCAATTATGAGGGTTCTTCATAAATTCTTTCTAGGTAATATTTTTCCGCAATGCCAGTGCCAATAAGTATTTTGAAGTAGTTTTTTTCCTTTTTATATACGGTAGCCCGTTTACTACTTCTGAATATAATTCCATTATGTTATCTCGTTCGTTTGGGGCAGATTGTAAAAATTTGTCTCATCTTCATTATCTGTCGATTGGTTAACTTCATCAAAAGGTTTTAGTAAGGTATATCGTTTCCAAATTGCGAACCAATTTGATAGTTCAACAATTGTTGTGTGTTGTGTGAATATAACTGGGGTGTTAGTGTTGATTATGAAGTTCTTCACTGATGTATTGTATTCTCATATCAGGATTATTTCTGGAAATATAAGGTTTTATCATTGTTGGATTTAGAGATGTTGTTGACATATGTTCAACAGGGGTATTCATTCGTGTATTCTTTTCTTTGGCTACCAGACAATTCATGGGGGATGGGGGGGGGGGGGCAAATACTTGTTTGTGAGCTTGAAATTTATGATTCACAGCTTGAGGTTTAACTGCTATCGCTTGACTTAGAAATTGATTCAGTACATGAGACTGTATCATGTGATTTTGATTTTGGGGTTGAATTTGTTGTGTCTCTTCATGAGGTTGTACCATGCCATGTTGATATTGGGTTTGGAATCGTTGTTCAGATTGCACTCGTTGTTGAGCTAATTGTGGTTGTTGGTAATATTGTTTTTGTATAGTTTGAGCTCTTGGAGACTTCTGGGGTTATTGTTTTGTAATGTCGTGTTTTGTATTTTTCTGGAATTTTCATCTTCAAGTTATGAGGTCATAGCCTCTACTAATGAATTCAGATGCTGAATTGAAATTTTGTCATTTATTCGGATATTTAAGATTCGTAAAATTACTTTCAATGATTGAGATTCATATTTTATAATATGAATTCCTCTTGTTGGTTGGTCCATAGTAGGATCTGAATTTATTCAAAAAAAGTAAGTTCACTTCGTGAAATTTGAATTCGTTTTCCGAAATCTAGCATGTATTCACTTCCATTTGGTATCATAGTAAAAAAAATCTAAGTGGTCAAGGCTCAATCTATCACCAAAAGTGTTTCCAATTCATTTTGCATCGATAGCCACGTATTCAATTGTGTTCTTGAACTAATCAATATTTGTGCTCTATCTTTCAATTCACTTGAGATTATGCAGACGATACATTGGTTAAGAATTTTATCATTGCCATGATATTGAATAAGGGATTTGTCAACAGCATTGATGAAATATTTCAAGATTCTCAGAGGAATGGTGTCTGAATATATTTTGAACAATGTATAATATATTTATTAGGATATGTTTGAAATGTTCAATGTTGAAAAGGATTGAATAAGGTTGTCAATATAAGTCATAAAATGAACTTGTTCATTTATATTCTGAATCCACTAGTTTCTTCAAATCTACTTGTAAAATAACTCAAGAACTCACAGTTTAACTCGGTTATTTTAGTCTTGTGAAAACACCCAAGAACTCACAGTTTAACTCGGTTATTTTATTCTACTCTACTCAGTTTGTTTCTGTTTTTGTAGATTCTGTATCACACAAAAACTCGTGTTGGTGTGTTCCTTATCACTCCGTTTGTTTGTGTTTGTTTTTCCTAACCCTAGGCTCCTCAAAAATGTTTATGATGAACAAATTCAGGATTTTCAAATGGGGTACTCGACTCACCGTCGGTCCGACGAAGTCACAGTTTTTGTTGATTCTGTATCACACAAAAACTTGTCTTGTTGTGATCTGTATCACTCCGTTTGTTACTGTTCGTTTTTCCTAATCCCAGAGTGCTTAGAAATGTTCATAATACACAAATTCAGGATTCACAAGGAGGGTACTCGACTCACCGTGATGGTCCGACGAAGTCACAATCCTACCGACTGCTTCAGTTGAAGTTGCTGAACAACGTTTTGGTTCTTTGAAAATTTTGCTTATTTTTGAAATGGAAATATAGCTGTGCTGGTTCAAACGTAAAAACCTTACATCAAAGCATCGTCCCGTTTATGTAGGTATAAAAGTACAAAATCAGCGCTACGAGCTATGGTAAACAACTTGGATTAATATAATGGATGGTATTCATCATGAAAATCAAACTACCTTTCAAATTTTTGCTAGCACACAAACAGAGGAACAGGTGCATATTGTACAAAACATATTAGAAAAAAAAATCACATTCGGTCTATTCCCAGATACTCTAGTATATACACTGTTGCCAGATAAAACGATATTTTATGAGAAAGCTGTACGAATAGAAATAAAAAAAAAGTTGAATGTAGAAAGAAGACCCCCACAGGAATAGTGCAATGTACATAAATCTACAGGAAAGAAACAAAAAGTGGAAAACCAAATAAGGATAAGATACCCATAGCGAAGGAATACGAAGATATCGAAAATGAGGTTTTAATAGAAGCAAATACCATCGGAGCCCTGACCAGAGATTTGAAAGAAAATGCAGCAAACGATGATGTAACAGTGAAGAAGAGAATGTGACAAATCCGGAGATATAAGTCAACAACGAGTCGTTGAAATCACAACTAGAGACCGCTTCATCTCTAGAACAAAGTCAAAGTGCAGTGAGTACTGGACCAGATACTATAAAAAAAATGTTTCTTGTAGGAGATGAGTATGCCCAGAATTTCGCGAGAGTGATGGGAGCGACTTTGGACAAATCATAGCTTGTAATTTATGAGGGTGTTAGGAACAAGGAAGAGTTGCAAGATATAACGAAAGAATTATTCTCAAAAACGGTTTGCTATGGGGTACAGCTGACTTTGTGATTATCATGTTTTCCACCATCAATAAAGTGATCATGCAACTCTCAAGCAATCTCTCAAGAACATTCTACCACTGAGCAGATTCACCAACCTCATATTTATCTCTGAACAATGCCAATGTGAAGATTGGCTGGTTGATAAAATGATTGGTACTGGTATAAATAAGAATAAATGGGTACACCAGACAAAATTGTAAAACCTCTTCAATTTCTAGCTGACCCTGGAGTGAATCATAGTAAATGGTACATAAAAGTCAATATAGTAAACATTATATATAGATCACAATCAAATCTTATTGTTATAAAATTTGTACCAATGGAAGAATTCAGGTAATGTTTGAACGTCATTATTTTGAGGTGGATCAATATTATTTGTTCCGTAGTTTTCGCGGTTTGTAATCTACCGAAATCTGAAAAAAAATTATTACTCCAGAGACTATTGAAACGATTGATAATAATAGTACTGAACAAACTCACTCTTTTTCATCCAAAACCCTAGGAAGTTCAACAGTAGATCAATTAATGTCATCGATAGTACGGTATCTTTTATATTGCTGGATATCCAATGAGTTAGAAATAAAATTTATTACATTTCAATATTCATGGAAGCACAGGCTATGCCGACATTTGTTTCACAAACAGAACATTGGCTGTTTGACATTGAACCTTGTTATATTCCACATTATGCCGTGGTTTCAACAAAATTCAGGAATCAGTACAAAAATGGTGGAATCGTGATTAGAACAATTTTTAGAACAATTCTACCTATTGCAATAAATATACATAATTCTCTGATTGTTGAAAAAGAGTTTGAATTCTCTCTTCTGCATGAGTGCAATTATAATGTATTCACCTTTTGCCTTCATAGAGCACCAGCCTCCGATGTAAATGCTTTTTTAGAACGATTGGAAACTCTTTTATCGAAGCTAACAATCCATTATCATACTATACTAGCTGGCGACCTGAACGTAAATTTTGCTGAAAATTCCTCAGATACGCATAATTCAAAACATTTTTCATCTTTTTGCAACCTAATAATGCATGTCGAACATCCTACACGAATCTCCAACCAGTCTGTTACTATCATAGATTATATATTCTCAAATTTGGATGAGCACAGTATTAGTTGCAGGCCTCTCTGACCATGAAGCGGTACTTTTCAAATCTCACTTCAAATTCTATCATAACGGAAGGAAATATAAATATGGTGGAGCTTATAGCGCAAAAAAATAAAAAAAAATCGAGGGAAATGCCAGTTGACATCATTATGGGACTCTTCAACAATTTCTGAAGAACCTTTCATTACGTTACATAACTATCTAACAACCGTTTTCAAGGATTGTTTTCCTTCGAGGAAGTCAAAAATAAAAACCTTGGATAACAGAAAGAATAAAAAAAAAATTGCCGAAAACTTAAGGTATCTACATACCATAAAGAAGCATATACATAGTGAACTTCTCACATAATATGTCAACTCCTACGAACATATAATATATATATATATATATATATATATATATATATATATATATATATATATATATATATATATATATATATATATATATATATATATATACAGGCGAATTATATGCAATGCAAAAGAGATTTGTTACAATTAGAGGATATCTAGGTCTCCAAACAGAAAAAGAGAAAACTGGAAAATAATAAATAGAACCAAGAAGTAAAAATAACTCACTATCGAGAAACATTAATATCGATCCAGATATCGTTAACATCTTTCACTGTTCAAAAGGTCCCAAACTTACATGCAGATCAACTCCACAGGTAGATCTCTCAAACTACCTAATGTATGCTAGCATTGCAGTTAAATTTCACTTCGAAGAAACTATTATGATTGAGCTAAAAGATGTCTTCAAGGAAATAACTAATAGAAGTTCATCAGGTATAGAGGAATTATCAGTGAACATTTCTCAAAATATCCCTGACTTTGCTCTCAATATCCTAGTGGATGAAATTAATAAATCTTTCAGAACGGAAAAATTCCTATCCTGTTTAAAACAAGCAGTTGTGAGGGTGGTGACTCAGTCGAACCCGCACATTACAGACCGATTTCACCTCTGTCAACATTTTCGAAAATCATAGAAAAATTGGTAAAAGAAAGAATGATGAAACATCTGATGAAGAATAAAATAATAAACAAATTTCGGCATGGATTTCAAAGCGTAAAAACACAAATGATGCAATCTTCTCGTTGCTCGAAAGTACTTATATGACTTTAAATGATGGAGAAGCAGCTGCAGCAGTGTTATGCGATTTCCGTGAGGACTTCGACTGTGTTGACCATAAACTACTGCTACCGAAGCTACTGGTTTCGAACATACTCATCAGAAAGAAGTCAGATAGTAAAAATCGAAGAGAACCATTCTCATATGAACAAAATTACAATGGGCGTATCACAGGGGTCAGTCTTGGGCCCGACCCTGTACCTTTTGTATCTAAATGACCTAGCTACTATTTGCATTCCGGGAAAGTTTCCGCAGATGTGCTACGTGCTCAACAATATACAGAAACACAGAAAAAAATGGAATAGTTGAGATTTATAATTTTGATTAATAAAATCTTCTTGGTAGCAAACGGAGGCGGTAATAGCACGAGCAATAGTTTACTCGAGCTCAGTCGAAGACGGGGTAGGTTTAACTAATACTCTACTAGGATGAAGAATCCACTATTAGATTATATTTAATACCTGGGCGCCACTAACTTGTCTACACCGCAAGTTCAAATTAGAAAACTCAAGATCTTATCTCCGTTGTTTCCAAGATATATTTGTTTTATATGTAATTTTCTTCTGAATGATAGCCTAGCCTCAAATGAAATGCAACCTTTTTCTAGGATACGAATATATTTCTAATATTTTTTTCAAAATTGAAGTGGAGAATGAAATCGACGTTGTCATGGCGAAAGGGCATAAGCGACATTTGGTGAATTTTACAGGAGGCGAAATGAACGTGTGATTGTGTTATATTTCGAGTATACTTCACAATTTTTGCATGAATATTCCTCTAATGTGTCCGTTCCATTTATCAGAAAAGAAATATTTAAAAGAACTTGAATTTATGGAGTTATTGAATAAAATGTCGCTAACGCCTTTTTTCAGTTTTCGAGTGGCGCTTAAGCCCTTTTTGATGGCGTTTACAAACAACGGGTTTTTTTCATATCCATTCAAATTGGCGGTTAGAAGTCGTTTACTACTTTTCATAATTCTGCAATGAAATGAAACATGGTGGTTACGACTTCGAAAAATCAAAATGAATAATAATATTATTTTATTGGAACTCAAAACAACCGAATATACACTATATAGAACAGAAAAAACTAATTAAAACTATCATTTTTCTCATCTCCCAGACAGTTGAAGATATCGCAAAAACATCAAATTTAAAGAAATAAAAACACATTTACTCAGAAGAGGTAAACAATGTTCAAAAAATTAGGCCTCGTTCAAATAAACGCCATATCTTCGATTTTTTTGGCCCCAGCCGACATCTGAAAAACAGGATGGAAAATTTGCGTCAAGCAGTTGTTCAAATTATAGAGTAATTTGAAGGAAATCTTGTTCCTAATACCAACCGACAAAAAAAACAATTGCTTTCAACAAATCAGGTATAATTATAATCATTATTATTCCATGAGTCGCTAGAGCTCACCATAAGAAAATTCAACGATGCTGGGTCCAATACAGTGAGTTTGAAAGAGTTTGAAGGAAGTATATTCAAAGTTTCAAATATCCACAATTAGTATGACAGAGATGGTAATTTTACCTGAAGAAGATACTGCACAATCATGTGAATTGGGTATGGAATACTTCGCATACAAAAACAATATTTGTATTCGTTCCGAATAGGTTACTTATGAAATGAATATTCGAACCCATCGTCGTTGAACTCTTGATGATAGCTGTTAGCAATTACGGGATACAATCGAGGAGACAATATTTTACAAAAATATGCGATAGAACAAAAAATGACTGTCTTCTTTATTTCGGCTCGGAAATGTATCACCATTCAAATAATAATAATATTGATCAATAATTATTCCGAAAGTGACATTCAAAATGAAAAATGAAATCAAGGGCGTAGCGACTAAGCAGAAACCAAAACTTATAGAGAAATTCAGAAAAGATTGAGATATTTTTGAGTGAATATTAAAACATTTTTGATACATATCGCTCAGTTTTACAGGTTGCTACTATATTCATTCGAATAACTGATCGTTTTCCCATTGAAAAAGTGTTTTTAATTCCCAATGCTTTCGTTATAGGAAGATGGCGCTTACGCCGACCTAGAAATCAAAAATATAAAAGGGCGTAAGTGACAAAACCAAATGAATCGATTTTCACTAGGCTAGATCATAATTTTGATACCTGAATAATCTTTGAAGACATCCTAGAATAAAATGAAATAACATTCAAGTGATTAATTCTTGCCTCGTTGAGGATTCAGGTGGAAAGATTTCAGGAGCTTCCGAGCCCAATATGCTCCTTTTTCTGGTGGAAAGAAGCATCCCCATCTTTTTGGGATTAATCGACATTGAGTGTTCCTTACACCATGTTTCTATCAGTTTGAGCCCATCCTTCGCTCTATCGCACAAAGTGTTCACGAATTCAACGGTCTGCAAGATAACTATGTCATCTGCGTTTGCAATTATGTAGAATCCATTATTATTGGGGTGATTTATCAGGGTATCCAGAACTATATTCCGAAGAAGGGGTGATAAGACCCCTCCTTGTAGATATCCCTATAATGACCAGTCCTCTCACTGTGTGAGAGTATCTTGAGTATCCATTCTCCTACTACCAGGGGTATATTCCTGGCGTTAAGTTGTTGGGTGATTGTTGGAAAGGTTGTTTTATTGTACGCTCCTTCGATATCTATGGATAAACCCAGGGTGGATCCTTTGTTATCCAGTGATCTTTCTATTCTGCCAACTACTTGGTGAAGGGCTGAATCAGTAGACCTTCCCGGAGTATATGCATGCTGATTTGGATGAAGTGGTTTGTGGATTAACACTACATCTCTTATATACCGCTCACATAGCCTCTCCATTGTTTTTAGGAAAAACGATGTGAGACTAATCAGTCGGAATGTTTTTGGTAAGGTGTAATCTATTCTCTCTGGTTTGGGTATAAATAACACTCGTACTTCTCTTCACTTTCCGGGAATATACCTCAGAGCTGAAGAGGCTCTGAACATTCCAATCAGGTGCGGCATAGTAATATCCATTCTCCATTGAAGTAGGGCTAGTCTTATACCATCAGGTCCTGGTGACTCGATTGGAGAAAAGCCCGATATGGCCCACCTTATCTTGTCCTCATCAATTCTGCACTAGCAGATTGCGAGTCGTATTGTGAGGGTGTTGTTTGTACTTCCGTCCAGTTCGTCGTTCCAAGAAAGAGTGAGTTTCCAATAAGAATCTCAGCGCTCTCCTGGAGGTTGGCGGCTTTTTTGCCATTTTCCCTCGTCAGGATGCCGATACTCTTATGGTGGTCGTTTGAGAGTGCCTTCTGTAGCCTAAAAACTTCTCAGACTATCTCACAGGAGGCTTTCCATGCATGCTACTCTTTGCTTTTGTCTGCAGACTTTTTTGAACTCTCCGAGATTGGCTTGATATAGTTCCCTGAGTGTTCTTTGTTTGTATGTTCGGTGTCTAAAGTTTATTCGTCTTTTTGCTTCTTTGCAGGTGGACGAATTCCAATGTCCGAAATGATGTTTATTTTCCCATTTTTCTTCCTTTTTCAATAAATTCATTCATATCATTCTAATCATCATCTGGTATTCCAGGAATTTCGTCATTTGGACAAAGGATTCGGGAAAGTCGTCCTCGATTTAATGTTCTCGTGGGTCAATGTATACTGCTAATGATAGTGTTTCAATAGGATTGATTTCTATACAAGATCAAGCATCTGCAACTTTTTTTTTGCTGTTTCTATAGAGAATTATTCAATCGAATTCCTCCAGTTAAAGTCTCCACCTGACAAATCTTGAACTTGGATCTTTTAGGTTGGATAATCATTCAAGTGGTTTATGATCTGTTATCAGAGTAAATTTAGATCTTAATGAATAAGGTCTGTAGTAGTTTGTGAAACAAAGAATTGCTAATATTCTCTTTCAATTGTTGAATGATTTTGTTCCGAACTATTCAGGGTTCGCCAGGCATAGGGGATGGGTTCATCATTACCTAGGATTCATTGAGAAATAACTGCACCAATGGCTATATTTGAAGCATCTGTTTTTTAATACAAATAGTTTTGAAAAACCAGGAAATTGCAAAATCGGTTCATTACTTGAAAAATCCTTGCATTATTAAAACGTTCTAATAAACTCGTCATTGTGTATAATATTGTCTCCTTTTTTCTAACATTCAGTTTTTATTGGGTTTTGGTTTCAATCCTTCTGTAGTTATTAGTTATATGTCCAAAAAATTTTAAAATGTTTCGTAAAAATTCAGATTTATCTAACTGAATAGTGAGTTTGGCATCTCATAGTCTTCGAAAAACTTTACTCAGATGAGATATGTTCCTGAATGATGTAGGAAATTATAATGTCATCAATGTATACAAGACCTATTTTATTTTGTGAATACGTAATACATAATCCATCATTCTCTGAAATGTTGCTGGAGCATTCTTTGAAGCGAATGGCATACAAAGACATTCGTAATGGCCATTTTCAACATTGAAGGCTGATTTTCAATTGAGTTTGGATTCATACCAATTTAATGAAATCCAGATGCCAAATCTAGGGTTGAAAGATATCGACATTTGCCTATTTTGTCAAGAATATAGTCAATATTTGGTATCGGGTACCTAACATCATGAGTTTTCTCATTCAATTTTTTATAATCTACTACAATTCTCCATTTTTTTTTCCCTGAAGCATCTAGTGTCTTAGGAACTATCCCAATAGATGAGCTCCATGGGGAACATGAAGATCTAATAATTCCATCTTTTGATATTTTAACAATTTGTTTTTGTACTTTTTGGTTATAACAATGTGGAAATCCATATGATTTTGTATGAATAGGAATTTCTTCTGAGGTTTCGATTTTATATTTGATAACATAAGTGAATTTAAGGTTTTTTTTTTTCGTAAAAAAAAAATGTCACTATATTTGTTATACAGCTTTAGTATTGCATCTCTTTCTCCTTCATTCATATGATCTGTTCGTATTCTTTCAGAGATTTTATTTTTTCTCAAGCGGCTCGTATCTGGTGATAACTCTTCTGCATAGTAAAATTCAAGTTTTACCTTTGGGCATGGCCCAGCTCTTCAGGTTGACTGAAAGTCATTCGATATCTGAAGTCAAGCAACGCCGAGCGCGGTTAGTACTTGGATGGGTGACCGTACAGGGAAATACCGTGTCGAAAGCCCGTACAGCTGCAGCGTAGTAGCATATCATAGCTCGCAGACAATATATCAATGAGCACAAGATATATTGATGATATGCCGTCCTTCGGAGGGGACGTTAAGCCGTCGGTCCCGAGTCCATGGATGTTGGGCTCGTTAAAGATCCCTACCTCTAGTTGGAATACCAGAGGGTTCGGCAAAATTTCCGGTTGGGGGAAGTGTGCTCACCGGCGTCGGTGATTGGCCTTGGTAGCGGAAATAGGCCGACGTTAAATAAAAAGAATTAAAAAAAAAAGTTTTACCTTTGGCTGGGTCACAGGGAAAAGGTTCAAAAAGTGTTACTGGAATAGTTTCATTGGTGTTATTGTATATTTCAAAACTTGCTCAAAAATTTTCACCGAAAGTTTTTGGTTCTGAAACATATGAATTATGAAATCGTTATTTTGGAATTAAAATTTCTCCTTGTTGAATTACAACTGGGAATTTGTGTAAGATACTCTCGAAAGCTGGTTTTCCAGAAGTATATTGTGTTTCATGAGGTCACCTATTGAAGAAAGGTATTCCAACAGAGTCTAACTGTAGTACCTGATTTTGAAAATCAAAACTTAAGTTGAAATTTTTTTATTCTTTTGATCCTACTATACCATCGAAGAATTCATGAAAAAGAAATGATAAAACTTATATCATATAGTCACTCTAAAATTCAGTGAAGTCTGGAATAAGTCCCTCATATGTAATAACTTTTTCTACTAGCGATGTTTTCAATTATGAGGGTTCTTCATAAATTCTTTCTAGGTAATATTTTTCCGCAATGCCAGTGCCAATAAGTATTTTGAAGTAGTTTTTTTCCTTTTTATATACGGTAGCCCGTTTACTACTTCTGAATATAATTCCATTATGTTATCTCGTTCGTTTGGGGCAGATTGTAAAAATTTGTCTCATCTTCATTATCTGTCGATTGGTTAACTTCATCAAAAGGTTTTAGTAAGGTATATCGTTTCCAAATTGCGAACCAATTTGATAGTTCAACAATTGTTGTGTGTTGTGTGAATATAACTGGGGTGTTAGTGTTGATTATGAAGTTCTTCACTGATGTATTGTATTCTCATATCAGGATTATTTCTGGAAATATAAGGTTTTATCATTGTTGGATTTAGAGATGTTGTTGACATATGTTCAACAGGGGTATTCATTCGTGTATTCTTTTCTTTGGCTACCAGACAATTCATGGGGGATGGGGGGGGGGGCAAATACTTGTTTGTGAGCTTGAAATTTATGATTCACAGCTTGAGGTTTAACTGCTATCGCTTGACTTAGAAATTGATTCAGTACATGAGACTGTATCATGTGATTTTGATTTTGGGGTTGAATTTGTTGTGTCTCTTCATGAGGTTGTACCATGCCATGTTGATATTGGGTTTGGAATCGTTGTTCAGATTGCACTCGTTGTTGAGCTAATTGTGGTTGTTGGTAATATTGTTTTTGTATAGTTTGAGCTCTTGGAGACTTCTGGGGTTATTGTTTTGTAATGTCGTGTTTTGTATTTTTCTGGAATTTTCATCTTCAAGTTATGAGGTCATAGCCTCTACTAATGAATTCAGATGCTGAATTGAAATTTTGTCATTTATTCGGATATTTAAGATTCGTAAAATTACTTTCAATGATTGAGATTCATATTTTATAATATGAATTCCTCTTGTTGGTTGGTCCATAGTAGGATCTGAATTTATTCAAAAAAAGTAAGTTCACTTCGTGAAATTTGAATTCGTTTTCCGAAATCTAGCATGTATTCACTTCCATTTGGTATCATAGTAAAAAAAATCTAAGTGGTCAAGGCTCAATCTATCACCAAAAGTGTTTCCAATTCATTTTGCATCGATAGCCACGTATTCAATTGTGTTCTTGAACTAATCAATATTTGTGTTCTATCTTTCAATTCACTTGAGATTATGCAGACGATACATTGGTTAAGAATTTTATCATTGCCATGATATTGAATAAGGGATTTGTCAACAGCATTGATGAAATATTTCAAGATTCTCAGAGGAATGGTGTCTGAATATATTTTGAACAATGTATAATATATTTATTAGGATATGTTTGAAATGTTCAATGTTGAAAAGGATTGAATAAGGTTGTCAATATAAGTCATAAAATGAACTTGTTCATTTATATTCTGAATCCACTAGTTTCTTCAAATCTACTTGTAAAATAACTCAAGAACTCACAGTTCAACTCGGTTATTTTAGTCTTGTGAAAACACCCAAGAACTCACAGTTTAACTCGGTTATTTTATTCTACTCTACTCAGTTTGTTTCTGTTTTTGTAGATTCTGTATCACACAAAAACTCGTGTTGGTGTGTTCCTTATCACTCCGTTTGTTTGTGTTTGTTTTTCCTAACCCTAGGCTCCTCAAAAATGTTTATGATGAACAAATTCAGGATTTTCAAATGGGGTATAAAATTTGTACCAATGGAAGAATTCAGATAATGTTTGAACGTCATTATTTTGAGGTGGATCAATATTATTTGTTCCGTAGTTTTCGCGGTTTGTAATCTACCGAAATCTGAAAAAAAATAATTTCTCCAGAGACTATTGAAACGATTGATAATAATAGTACTGAACAAACTCACTCTTTTTCATCCAAAACCCTAGGAAGTTCAACAGTAGATCAATTAATGTCATCGATAGTACGGTATCTTTTATATTGCTGGATATCCAATGAGTTAGAAATAAAATTTATTACATTTCAATATTCATGGAAGCACAGGCTATGCCGACATTTGTTTCACAAACAGAACATTGGCTGTTTGACATTGAACCTTGTTATATTCCACATTATGCCGTGGTTTCAACAAAATTCAGGAATCAGTACAAAAATGGTGGAATCGTGATTAGAACAATTTTTAGAACAATTCTACCTATTGCAATAAATATACATAATTCTCTGATTGTTGAAAAAGAGTTTGAATTCTCTCTTCTGCATGAGTGCAATTATAATGTATTCACCTTTTGCCTTCATAGAGCACCAGCCTCCGATGTAAATGCTTTTTTAGAACGATTGGAAACTCTTTTATCGAAGCTAACAATCCATTATCATACTATACTAGCTGGCGACCTGAACGTAAATTTTGCTGAAAATTCCTCAGATACGCATAATTCAAAACATTTTTCATCTTTTTGCAACCTAATAATGCATGTCGAACATCCTACACGAATCTCCAACCAGTCTGTTACTATCATAGATTATATATTCTCAAATTTGGATGAGCACAGTATTAGTTGCAGGCCTCTCTGACCATGAAGCGGTACTTTTCAAATCTCACTTCAAATTCTATCATAACGGAAGGAAATATAAATATGGTGGAGCTTATAGCGCAAAAAAATAAAAAAAAATCGAGGGAAATGCCAGTTGACATCATTATGGGACTCTTCAACAATTTCTGAAGAACCTTTCATTACGTTACATAACTATCTAACAACCGTTTTCAAGGATTGTTTTCCTTCGAGGAAGTCAAAAATAAAAACCTTGGATAACAGAAAGAATAAAAAAAAAATTGCCGAAAACTTAAGGTATCTACATACCATAAAGAAGCATATACATAGTGAACTTCTCACATAATATGTCAACTCCTACGAACATATATATATATATATATATATATATATATATATATATATATATACAGGCGAATTATATGCAATGCAAAAGAGATTTGTTACAATTAGAGGATATCTAGGTCTCCAAACAGAAAAAGAGAAAACTGGAAAATAATAAATAGAACCAAGAAGTAAAAATAACTCACTATCGAGAAACATAAATATCGATCCAGATATCGTTAACATCTTTCACTGTTCAAAAGGTCCCAAACTTACATGCAGATCAACTCCACAGGTAGATCTCTCAAACTACCTAATGTATGCTAGCATTGCAGTTAAATTTCACTTCGAAGAAACTATTATGATTGAGCTAAAAGATGTCTTCAAGGAAATAACTAATAGAAGTTCATCAGGTATAGAGGAATTATCAGTGAACATTTCTCAAAATATCCCTGACTTTGCTCTCAATATCCTAGTGGATGAAATTAATAAATCTTTCAGAACGGAAAAATTCCTATCCTGTTTAAAACAAGCAGTTGTGAGGGTGGTGACTCAGTCGAACCCGCACATTACAGACCGATTTCACCTCTGTCAACATTTTCGAAAATCATAGAAAAATTGGTAAAAGAAAGAATGATGAAACATCTGATGAAGAATAAAATAATAAACAAATTTCGGCATGGATTTCAAAGCGTAAAAACACAAATGATGCAATCTTCTCGTTGCTCGAAAGTACTTATATGACTTTAAATGATGGAGAAGCAGCTGCAGCAGTGTTATGCGATTTCCGTGAGGACTTCGACTGTGTTGACCATAAACTACTGCTACCGAAGCTACTGGTTTCGAACATACTCATCAGAAAGAAGTCAGATAGTAAAAATCGAAGAGAACCATTCTCATATGAACAAAATTACAATGGGCGTATCACAGGGGTCAGTCTTGGGCCCGACCCTGTACCTTTTGTATCTAAATGACCTAGCTACTATTTGCATTCCGGGAAAGTTTCCGCAGATGTGCTACGTGCTCAACAATATACAGAAACACAGAAAAAAATGGAATAGTTGAGATTTATAATTTTGATTAATAAAATCTTCTTGGTAGCAAACGGAGGCGGTAATAGCACGAGCAATAGTTTACTCGAGCTCAGTCGAAGACGGGGTAGGTTTAACTAATACTCTACTAGGATGAAGAATCCACTATTAGATTATATTTGATACCTGGGCGCCACTAACTTGTCTACACCGCAAGTTCAAATTAGAAAACTCAAGATCTTATCTCCGTTGTTTCCAAGATATATTTGTTTTATATGTAATTTTCTTCTGAATGATAGCCTAGCCTCAAATGAAATGCAACCTTTTTCTAGGATACGAATATATTTCTAATATTTTTTTCAAAATTGAAGTGGAGAATGAAATCGACGTTGTCATGGCGAAAGGGCATAAGCGACATTTGGTGAATTTTACAGGAGGCGAAATGAACGTGTGATTGTGTTATATTTCGAGTATACTTCACAATTTTTGCATGAATATTCCTCTAATGTGTCCGTTCCATTTATCAGAAAAGAAATATTTAAAAGAACTTGAATTTATGGAGTTATTGAATAAAATGTCGCTAACGCCTTTTTTCAGTTTTCGAGTGGCGCTTAAGCCCTTTTTGATGGCGTTTACAAACAACGGGTTTTTTTCATATCCATTCAAATTGGCGGTTAGAAGTCGTTTACTACTTTTCATAATTCTGCAATGAAATGAAACATGGTGGTTACGACTTCGAAAAATCAAAATGAATAATAATATTATTTTATTGGAACTCAAAACAACCGAATATACACTATATAGAACAGAAAAAACTCAATTAAAACTATCATTTTTCTCATCTCCCAGACAGTTGAAGATATCGCAAAAACATCAAATTTAAAGAAATAAAAACACATTTACTCAGAAGAGGTAAACAATGTTCAAAAAATTAGGCCTCGTTCAAATAAACGCCATATCTTCGATTTTTTTGGCCCCAGCCGACATCTGAAAAACAGGATGGAAAATTTGCGTCAAGCAGTTGTTCAAATTATAGAGTAATTTGAAGGAAATCTTGTTCCTAATACCAACCGACAAAAAAAACAATTGCTTTCAACAAATCAGGTATAATTATAATCATTATTATTCCATGAGTCGCTAGAGCTCACCATAAGAAAATTCAACGATGCTGGGTCCAATACAGTGAGTTTGAAAGAGTTTGAAATATCCACAATTAGTATGACAGAGATGGTAATTTTACCTGAAGAAGATACTGCACAATCATGTGAATTGGGTATGGAATACTTCGCATACAAAAACAATATTTGTATTCGTTCCGAATAGGTTACTTATGAAATGAATATTCGAACCCATCGTCGTTGAACTCTTGATGATAGCTGTTAGCAATTACGGGATACAATCGAGGAGACAATATTTTACAAAAATATGCGATAGAACAAAAAATGACTGTCTTCTTTATTTCGGCTCGGAAATGTATCACCATTCAAATAATAATTATATTGATCAATAATTATTCCGAAAGTGACATTCAAAATGAAAAATGAAATCAAGGGCGTAGCGACTAAGCAGAAACCAAAACTTATAGAGAAATTCAGAAAAGATTGAGATATTTTTGAGTGAATATTAAAACATTTTTGATACATATCGCTCAGTTTTACAGGTTGCTACTATATTCATTCGAATAACTGATCGTTTTCCCATTGAAAAAGTGTTTTTAATTCCCAATGCTTTCGTTATAGGAAGATGGCGCTTACGCCGACCTAGAAATCAAAAATATAAAAGGGCGTAAGTGACAAAACCAAATAAATCGATTTTCACTAGGCTAGATCATAATTTTGATACCTGAATAATCTTTGAAGACATCCTAGAATAAAATGAAATAACATTCAAGTGATTAATTCTTGCCTCGTTGAGAATTCAGGTGGAAATAAGGTTTCGGCGTAAGCACAACCTCACGCTATGTGAACTAGTCGGTTAACACCGCCCTAGTCGATGCTTTACTGGAACCTTCCTGTCACTTAGGAAAGTCAAAGCCAAATTATTCGCGGTATAAATTCTTGTCGCTTGTACGCTTTGCACCATAGATTGACACGATTTTGAGCAATCATCCGCAATGATAAACCGTTTTTTTTTAATTTTGGCGCTCACGCCCTTTCGTCATGACGACGTCGAAATATATTTTTAGGTAGGTACGTAAATGAATGCGGTATGTTAGAAAATGTCTCTCTGATTCTCGATATTGGATTCCAGATGAATAAATAATGTACTATACGTGCGCACTCAAAGTTCACAAAGAAATACCATTGAGGTGGATCATATTTCTGACATCCTTCAGACTGATGTATACCAACAAACATTAAAATAAGAGGTGTACCACTTCCCTATAGCTCATAAAATTACAGGAATAAAAATTATATAAATAATGGCGAGAATAGAAACACTTTGAAATTTAAATCCGCGGAAGGAAAATTGAGAAAATATATGTATAAATATATAAATATGAAAAATCAGCATTTGATTATCAATAAGACACAACACATGACATTCAGCTTATCTGATGGTTGGATCATTCACATAGCAGTTCCTCGGTGAAGTCAACCCTGGATATGCAGGAATTGTCGAACCTGTCTTTCGAGGCCTAACGGATTGCAATATATGCCTTTTGGAGACCTTTTCGTACTTCAGCAATGCCTCTGGTTATTTCACGCCGATGAGACGAAAATTATTAGGATAAGCTTGCGGGCGAGGCGGTATGAATGATATGAGTATGAATTGGTTGGTTTGCAGTCTAGAATATGAATGAAATAATCCTTTCAAAAAGTATATCAATCTTCATCAATACTGAACCATCTTCAGAAACGGTAATAACAAGATTGACATCAAAAGTATGTATGTGAATTGATCCCATAAAATGGTCGAATTTAAATCGAGAAACACACACATATATTTGATTCTAGCAGTGATATGGGTATTGAGATAAAAAACTTGGAGCCAAATTTCGACTGAAAACGTGGCGTTCAAAACATTCTCGAACGAGGACGTGACAATGGAAATGATCACCATCGATAGAAATGATGGAAAATCAATATACTAAAAAAAACGCAGTGTTACAAATCCCCCCTTACTTTAAAAGATTTCATCAAAATCTTTAGTGGGAATTTTCCCTACTCGTCTGGTAGATGTGCCTTCAAGTCTTTCGCATGCCAAACACCTTGCGATTTGCCATTGCTGTTTTTCAACTCGTATGTCCAGGGCGACAAACACTTGGCTACTAAAAATGGTCCAACAAAACGAGAAGCTAATTTTGCGGTAAAATATTTGGATGCATCCGACAAGACATAGTTACGACGCCAAACTTGTTGATTAGGAAGAGATTGTTTTTCTCTACGACGGAGATCACAGCAATCGATTTGAACTGAGAACCGTTATCAACTATAATGGATTTCGGACACCCAAACACAAGAAACACATTATCTTCAATGAAACGAACAATGGCGGGAGCACTAGCTTTGCGGAGAGGTAAAAACAATGGAGACTTACTGAAACAGTCGGCAACTGCCAAAATATATTGATACTCCGAAATGGTTTTTGGTAGTGGACCTACAAAATCTGCGCATAACAATTCGAAAGGTTGAGAAATCGCCACCTGTGAACTCATCATCAAGCCAGCTGGTCGTTTTTGTACTGATTTAATAGCCTGACCAGTTTGACAACGGCGAACAAAGGAAGATACATCGAAAAACATTTTAGGCCAATAATACTTTTCAGAAACCTGATGAAAAGTTTTATACCCTCCGGAATGGCATAATAAGAGATGAGCTTCCTCAATGATTTTATGACGAGTCGGACGTGGGACGCCCTCGCGCCAGTAATCGTTTACCGAAGCTGATCCCGGATAAAGAGGAATGACCTGCTTGTAAATTTTATCATCTTCCACTCTCCATGCCGAGGATTCCTGTGGATACTTCAGGATGTTTTTCCGCATGGAATTATACCACTTGTCCGCAGTTTCTCTGTGGGGAATTGTTTTGGATAAGGCATCGATAATGGAAACGGTTCGAGATAGAGTGTCAGGTACAGTATGCTTTCGTCCTTTTCAGTGGACAATCTTATAGTCATATTGTTATAGCCTAATAGCCCAACGAGCTAATCGACCAGTAGGAGACTGAAGACGGTTTAGCCACACCAAACTATGATGATCCGTAATCACGGTGAATGCGGTCCCTTCAACGTAAGGACGTAATTTTTCTATGGCGCATGACACCGCCAAACACTCTCGTTCCGTAGTTGTATAATTCCTTTCCACCCGTGTGTAAGAACGAGACAAATAATAAATAACTTTCTCCCCCTCGCTTGCCTGTTGACTCAGAACAGCACCTATTCCAAAAAACAGACGCGTCGGTATGAAGCGTGAAGGGAAGAGAGAAATCCGGACAGCTCAATACAGGCGCAGAAATCAAATATTCCTTCAATGATTGGAAAGAATCTTGACAAGACTGATCCCAGGTCAAAGATTTATTTTTACGTAAAAGATTTGAAAGAGGAGCTATAACTGTCGAAAAATTTGGAACAAAACGTCAATACCATGACGCTAAACCTATGATACGTCGAACCTCAGAGACAGTTTTAGGGGATGGGATATTTATGATGGCACTTACTTTCTCAGGGTCCACATGTGAGCCATTGCAGTCAACTATATATCCTAAATATTCTAATTCTGGTCTACAAAAAAAACATTTCTCCTTGGCAGCTGTCAGATTGGCCATTTTCAACCTACCAAAAACTTCCTGTAATACCTCAATATGTTTTTCAAAAGTGGGAGTGACAATTATTATGTCGTCAAGGTACACAAATACATGTGTCTTCAACTCAGGGCCTAGTACACTATCGATCAGCCGCTGAAAAGTTGCTGGTGAGTTAGCCAAAACCATCAGAAGACGCCGGGATTGGAATAGACCTTGCCACACACTAGTGAGTGACAGAAACAATTGCCAAGTTATTGACAATTGGGATGCTCGCGACTACGCTGCAGTGGAGAAGGGAGTGGTTCTTTCTCAAATAATACAGTATTTCAATGCCAGGCGCCAGGTAGATGTGACTGCCACATACCCACAATGAACTAATAATACTATACCTCATCTACCTAGGATGTTTTCAAAATAAAAGACAACTATTTCGTAAAAATTGTGTCACCCTGTATTGCAAGAGAAAATAGCTAACAGATGTTTACAAATTGGAATTTCCCAAAAATTACCCTGGTAACTTATTTCAAGAGTATGGACAATATCCTAAATTTTACAGTGTCATTTCACAAATATTCACACTCCTAAATTATGAAATAATGAAAATTCCCAAGGGTCAAAATCCCAATTTATACTCAAAATCAATCCAACCCAACTCAGTTTCAGATCAACAAATCTGTGGTAAAAATAACTCAGGCTTCAACCGATTTCTGGTTCCCAACAATAATTTTTTATGGACTAACATTCCATACTAAAATCCATAAATAAAATCCCTATAAAATTATATTACATAAAGAACCTTTATATGCAATGTATGCTGTGCTTATAATCTTGGTAATTCTTGTTCAATTTATACGAGTTATCATGAAAACTCAAATAAGCTAAAGAATTCCGCAAAACGCAAAGTGTACACTGTGCCGATTACGTTACAAATGGATATACATGTAACTCGTCAATTGTAATACTAAAAACGCAGAAAATAATTAAATTCGGTTGTAAAAACTTGCGTGTCAGTCCAACTGCAGTCCTCAGCTTCTCTTGTTCGAGCAGTAGCTTTAGAAGTTACAACAATGGGAAACTACAGGAGTCTGGCAGCGTACAGACAGTGACATGATAACTCGTAGTACAGGAACATAGAATAGGGATGGTCCAGAATAACTTCTAAGATAGGTTCAGTAACGGAATATACATCTGCATACTATGCAATGAAGGTAAATTCCAAACCAGAGAGACGCAACCTCCTTGAATTGAATCCTAATCATCACTCTCAGTGATTGGGGTGATCCATACACCTTTAGTACCCCCAGAAGCACCCCAAAATATTAATACGAATGTCACCAATGCCCTTCCATTTTTGAATGCTAGGTTACCAACTACATACCTCTTCTGGAGTCACAGCCTCGAAAACGATCTAAGAGGGCAATCATGGTGATGGAATATATCTGCTGTTCGATGAGAGTCGACGTTGCCCTGATGTCTCAATAAAAGGGTAAAGTGGTATGACGTGAAAGTCTCAGAATCCCACCAATGTGGATTATTCCCTAGAAATAACACCCAGAATGGTCTCCAAACTTCTCCAGAAAGGGAATATAATTGACCCCTAGCCGTTGTGGTCCTTCTAATCGAAGATGAATCAATATTCAAATTAACAGGCTAGTGGCCGACTTCACACAACCATCTCGAAAATATGACAAGACGTCAACCAATCTAATTCCGTCAAGTGTCACTCCAGATGACAGTCCTAACATTCATCACGAACAACCATCGCGACCTTAGCCAACCTAATGCCAGACAACAATTAGTAGCCAACCTGAGGCCAGACAATAATTATTACCCATTCTATCAGATTGACGATTTTGAAGAATATCTTACTTCTCCATGGTCTTGCAGCTTTGTACCGCTCGTTGGTAGACACCACCGTTGCGAAGTCACATCTGTCAAATATCAACCACATTACTCTCAAAGCATCTGTCAATAGTCCAATTATAACCGACAATTCAAAATTCAACAGCACAAAATGTGAACAATTGTTGAAAGGATGAGAATAACAATGATTGCTCCTGATTGAAGACAATGGGTGATGAGTGAGAAGACTGATGAGATTTTTAGAGGTATTGATGTTACACAGGCGGGATGAGCAAAAGGTACATTATTCATCCAATCTCAAAAACAGACGAAAATATCCCAACTTGCAAATTTTATAGAAGACAATACGAAGGCAGACTGACTCCAGTTACCAGCAGGTGTTCGTCTCAATCTGGTATTCAACTCCACTTCCTTAATCTGAATATACGAGGCTATATTACTATAACACATTAAGGAAGAGGTCGAAATATCCAAGGATCCTACTAGCCTTCAGCTTTCTCCACACAAGGATACTAACCTATAGATACCCAGATCAATCGTGATATTCTGATGTCCTTCGAGATAATCTTGATTCCCACAATTTTCGCAAGAGTTGAGTTGAAACGTCAGAGCTGACAAGAACCATGAAAAAGTGAGGTAATTTTGATACTTCACCAGGCTATATATCTGAAGAATAGTCTCTCAGAAGCAGAATAATATATGACACTGATTATCTATGAAATTACCGTTACAACCTCGGCTTGGAACCGTGAACGCAGTTAATGGTCTGAAGACTCAGACAGGGGCACCTGGAAATAAGCCGACTGAATATCCATTGAAGATAAATATCGAGCATCTCTCAATTTATCTAAAGTTGCCGAGACGTAGGGTAGAGGGTAAGCATCCCTTTCCGTTACTTGATTAAGCTTGCGATAATCTACGCAGAACCTGTTACTATTATCTTTCTTCTTCACCAAAAGAATGAGAGATGACCAAGGGCTAGGCAATTTTTCAACGATTCCACCAGCTCCCCAGCCTGCAGTTCCTTTGATGCTCTGCACTGCAGGCTGGGGCAAACCGACAAATCGGCGGTGGCGGAACACGCATTGAGTGAGGGCGACCACAAGATTCTGTTCGAAAATGCAACACTGATTGCCCCCAACCAGGGTTACCATAGCCGACTGGTACGGGAGGCAATAGAGATCCAAAAACATGCGGAAAATTTTAACAGAAAGGAAGAAGCGTTGACTCTAAACAGAATTTGGAATCCGATTCTGAAGAAATCAAGAATAACTAATGAAATCACAGCAGGTAGTGCGGCAATTAATAATGATGATTATTCCCCGAACCCGACAGAAGTAATTAACACTCCAGACTACCTGCATCAATATAAATACGCCTTGAGAAATCGAACTGTTTAGTCATCGGAGATGAAGAAGCTGGCCACTCGCGCTAGCGAAACGTCAGGAAGAAATTCCAAAGAACGACGGCCTTCAAGCCCGAAGAGCAGTAGTTATACTAATAACCTTGGCCGCGAAAGCCTTAACCATTTTGTCAAACCTAACTGACTAGAATGGAGATATATTTTGTAATAAAATTTTCAGTTGCGAGGACTCCGGAATGTCTGTCTCTCTGGACTGTCAAACGATTGAACATGTTTGTCATAATAACTATGTAAATTCCTATTGATTCATTGGGGCCTTGAGTCCGTTGCAGAATCTCTTGAAAAAGTTTTTCATTGAAATTTGATGGTTGAAATTGTTGTCTTAACTCAGATACTAACTCTGGACAATTATTTACTTTAGTTTTCATTGCTCTGAACAACAATAAAGCTTTTCCCGAGAATAAATCACTTGCTGAATTGAAGAGTTGTTCTTTAGTAACTTTTCTAGATAAACCTAGCTCTTCTACAGTTTCTGAAGAGGCACTCAAAGAAACCCTACCACCATCACCCTCAAGTTTAATGAGATTCCATTTTGAAACTGGTACCGATTTGGTTTGAAAAACTGGCTGAACACTAGAATTAATTGACTGTAAAATCGGTGAAGGGTGTTGATCCTCATCCGATTCTTCACTTGCAGAGGTTACCGTAGTGTTTTGTAATTGACTTTCAACGATACTAATATCTAACGGTATAGACAAATTTCTTGATTCTCGTTTATATTTTCTGACTTTTGAATTGAGCTTATTCTTCAATTCTAGAATTTGCAGAAGAAAGGTGGATCATTTTAAAGGTTCAACCTCACTCAATGATTGTGAACGTTCAGCCCTGCTGAATGAACGTGTGTGAAAGTTCAGTGCAAATTTTGATAAAAGCAGAGCTAGATTCGAAATCCGAAAAATCAACCAACAAAGCCTCAATTTCTTTCATTTTATTTCCAATATAAAATGAATCGTCTCCAAATGTGTATGGATATTTGAGATAAGTTAAGCTTGTACCAGATTTCTCTAATTCCAGCAAATTACATAAGCTTTTTCTAATTTTATCCACTGTGGATTGTTCATCGATACCCCGAAACTTGAGTTCATATATCAACTCTTCCTTTTCTAACCTATTCACGTCCAATTTGTATTCCATTTTATTATTTACAACTCACAAATTGAAATAATGAAAAATCTAAAGCACTTTTCATGTGACCAAATGAAGAGTTGTCAATAAAAAAAAACAGTTAACACGGAACGGCTGTGTCGAAGAAGGCGTCGGTATGCAAGAAAATTTAAAAACCTTTTTACTGTACGGAGACAAAACCAATTTCGGACCGAATATTCGAAGTAGAGAAGTTTGGCGTGTACCTCTATCAATCGATACAAAAATTATTTTTCTATCGCTAAGAATTCACTTTGAATGATAGCCTAGCCTTAAATGAAATGCAACCTTTATCTAGGATACGAATATATTTCTAATATTTTTTCCAAAATTGAAGTGGAGAATGAAATATATTTTTAGGTAGGTACGTAAATGAATGCGGTATGATAGGAAATGTCTCTCTGATTCTTGATATTGGATTTCAGATGAATAAATAATGTACTATACGTGCGCACGTAAAGTTCACAAGAAAATACCATTGGGGTTGATCATATTTCTGACATCCTTCAGACTGATGTACACATGACATTCAGCTTATCTGATGGTTGGATCATTTCCATAGCAGTTTCTCGCTAAAGTCAACCCTGGATATGCAGGAATTGTCGAACCTGTCTTTCGAGACCTAACGGATTGCAATATATGCCTTTTGGAGACCTTCTCGTACTTCAACAATGCCTCTGGTTATTTCACGCCGATGAGACGAAATGTATCAGGATAAGCTTGCAGGCGAGGTGGTTATGAAATAGGGGTGTGGTTTCACTATATCCCCGGACGACCCTTGTTGGAGTCGAGGTTATTCTTCTGGAGTATTCTAGAAGTATGAATTGGTTGGTTTGCAGTCTGAAATATGAATGAAATAATCCTTCCAAAAAGTATATCAATCTTCATCAATACTGAACCATCTTCAGAAACGGTAATAAAAAGATTGACATCAAAAGTATGTATGTGAATTGATCCCATAAAATGGTCGAAATAAAATCGAGAAACACACACATATATTTGATTCTAGCAGACTGCGTTGCTTCCTATTTTGCCCAGCGAAAAAGATTCGGTTTTATTCGCATTCCCAAGCCGCGGTGATATGGGTATTGAGATAAAAAACTTGGAGCCAAATTTCGACTGAATATGTGGCGTTCAAAACATTCTCGAACGAGGACGTGACAATGGAAATGATCACCATCGATAGAAATGATGGAAAATCAATATACTTAAAAGACGGAGTATTACAGATGACACTACCATTTTAATGGCACGAGAATGATATAAATCACTTGAAAGAAGGGATTGCTCTGGACCTCACTGAAATAAAGCAATGGTGTGACTCCAATTCGCTGTGTTTCAACTTGCACAAAACAAATGTGATCTCCATCAAGTTCAACTTTGATAACCTTCTCTCAGGAAACCACACAATTATCAATAAACCATACACTAAGTTTCAAGGGATACTAATAGACAATAAATAGAAATTCAATGAACATGTTTCTCGCTTATATAAAGAGATATCTACTGGCTGCTTCGCAATCAAAGTTGTCTCAAAGGAGCTAATCACAGCCTCAGCTAGGTTAGTATTTTTTTCATTCACCGAATCTCACTTCAGCTATGGGATTGCATTTTCGTTTCCACTTCCACTGTTTCCTAACCACTGCAAACCTTCAATAATCAAAAAATGTTAACTCTATATGAGACAAGACAAAAAAGTTATCCTTTACCAAAAAATATATAATCATTTGCCAGCAGTCTACAGAAATACACCATCCCCAAAAAAGTTCAAAAAAATTGTAAAAGAAGCACTTTTACAGAAGGCTTATCATAACCTGCAGGAATATTACAATGACGTACTCCCGCCATTCGATTGCCCCGAGTAATATTGAATGGTGGTATCTCGACTTTAATTTTTATTCTGGTGTTTGTATGTTATCATTTTATATATTGTTTCAATTTTTTATGATTACTGACAATGCGATAACGTGTTTTTGAATTTTATGTAATTTGTTTCTCAGGGTGTTCAACTTATTGTATTTTATTATCTTTGAGTCATATTATTATGCCTGATTCACATACATACCGCTTCATACCGCTCTGGTAAACTCGAACTATGTTATTCACCCCACCCAATTCAATTTTTGTTGATTGATTGATTGAATTTACCCAAGTCCCTTGGGTCCAGCAAAATCAGACCTAATCCAACCATTCCAAATATAGCCTGAGCAAGCGGAGCCCAGTGCCCAATTTGCAGGAACATAATCTAACCAAACGGACCCTAATCAAATATAACTCGACCCGGACAGATATACCCCCTGGCTAACTAACATATCTCTGCAGAACACGACCTGGCCTGACCTGTGCTAATCTTATCCAACCTTACTGAACAAACCCTATCCAAAGAACGTAATCTCTCACGGCCGGAGGTTACTGACAGCTGTGGTAGGCATTATCAAAATCTATGAGGTAACGAACGCAACATTGCGTTAACAGTTAACAGTTTCACGTTTTTTTTATCATTCAAATAATAGTCTCATAAACCCTTTATGTTATTAGGGACACATTATTTCATGATACAATTACTACATATAAACAATGAATATAGAATAATTATATTTCGTTAATTATATTGATATCTGTTGTAAAACTCTATTCTATTAGGTTTTTCATGTCATATCTGGAGTTCAGTGTTGCTTCAATTGATGAAGGAATCTGGTGTATGTGTCGCTGGTTATTGTAAGTGGGGCATTCTTCTAGGATGTGTTGGACGGAGAGTTGACCTCGGCATACCTCAGACGTTGGTGGGTTACTTCTTGATGAGAGGTAACTGTGTGTTATTCGGGTATGGCCAATTCTTAATCGGAAGAGAATAATTTGGTGCTTTCTACTGGATGGGTATGATTTCCATGGGGTGACATGTTTTTTCACTTTGAATAATTTAGAATTGAATTTA
The DNA here is from genome assembly GCA_032362365.1 of Zygogramma bicolorata. Classification (NCBI taxonomy): domain Eukaryota; kingdom Metazoa; phylum Arthropoda; class Insecta; order Coleoptera; family Chrysomelidae; genus Zygogramma; species Zygogramma bicolorata. The sequence goes on along the minus strand of JAVJAQ010004967.1, from coordinate 157,789 downwards.
TTACACTGGGATTGCCATTTTCTGATGATAGAATCCGTAACGGTATTTTCATAGTGAGTGTGCACGATTTCCTGTATAGTTGGAATCGTATCGTCACCAATTGATTCTCCCGCTAATTTGTCCACAGCTTCATTGCCTTTTATTCCGATATGCGATGGAATTCATATAAACTTCACGGTTTCGTGTTGCAGTTGTAGATGTATAGCACGATCTTGAGAGAGAGAAGGATTGGGTTGTTCGGGAATACCTGGGAGAGGCTGGAGAGTGCACTGAGAGAGTCTGATAAAATAATGATATTTTGTTGCTCTGTGTTTTTTATGTACTCCAGCGCCTTAAGGATGGCCAGTAGTTCTCCATGGTAAATGCTACAGGTCTTATTCAGTTTATAGGCGGCGCTGTAGTTTGGGGTCATGAAAGCTGCTGTTGTGCCATCTTCGGTTTTTGACGCATCCGTGTATACTTCGTAAAATCCCTGCAGATTTTCCATTATGACATTGAATTCTTGAATGATTAGGAGGGGGTTGGTTTCATTTTTATTGTACTGAAGTAGTGTCCTGTTTATTTCTGGAAGCTTGATTGTCCAAGGAGGTGGGGTGGGAATATTGTTGGGGAAGGTTAGGGGAAAAGTAAGTTGATATTCTGCAAGGTATCGGTTGATTCTCTCATAGAATGGAAGATCTGTGTTTGGTTTCGATCCGTGAAGATTTTCGAAAAGATCAGAGAATATGTTCTGCCTTGCAGGATTAGTGAGATTTGAAGACACTGCAGCCGCGTATGAGAGACTCAAAAATTGTCTACGTGAATGTAGGGGATATTCTCTTGTTTCGCAGTGAATACTAGCAAAAGAACTCGTACAAAAAGCTCCCAATGCGATTTTTATTGCTGTATTGTGGATTGTATCCAGGCTTCTCAGAATGGATTTTTTTGCAGATGAGTATACTATTGAACCGTTGTCGAGTTTGGATCTGATTAACGATTTGTATATATGCATGAGACTGTTGTAATCAGCACCCCAGTTCCTGTTTGCAAGTGTTCTCATTAGGTTCAGACCGTTTAGACAGTTTTTTCAAGTTGATGATGTGATCTTTCCAGTTCAGCTTTTCATCGAATATCATTTCTAAAAACTTTAATTCATCAACAAAATTCAGTGGTCGACGTAAAGGGTTGGACGAGGGATTTCGGGATTATGTTTTTTCGAGAACTGGATGCCATTAGCTTCTGTCCATTTTCCAAGACTGTCGAGTGTACTTTGTAACTGTTTTTGCATTGAATAGATATTTTTGCCTCTTGTAAAAATGACTAAATCATCTGCATAAAGTCTTGCTTCAACTGGGGATCTGAAGTTGTCCAGAATATTGTTTATTGCTACCAAGAAGAGGGTGACGCTAAGAAGTGAACCATGTGGGATTCCATTTTGTTGTATTCTCTCCGACGATGTTGTATCGTTTACTCGAACCCGGAAGGGGCGTTCTTTAAGGAAGTTATCGATAAATTGCAATATATTTCCTCGTATGTCCCATTTATGTAATGTTTTAATAATTCCTTGCTTCCATACGGAATCATACGCTCAAGTAATGTCGAAAAATATTGCGATACAGTCTTGCTTGTTGACGAAGCCCTCATGAATTTCGGATTCAATGTCAACTAGGTTATCTGCAGTTGTCCTGTTCTTTCTGAAACCTTTTTGTTCAGGGATTATTAGATTTTTTTATTTCAAGTACCACTGTTGCAGAAACTGGTAACAGTTTACTTTAATTTTCGCGGTATTTAAAAATGGAATTAGGCGACTATATACTTCGACTAGAACGCCACCTATGAGAACCATGAAAACGAAGATACTTGTGCACTGATATAGCTGAAAAACAGTACTACTTGTTATATTCTCCGCAATAAAAAGTCTCGAACAATTCTACAAGAAATCCTACTAAGTGCAGTTTCAAAGTGCAAGCAATTCTGGTGTTCACTATTGAAGACTTCTACAATCGCCTACTTACACGAAGATCTCTGCCGCAAAACGTAAGTAGTCTCATGCCATCGTTTTTCTTCTCTTGTCTTATTTTTTGCTTCATTCATACAGTCCATTTGATCTTTTTCGAAAACCTACCTTTCTGCATCATTTTGTCCATCGACCCGATTGTTTCGCTACCGCTCATTTTTACGTTGTTACGAATTTTCATTTTTCATGAAAATTATTTGATTGATTGCACATGTCCATTTCACGTTTACTTCTGCTTACTTATTGGAGAAAATAGATATTGATGGTTGTCCGCCTATTTCTAATCTACGCTCAATAAATAGTGATTTTTCCAAGTATAAAATTTTTCAATCACGGTTGAGAATATAACGGCCATTTTTGATTTGTTTTCATTCGCTCAGTGCTGTTCGCTGGTTGTACGTGGACGCAGGTCAATCAAGTGCTCACGCATGTCAATTGGGGACTAAATATTTGTTGTCACTAGAAAAAAAGTACTTCAGCTGATCAGTGTTGCTTATTAGTCTATGCGCGTACGCACAACTTTCAAATAATTTGCAATTAATTAATCATGGATAAATTAAAGAAACACAAAACTTTGAGAAATACTTGTATGGGTGATATCAATTCATTGCACGCCCTCGTGCAATGAATTTGTTATTTAAAGTAAGGTACGCTGATCTTCAAAACATTCACGATGATTTTATGAAGCATCACAACAATGTTGTTTCTGCTCTTTTGACTGAACCCTCCTCAGATGTGGCTATCGAGAATATAATCAGAGAAAGTTTTCTGACAGATTTTTATTCCATAAAGACTATATTCACAGAACTTTTCGAAAATTCAATGGTACAGTCTCCATTGGAAACAAATCATAATAGCACGATGCTTTTTCCCACTTTGCCTCAACGAAATGCATGCTTACCAAAAATTGAATTATTTAAATTTGATGGTAACTATAAAGATTTTGTATCCTATATTGATCAGTTCGATTCCCTAGTGCATAATAATCCAACTTTGTCTCCTATGGAGAAATTCAATTACTCAATTGGTTCACTAGAGGGTTCTGCTTTGTCGAAAGCAAAAACGTTGAAGCTTACATCTGATAACTATCTCATTGCCTACAAGTCACTCGTTACAAAATTTTCTAACCGTCGCTTGCAAGCCAAAAGTATTTGGGAGGAAATTGATTCATCTAAAAAAATTACTGTTCCAACTGCTGCTGCCTATAGGAATCTTCCTGACACGTTCACCGGGAATATTGCCGCCTTACGCAACCTAAAGTTTCCTACTGAACAGTGGGATTTTATCCTTGTTATGATGCTCTTGAAACGCCTTGATGATGATACACTGGAACGATTTGAATTAGACCATAAATCAGCGGAAGTACCTACCTTTGAACAGGTCACCACTTTTGTAGAGACTTACTGCGGTGTCTTAGAAACTCTAGGTTCTTCATCTCAGAAAAAAAAAAAGACAACAGTTCATTCGTTCACAAAAACCTAATTCTACCCCACAAAATAATGTTTCCAAGCGCACTTCGTCTTTTTTTATCAGCAAGTCTTCCTCTGTGACATGTATCCTATGCAAAGAAAACCATTCTCTTTACACATGTCCCGCTGTTTCTGCCTTGTCAGTTTCGGAAAGATATAATTTCTGCAAATCAAAAAAAATGTGTTTCGGATGCTTGAGCTGTTCTCATGATTTGAAATCCTGTCGATCTACTCACACTTGTCGACAATGCAAATCACGTTTTCACCATTCATTACTTCACGATGACACTAGACATAGTTCATCAAATAACGAAATCTCTTGTTCTTCAGGCACTCAATTAAATTCTAAACAAAGTCAACCTGATGAAGTGCAATCCGGTAGCTCTACCTTTGCTGCTACCGGAGTTGTATCTCGATGCAACAGTGTTTTGTTATCCACTGCTATGATCGATGTACTTGATAGTCGAGGTAACTATCAACCACTAAGATGTTTACTAGACTCGGGTAGTATGACGTGTTTCATCAGTCAACGGGCTGTGCAGCTATTGAATTTACGATAAACTTTTCACTTGACTGAAGTTCAGGGACTTGGTTCAATGAAATCTTGCTTGAATAAAGGATTGGTTTCCCTTTCCGTGAAACCTATTCAGAAAGATTTTCCACGCTTTGTTACAGATGCTGTTGTCATAGATAAAATTTGTGATAACTTACCAGCCCACAGACTAAATCCAGAATCGTGGAATCATATTAAAAACTTATCTCTCGCTGATCCTAAATTCTATAACTCGAGCTCGGTCGATTTACTTCTAGGCGCTGATATATTTTCAAGAATAATTTTATCGGGTCCTATAGTGGGCGGTCCTGATCAACCTGTCGCAATAGACACTTGTTTCGGATATATTTTAATGGGTAAAACCAATACTATGCCTTTGCAGTCAGTATCTTCTTTTTTCATAAATTCTTGTGATACGTCACTCGAAACTATAATGCATAAATTTTGGGAAACCGAGGAGGTTCCTCACATTGAAAAGGAAAGTAAAGAAGAATCTGACTGTGAAGAATATTTCTTGAAAACTGTATCGCGCGCCGATGACGGCAAATTCATTGTCTCGCTGCCTTTTCGGCAAAACTCAACTCCTGTATTAACAGGAATGCGTGAATTTGCTCTTTCCCGATTTTATTCACTCGAGCGAAGATTACTTAAGCAACCTCAAATTTATTCTCAATATAAAAATTTCATGTATGAATATCTTGAGCTAGGCCATATGGAAACAATTCCCTGCAATGAAATTTCCGCAAATTCATACTATTTGATTCACCACTGCGTTCTGAAGCCTGATAGTGCTTCGACGAAATTACGTGTAGTTTTTAATGGTTCAGCAAAACATTATAACCAAAAATCATTAAATGATCATTTGATGATTGGTCCCAAGTTACAACAAGATATCTGCAACCTCTCAATTCAGTTTCGTCTTCACCCTTATGTTATATGCTGTGACATTCAAAAAATGTACAGAATGATATGGATAGATCGCTCTCAATGGGACTACCAACGAATTCTTTTTCATTTTTCTCCTAATGAACCTATTCAAGATTTCCGCCTCAAAACTGTTTCTTATGGTTTGCGCCCTGCTCCCTATTTAGCTTTACGAGTTCTGAAAAAACTTGCCGAAGAAGAATGTTCTAGATACCCACGTGCCGCTAAAGCTATTTTGAATAATTCTTATATCGATGACTTTATATTTAGCGCTCCTACTATAGAAGATGCTCGTATACTTCGCGATGAATTAATGTCTCTTATGGAATCTGCAGGTTTTTTGTTACGAAAATTCTGTAGCAATGAGCCATCTCTATTGAGTGACTTACCTGAATCATACCTTTCTATTAATCCGCCTAAGTTAGACACAGACGCTCGTCAATCTCCACTGAAAGTTTAAGGATTGAGGTGGAACCCTATACGTGATAACTTTTTCTTTTCTGTTGAATCTATTGAAAAGGTAGCTTGCACAAAAAGAGTAATGCTATCGGAATTAGCCCACGTGTACGATCCCTTGGGAATGCTGACTCCGACTACATTCCTCACGAAACATCTCATTCAAAAATTGTGGATGTCAAAAATTGAATGCGATGAAACAGCCCCATCTGAGATTGTTCGCGTTTGGCAACAGAACAAATCGGAAATATTATCTATATCTTCTCTAGAAATACCTCGCTTTATCATGCCTATAGATTCATCTCTTTTTGAAATTCACGGGTTTTGTGACTCTAGTGAAGTAGGTTATGCCTGTGTAATATATTTACGTTCCCGAAATACATCGCAAATTTCTACAAGTTTTTTGTGTGCCAAATCTAAAGTTGCCCCGCTTAAGAAAATGACCATTCCTCGCCTCGAATTATGCGCAGCAGTTTTACTGACCAAGCTCATGACATTTGTCATACGCTCTTTCGAAAATATGATTCCTCTGGAAAAAATTGTTTCTTGGTCAGATTCTCAAATAGTACTGCATTGGTTGAAGGGTAATCCCAGTCGATGGAAAACGTTTGTGGCCAACCGAGGGTCTTTTATTCAAACTAAAATTCCTAATAATTCCTGGTTTTACATTGATAGTAAAAATAATCCAGCTGATATTGCTTCCCGTGGTGCATTTCCTTCAACTTTACTCTCGAGCAAATTATGGTTTGAAGGCCCCGTCATGCTCAAAGAACGCGAACTTTCTAATTTCATCCCTTCTTCACCTTTCCCCTACCCCGCTGAAGAAGAACGTAAACTAATATTCCTCTCTACTATGCCAATCGGACATTTTTTAGAAACTTTGTTGAACAAATATTCTTCGTTCATGATTCTTTTATGAACTGTATCATACGTTTTACGTTTTATATATAACATCCAAAACCGCCATTCTCGTCGTTCAGGGTTTCTCTTGACTTCAGAATTGCATTGTTCTCTCATTGTGCTGGTTAAATGTACTCAGCAACTGGCTCTTGCACAGGAATTCGAAAATAGGAAATTTTCATACACCTTCCGAAAACTCTATGCTTTTATTGACAATGAAGGAGTCTTGCATGTGGGAGGTAGAATTAAAAATTCGCATTTACCCCACGATGCAAAATTTCCGATATTACTACCTCGACAAAGCCGCTTGACAACCTTAATAATCGAGCATTACCATAATGAATATTTCCATGCAGGATTTCGCACCACACGATATTTGATTTCACAAAAATTTTGGATTCTTTCTAGTAAAAAAGCCATAAATTCTGTCATCTCGAAATGTCTTCGATGTTGGAAAATAAATCCAAAAACTTATCAACCCCCCATGGCTTCTTCACCCGAATCTCGCATTACTCAAGCCAAATCCTTCATTAATTCTGCTGTTGATTTCGGAGGTCCCTATTATGTAACCTTAACTTTTTAGCTGCATTACAACGATTTGTCGCTCGAAGAGGTAGGGTCGCAACAATTTATTGTGACAATGCCACAAACTTCGTCGGAGCAAGTACCGAACTGAAGTTGATGCAAAATGCAGCAAATCATGAAATGATTCATTTTGTTTTTTCACCCCCCTCTGGTCCCCACTTCAATGGTTTGGCTGAAGCTGGGATCAAATCTGTCAAACTTCACCTAACGAAAGTTATCGGAGATCAGATCCTCTCCTTCGAAGAATTCACAACCATACTCACTTTAATTGAATCTACATTAAATTCTCGTCCACTGATACCCCTTTCATCCGATATTGAAAGTGTAGAAGTCCTCACTCCGGGACACTTTCTTACCTCAGAACCTCTCTCTGCTATTCCAACATCTGACTTTACAGATGTTCCAATTATTCGTTTATCACGATGGCAACTTCTACAACGTCTACATAGTGATTTTTGGCGACGTTGGCGTCATGAATATTTACATACCCTACAGCAAAGGCATAAGTGGTTAGATCCTACTACTCCTCCTCGAATAGGACACCTTGTGCTAATCAAAGACGAAAAGTTGCCCCCGGGGAAATGGACTTTGGCTCGAATTATCAAGTTGCACCCTGGTGACGATCAAGTTGCACGGGTTGCCACTATCAAGACCCCTACTGGAGTTTTGACGCGACCACTGGTGAAGCTGTGTCCACTTCCTAGTGAACAGAGCGCTGAGTGAAAGTGTTTTTTTTATTACAATCTCACTGTAGTAGCATCACAATGTCTAGCAGCTGACTCTCTCTTGTTCCTCGCCTTTTTCGCCACTCGTCACAGGTTCCGCGATTATATGCGCGATTCACTTTACTTGCGCGGTACCTTAGGGTACTTTCAGGAAAAGGAATGAATGAGGGTTACAATAGAATGAGAAAGGAAAAAGGAGATCAATGGTGAGTGTTTGAACTGAGTTCACTTATGTAAAAATAATAATAAAGTAATAATAGTCAAAAGAAAATTGATGAATGTAAGTACATATTAAAAAAAAAAGATAATGAAAGAGTGGTAACGAAACATTCCCACCCCCCTGAATATGCCTAGGGCATATTCAGTGTAATCAACAATTTGGCAAAGGACACAGCTTCACCAAAGGTCTTTTGATGAAGCCTTTAGTTGTTTTTACTACAGCTATCCTTGCAATATTATCCGTTCCGTAAATTAATTCATTTATTCTACCAAGTACCCACTCTAAAGGAGGGGTATTAGTATCTTTAATGAGAACCATAGTTCTAATGGAAACTGGTGAAACCGGATCTGTCCATTTATTTCTCTGTTGCAAAGTATGCAGATATTCGCGATGCCAACGATTCCAGAAATCTAGATGGATTCGCTGCAAAAGCTGCCATCGCGAAAGCGGTCAAAGGCTCCAGGTTCAAAAAATGACCGGGGGTTAGCACGGATAAGTCATTTGGGTCGGAACTCATTGGACACAGCGGACGTGAATTCAAAACAGCTTATGCTTGTGTTAGAACTGTATTGAACTCTTCGTAGGTAAGTAATTGTTTGCCCACTACTCTATGCAAATGAGATTTCAAAGATTTGATGTTAGCCTCCCACATACCTCCCATGTGTGGAGTACTAGCGCAATTATATGCACGAGATAGCTTCCCTTTCAGCAACTCTAGCAAATATATCCTTCAAATATTTTCCTGCTCCGACAAAATTTGTACCGTTATCTGAAAGGATTGTGGAGCATCTACCCCTTCTTGCTATGAATCGACGCAATGCAGCTAAAAATGACTCCGTGGACAAATCAGAAGCTAATTCTACATGTACCGCCTTTGTAGAGTAACAAATGAATAGGCAAACATATGATTTGACAGTTCTCGAACCTCGTAATCTACCTACAGTTATAGGGAAGGGACCGCAAAAGTCAACCCCTATCGTAGAAAACGCCTTTACCTGAGATACCCGAAACTTAGGTAGGTTGCCCATAGGGGTCTGAATTGCAATCGGATTGACTTTCCAACAAGTTAAGCAGTTATTTATAACATTTCGTATAATTTTCTTAGATGAAAGTATCCAAAAATTTTGTGAGAGTAAAAAATGTGTGGTTTGAATACCGCAATGTAAATGAGTAATATGAATTTCCGAGATAATCAGTTGTGTCAATTTGAATTTACTTGGAAGTAGTATAGGAAATTTCTTGGCATAAGATATGTCAGAATGACATAAGCGACCTCCAACACGCAGAAATCCATCGTGATCCAAAAAAGGACTCAGTTTTCTTAGTGTCTTTGGAAGCAATTTTCCTCTTTTGAGAAGAGATATTTCTTCCTGAAAAAACGAGTATTGAACATGTTTCACAATGAAAAGAAGGGCTTGATGCAATTCAGGAAGAGTTAACCAAACAGGAAAGATTTTTTTATGAGTTTTGAAACACTCAATTGCACGCAAAAAATATGCTATTATTCTTTTCATTTTGGATAATGAACTCTTATTTTCCAGAAGAGAATCAATAAAATTATAATTTGTGGTAGTGGTTATGGAAAAATTTCGTTTTTCTTCAGAGACCGCAGGAGATTCAGAATTAGCAAATGTTGAAAATTCCCAAGTATTTCCATTTTGACATAAAAAGGGGGGACCTTCCCACCACAGCGACAAGTTTGCAAGTTGTGAAGGAAACAAACCTCTAGAGCCACAGTCAGCAGGGTTCATAATTGATGGAATATGATACCAAAATTCGGGAGAGAGTATTTCTTGTATGAAACTTACTCGATTACTAACAAAGGTTTTCCAACAGTGTGGAGAACTCTGAATCCAATTCAAAGTGACTGTGCTGTCTGTAAAAGCAAATATTTTTTTCTAATTTCAACTTATTTTCAGTTATTTCAAGTACATATCTAATGAGTTTTGCAAGCAAAGTGGCTGCGCATAATTCTAGCCTTGGCAGACTGAGCCTTTTTAATGGGGCAACTTTAAATTTCCCGCAAATCAAATAAGTTTTTATCGAATTATCTGTAAAGCAAATTCTCAAGTAAACCACAGCACAATAAGCTCTCTCAGAGCTATCACAAAACCTATGTAACTGCTGAGAAGTTGTATGAATAGTATCAATTTTTCGAGGAATGATGAAAGTTCGAAAATAATTTAATTCAGATTTGAATACCTCCCATTTTGTTACGATTTCTGGGGGCGGAAGTTGATCCCATGCTAGACCTAGAGTCCATAAATATTGAATTAATAATTTTGCATATATTGTGATTGGGGTTAAAAACCCTAAAGGATCAAATATACGTGCAAGCTCTGATAAAATGGTTCTTTTGATACACTCTTTGTTGGAGCAGTCAAAGGAGTAAGAAAAATTATCGGAATTTGGATTCCACTGTAATCCAAGAATTTTCATGGATAAGTCGTTCTCCAAATCTAAAGAAGAATTAATATTTTGCTTATGAGATTCTGGTAAATCTGACAGAAGATTAGAATCGTTGCTCATCCATTTTCTTGCCTCGAAACCTGCCTTAGATAATAATTCAATCAACTGACCATTCATGTGTGAAATGATATCGGAAGAATTGTGCCCGAAAATAATATCGTCAACATAAACACAATTCTTTAATATATCTGAAGCTAGTGGTAAGTCTTTATAATCATCTGCTAATTGCAAAAGGCATCTTATTGCTAGAAAGGCTGAGCAGGTGACTCCAAAAAGAACTCTATCAATCTCATAATCGAGTATAGGTTCGCTTGGCGTGAAGCGCCACAAAATCCTTTGAAATTTTTTATGTTCCGGTGCAATCAGTATCATACGGTACATTTGGCGTAAATCACAACACATCACAAATTTATATAGTCTGAAGTGGAATAAAACTTTAACCAGATCATTCTGTAATTTGGGACCAATGAAAAGAGCCTCATTCAAGGAAACCTTATCATTTGCATGACTAGATGCATCAAATACTACCCGCAGTGGAGTAGTTGTTGAATCTCGTTTGAAAACTGCGTGATGAGCAATGTAAAAATATTTTTGTTATTCAGATGAAGGTGGCTCTGGAACTCTTTCCATATGATTATTTTCTAAATAGTCACGAATAACTTCTGAATATACGTTATGGAGGTTCTGATCTCGTAAAAGTCTCTTCTCTAAATTTTAAAAACGACGTAATGCATTTGTACGAGTGTCACCAAAATTAAGGGCTATAATTTCGAAAGGAAGTGATAAAACATATCTGCCTTCAGAGTTACGCTTTGTTGTTTCTACAAAATGACTTTCGCAATATTCGTCTTCAGGAGAAATAACTATTTTGTCGGGTATTTCCTCTACCTTTCAAAACTCCTGTAAAGTTGCATCCAAATTGACATCAGCAAATTTTGTAAAAAATGATTTGATCGACTTCGAAACACAGGGTGATAATGGTATTTTTCCCATCACCGCCCAACCAAATATTGTATTGATACAAACCGGTTGATCAGGGCCATTATATAATCTACCGTCTTGCGAAATGTACGGAAAAATGTCATTACCCAATAGAATATCAACATTTTCAGTTTCATGAAAATATGGATCAGCAAGTTTTAACTTGGACAAATATGGAAATTTATCTATAGAAAAAGATGTTGTGGGTACTTCATCACATATATTATCTAATATAATTGCATCCAATTCTGAAACATGGTTAGTATTATGCAATGAAGCGATAGTACAATGAACTCCTGATTTAGCAGAGGTGCAGATTTTATTCAAACCCTGTAATGACATAGCGATATTGAATTTTGATAATCCCAATTTGTTGGCAAAACGTTTGCTGATAAATGAGGATTGCGCTCCACTATCCAAAACTGCACGGGCAGAGTGCCATTGCTCGAAAGTATCTTCGATATTTATTAAGACTGTAGAAAGTAGAATTTCTCTATCGTTTCTTATCATTCCTACGGTAGAAGTTTTGTTGACGTTCGAATGAGAAGTAGTATCATTCAAAGCATGAGAATCAGCATCGTATTCGTGTACTGTTGAATGTGAAGTATGAGCGTTGTCATTCAGATTTTTTTCATTTATCGCGGAAGGTGAGGCTGTAGAAAAATGTAACAAGGTGTGATGAGACTTCGAACAGGATCAACATCTCTTTTGACTCGAACATTGATTAATTGCATGAGCAGTGGCCAAACAATTGATACATGCCTTCTGATTTTTTACAATTTCATAACGTTGTTGCGGCGTTTTCGATAAGGAAATCTGACATTTATATATTACATGAGCTCCTCTGCATAAAAAACAGGAAACAGATGCTTTCAGTAAAAATGCTGACTTATTGCGTGAATGGTGCTCGAAATCTTAGGTTTTGACATATCAACTTGATTGGCCCTGATAGCAGATTCCAATGCTGAACATTGTCTTAAAACAAAGTTTCTGACATCCTCGTACTTGGGAATATCAGTGGAAGCATTATTTTGTTCAAACACCAAACGAGTTGAGGGATCTAGATGTTCGAGTAGCATATGAGCTGTAATGAAATCCCAATTTGTAGTATTTAGACCAAGAGCCTTCAACGCGCTCAAATTCTTGGTAAAAGTATCCATGAGCTGTCGAAGACCAACAGCGCTTTGTTGAATGAGATATGGAGAATCTTCAATGCATTTCCAATGAGTATACGTTGGTAAACGTTTATTGCTGAACCTTTCTATTAAAGTGTTGACAGCAGAAGGATAATGTTCTCCTAGAACAGGAATATCAGCAATCATTTCGAGAGCTTGGCCACTGGGCCTAGAAATTAAATAATTGAATTTTTCTATATTAGAAAGAGTTCGATTATTGTGAATTAGAGATTCGAAATTTTGCATGAAAGAAGGGAATGATTTAATATCACCCGAAAAAATGGTGAGATTCATCTTAGGCAGTACAACGTTGCTATTTTGGACCGTATCGTTAACGGTAGCTATTGTTTGATTCACCGAATCGTCTAAATTGGCTTCGAATAATTCAAAAAAAATTGTATTGATCTCATGACATTTGTTAGTAAAGGCATTATCGATAGCATTTTCCTCTGCTAATTTCGTTTCCTGACCAGCAACAAGAGTCAAAACAGTACAATGATGCTTCTCGAAATCTTTGACAATTTTTTTCATGTCACGATATATTACTTTGAATTTATTATGATTATCTTCATGAAGCTGGGCTTCGGTTGCAGCCTTTGAAATGGAAATCAAACGATTAATAGCAGCTTGTCTCAGCCACTGGCAATTTGCTGTTGTTCTCTATTTTTGTTGAAACATTTATAATTTCGAATTTATAGTGGTGATTTCCTTTAAAATGTGTTTCTTGGAGGCAGATTATAGATGGATGCTGTTCAAATATTAGTGTTTTCAGCATTTTCAAATGGGTATACAGCCCATTTAGATTCCATTGAATGATTGACTTGAATGTTGTATTAGAAGGTTTTTTGAGAGGAGTCCAGTGATGAGTCAGTATCTATGTTATCAGTTGTTTCTATTTTTAGTTGTTTCGTGATTTTCAGTTTGAATTTGGTGCATCTGGATTTTATCTTCCTCTCCTTCAGGTATGAGTAAATTTTGATCAACATTTCTAATGAACCTTGTATATCTGGGGTATATACCCTAGCTACGCTGAGGGGGTCGCTAGAACCATATACGTTTTTGAAAAGTCAGTGATTTGTTTGAAGCTCAGTATAGGTCTGAAGGTCTTGTCTTCAAATAGTGCTTTGGCTGGTAGTAATAACTCTTCCACTGATGATTGGTCTGCTGTATCGGTTTTACGTTTCTTAGGAGGATTTTCTGCCGTTTTGATAAATATTGTTCGTTTTCGTTAACCAGCTGACGAACGTCAACCCTTAGAAGTCGAAACTTGTGCGAGCAATGGATCAACGAGGCCTTACCTTTTAACGTGCGATTACCCAGCACGGTGGCCCGGCGAGGATTCGAACCCCGGCCTTCCGCTTGATAGGCAGATATGCTAACCACTACACTACCGAGCTACACTATATTCGCCGAAGTTCCTTGAGGAGGGGGAGTAATAACTTCGGTAATGTTTCTTTTTGGAGTTTTGTTGGAGATTTGGCTTTCATTTGGAGTATCGACCAGGGATGGAGATGCGGGATTTGGAGTTTCTACAGCGATATTCTCTGAGGTAGGAGTTTCCGATATTACATCTGGTTCTTCCACGTCGGGTGTCTCGTTGTTGGATTGAGATGTGACAGTCGTACAGATGGCTGCAACATGGCCTTGTTGTTTACATTTGAAACATGATTAATTGTCTTGAGACAGGAATATACGGTGAGATGTGTTATCGTGTGATAGGAGAATAGAATCAGGTAGGGGGATTTCAGAAGGGGATATTTACACTTGTCGGATATGCCTGTAGGTGGGATTAGAGGAATTACTCCTCAAAAAGGATATTGGTGATAATGTGGGGATTGTTGTGCTTACATTCGATAATATAAGTCTTTCGCTGGGTGTTTTCAATTGGCGGGCATGGAGCCGTTCATTACTGACAGATATTATCCCATTATGTGTGTTGAGAAACTCGTCAACAATATTTTTGCTGGATAAGTGAATGCAAATCCGATTACTAGATATTCTTGATGAGAATAAAATGTTTGATGGGCCAATGATGGAACCCAGAGCTAATAGATATTCTTCGAGTTTGATATCTTTCGAGGAATTGAAAATGATAGCTCGACTTTTCGTGGGAAAAGTTGTTGCTTGATGTTTACTGACAGCAGATGAGTAGGTGGTTGTAGGTTGGTTGTTACTATTTTGGGTGATATTTTGGATGCCCCTGTAGTCAGAGACATTCTGTAGAGAATCGGTCATTTTGGGTTATTTTTCATCAAGTAAGTCGCTGGAGACAGTAATATGTGATCGAAATAAAGGAAAAAAAATTCTCACTGATATTCTGCTCCACACTTTTTTAGTTGTTGTTCTTCGGTTCAATAGTTTGATTTCACTTTATGATTCAAATGAATGATTTTGAATTGGATGGAAATAGACAGTAGAGCACAGAAAACACGTCTCTTGCGATCGAATGTCCGAATACCACTGAGTTTCACAGTTCGTTATCGAGTTCTGTGATTTCTCAAAGTGTCATTATTTCACATTAAGTTTGAATGATTCAAAGTATTCGAGTGACAAATCGTCGTGCTCAAAAGTTGCAACGCAGTGTAATAAGCGTAGGAAGGTGAAAATATATTATACTTCCAAACCATTACGTTTGTAAATGGGTTTGTTGAAATTTGATATCGAGAAAATCGTTACAGCTATAGTTCAGTAAACTGAGGCTATGGAGCAAATACCCATTATATCATTGACTATTGTAGTTATGATATTACAATTTTTTTTCAACTTCTGCACACGATATGTGGAATCTATCCAAGTAGTATTGTTGGATGATAGTAGTGATACTACTTCTGAAACTTGACTTAAATCTGTGACAGAACAATTCAAGGATGAAATCATTCAAAGTATGAACACAAAGGTTAATCATAAGTCATGATCTCATTTATTGGGTAAATTGTCTGTGCTAAAACCCGAGCATACATCAAATTATAGACTGAAAGAATTTCCATGAGTTTCGGCATGGTCCTCATTGTAGATAGTGGAACCATGGTAGAATATAATATATTCATCAGCTCATAGCTCCATAGCCTGGTAAAGTGAACCCCCATACGAATGAGAGTATCACGTCAGAGCTAATAGTGAAATTGGTTTTCAGAACGGTCATTTCTGCAGATGTGGATGTGCTATTCGAGCAAGCTGTAACCGGAGTTTGGATTCCGCCATACTGAGGTTCTTTGTGTATTGAATGATTTGGGATGCGCTATACTCCTCAAATTATCATTGGATTCCGCCACTCTGAGGTTTTCTTGTGAATTGACTGATTTTTGCTGGGATGCGCTATACTACTCAAATTATGATATGATAATCTGCTTCAATGCCAATGATGATCAATAGTTACCGAAAGATGTGATAGAGAAATATGAACTGACAAAAGAAATCTCACGTCGAAGGATGGGAGACAGGTGGGTGACATATCAGTTATATTAACAGTTGTATTACAATTCATTCTGAACTGATGCCACTATAACTCAACTGAGCATCGTGAATAATGAGTTTGAGGTTTGAATTCCGTAACATCTTTTGAAATGCTCTCATATGCTCCATATATCTGATACCGTATCACAAACTGTGGGTAATTCATTTTCACTTTGGCATTATTTATGCATTGTATTTTACTGATTTATATATCCGCATCAAGTTCTCATATGATTAGAATAAATTCTTGTTTGACAATTCTTTTATTGAAATATTCAGCGGAACACAAGGTATTTCAGAGGTATTTTACCGCTGAAACCATGGTTCGTAGTATATGGGTTGTTTTTTATCATTGACACCCCAACATAATGGTAGTAGAAAATACGCATGCGTTTGTCCGAACGATTCAATAGTTTTTATTGTAGTAGAAATTACAGGCTTTTGAACTACTGTAACTTGTTCACCTCCAATTTCATATTGAATTTCAATAAACAGGAAGGCGAGGGCATTATTAGACAGATAGCATGTTCAGGCGCTGTATGAATGTGTGGATTCTGTAGCTGTCTGCAATATTGAGTATCATATTTTGAAAGTTGATGAGTATTGTGATTTCATCCGAATCATTATAATATAACTGTAGGCGCATCAATGATTGATCAAACTTGGGTTCCTCGAAAACTTCCAGTTTGTCACTCATAGTGTGAGAGGCCATTCATTTCTATCGTATTTTCAGGCAAATTCTTCCAAGAAAGTTCACACTACTAGCACTTATCTTATATTTTGACCGTTTGGAGGGCATACGTGGAATGAGTCGACTTGCGAATGCTCCCTTCTTTCACTCGTTGTCTACCGAAGCAGAATCCTATGAGTTCGGTGAAGATTAATTGGAGAAAGTGATATTTCAATTTTATTATGATTCTTTCACCATTGGAATTCATCAACAGCCCATTATCATCTAAGATGCGTCTTGTGATTTTCTCTAGATACTGATGACCTTCTGGTTTGATCGGCATATAAATGATATTTTTGGTTCCTTGGCGAAATTTGCAGCCAGGCTCGACATCGAATTCAGAGATGAATTTCATTGTATCGATCAATTGTGTGTTTGAATCCAGCTCATATAAAATCAACCTTTATACCATTGTCTTTGATGTGAAGCAGTATTTTCCAGAATTACCCTGTATTCATTCAGTTCACATGAGGAAACTTCAAATTTGATATTTCAATATTTTGTCAACCCCTTGCTCATCATCCCTCCTCATACTCAACTTTCTCAATAATACCAGCCCAGAGTAAAAAATTCGTTGAGCGCCATAACGTCTTAAATGCAATACTCAAGTTTATCTGGACTTCGTAAACCATTTATTCAATCATTTCACAATTCGCAATCAAAAAGTAACCGCAAGTAAAGTAGATTCTTTATTCATTTCTGCTATTCGTATCGGCATCCACTGCACAGAAGGGTTGCCTATAATGATATGGCTATTTTCAAGTTCTGATTGTGCAATTCGTGTCCTCACATACTTCCGCGGCAGAGGTCTGATACAGTGACGAAAAACTGCGACAGCATATCACAATACATCTATGCTTCTGAAATCTGAAGAAGGTTTTTCATACTTGGTGATTATGAGCCCCAGTAGATCTATTATCAATTGATATCTCTCTGCAAGAGACTCTGAAACGGAGAAATAATTAGTAACTCAACCAAACGTGTCGCGAAACCTACACGGTTTTGATATACTCATTTACAGCATTACCTGATGTGGTTGAACTGCATACAAGACTAGAAGTCCCCAATTATTGATTTGTTTCGATCTTAAACGAGAACAATGCCAGATCGTCATTATGTCAATATGTCAGTGTTACCAACTGCTATAGTTGAGGGGTTCAAGACAGCTGATGTCGAGTGGACTGATTTAATATGCTCGGACAATAGGAGGTGGAGTTGCAAGTTCCTCATATATGTTTTTTAACGAAATTTGAGGTGAGTGAGGTTATTGTGTTGCGTAGGTGAAGTATTATTGTTTGATCGAGATCTAGTGAAGACTCAGGGGTGATTATCGACCTAGAGAGATTTTGAATAATAAGTTGGCAACCTCTGATCAGCGAGTGAGCAGGATTGACTTAGAATAGTGAACATGAATATTCTTCATGAAGTTTTTCAGGATGATGAACATCTACTTCCAAAATGTGGCCTTCAGAACCTCAATCCGGAACATTCATGGTATCCAACTGAAAAATTCTTGTTCAGATAATGATGAGAACTCACCTGTCGTTAATGATTGCGACATGCTATGCCCATAAAGATCCATCGCATCACATAAAGATCAGACAATTTCCTTTTTCAGCCGGTTGTCTTCCAGAATTGTTTCAAACCCATGAACATCGACGGAATAGTCATTCAAATTCTCAACTCAACGAAAATTGCGTTAATTCATTGCAAAATCTGAACCTTCAACATTGAGTACATCCCTAAATGGCGGGTATGATCTCCTTTCAGAGCTTCTGGTTTGGGCGGGTCGTACCGACCTTCGTGCCATACATTCACAGCAGCTCTTTTCAAAGCGAGGAGAAACCACTGAGGTGGCTGAATTTGCTGATAGTCATTCTGATGTACATAACTCTCTCCAGAAACAAACCTGTGGAACAAATTTGTTATAACTGGGAATCTGAAGATTCTATAGATTGCATGAAGCTAGCTCTTGATATTCCAGAGCTTTCGCGCTTGATATGTTGAAATGCTACAAATATCCTGTATATAGCCCCAAGATCATTGGACTGCTCAACAACTAGATTGTGGCTGCTGAATGATTTAACCTCGGATAGTACCTGAGTTTGAAGTATATACCTCCTAAACAGCTCCGTGATCAATTTCAAAACGTTATGGACTTGCACCATACGACTGACGAGGGCTACTACATCCTGTTTCACCTAATTGAGGAAAGAACGATGATCTTAATGTTTATTCTTACTTTCAATGTTTACGTAGTCTGTGCATTTTTCCTGTGCTACAGCATTTCGAGGTGCGAATTCATTCAGATTGCAGCCACCATTCCGTCACAGAAAGTGCAATTTCTTTCAGTTGTTGTCAACGGGATAGAATCCCCCATAATATTTTTCGCTATAGGACTTGCACCGTCATCCGGTTTACAGGACTGCATCTGATGACGATACATATTATCTCTACGACTGAAATTTTTACCACACCCACTACAACAGAACATTGTCTCAGAACTACTCAGTATACTCTATAGTGGGCAGGCCCTCTTTTATATGCAATCTTTGAAGGTGGGGGGGGGAACAGGGATCACCCGATGAACCTCGAACGTCCTTTAGCCAGAATATGAAGTGCCACCGAGCGGATTTGTTGACATGCGCTAGCATCCATCGAGGAAGGCGCATACCCAGGTCCAGCCCGAAAAATCGAGGTGAAAAATTCGAGGTTGTGAGCCATCCTTCATTCACGGTCACCTGAAGGGCAGACCCGAGATGATGAGTAAACTTGCCCTCACGGTACCGTGAATGACAAACATGATCTACAAAGTCACCCTGTCAATGCAAAGGTGATTCGATGTTATATTGAAAGTTAAACACCACAGTGCCCTACTGTTTATTCATGTGACATGTAAAGGTCAAACCATCATAGTCACTTCGCATTCAAGTTCATCTGATAGCTCAAACACAAAATGTGTCTGCAAGGTCACCCCGTTTTCAAGCTCATGTGAAGGTCAAAATCCAAATGGATCATCAGAGTCACCTTGTTGAGTTCTGCGCCGATGCCATGGCAAGGTTAAGTGGAGGGCTTGAATCATCTATTATTTCGCTGAATAGATCTCTCCTGAATATAAATATAAACTCTGGGATCATAGAAATATTTTTAACTTCTGGTATGAATGGGAATATCTCAGTTAGTCTACCATCAAACTTAAACACTCGATACGCCTTTTACCATCCAAGCTGGCATCTTCAAGAAGGCAATTGATCAAATATTTTCTAGGAGTTGATGACTTGGTTGGTGGAATGCCGATAAAATGCAGGCATTTCCAGTGTAGTATTAATCGTATTCGAGATATGGATTGAAATTGGACATTTTCGTGGACGTCCAATCGATGATCTCTCCTACAGAGTACATTCATATCAATGTGTTTGTGAATTCGTTGTTGGTCTCTTATTTCCGTTTTTTTTTCTCGTACTACATGTCTGTGATATACCTGTCGACTTTTTCAACATGGATGAACTGATAGTTTGGTAAGTCACATTCCAGTAATGGAAAAAATGTCGTATATCGAATATTTACTTATAAGAATATTACAAGAATTTTCGTTATACTGAGATCCAAACTTATTACAAAATAGATGTCTATTATTGTAAGTTCATATCGCCAGTAATGTACATGCAATAGAACGTGCATTGGATCCCCAAATGGACATCAGTCTAGATTAATGTCTCTGGACATACATCGGTATTATAACCTCATTACTGGACTGTCAATGGACATCTATGTGCTGTTTAGGAATCTCATCAAACAAAACTCAACCCAATAATGATAGTTAGAAACTGCGGTATTTTCGTGAAGAGAATGAAGTTTGAGAATTATTTTTTGTCTTTTTTTCTATCTCCAAAAAAAAATAGAAATCACAACTTCTATGAGAAAAGTTAAATCAGAAAAATTTTACAAACACTCTGTTTCGTTACGGCTCATTATCGCCTTTTGTTGTATATATATTTATTGTTAATATTATCTCTTTCTCACTTTTCATATTAATTACATTGTATGAGTTTTCGCGCTTTGCTGTGATTTCGTTATTCTCTCCAATTGGCGTCAAGAATGGAATTCACAGTCAGCAGTCAGTAGCCTATGAATTGTCAACCCGTTCACGGTTCGCTCCGATCGAGTTCTCGTTTTGTTTCGCTCTCTCTCTCTCTCTTACGCACTGTGTCAAGCAAGAAAAAGTATTCAGTTTTTCTCGTACCGGCCGGTTACCCAAGATTGGATAATCACCCGTCCTACCACAAGCATCACAGCTCAATCAACATCGATTTGGATTTGGTAAGCGAAATCACAGCTTGATTAGATAGATTGCATATGTTTTGAATCAAACGCAACAATTATCAACGAATTATACAGTCCACTCTCTGTCGCTATTGAGCACACTCTCTGTTGATATGTACGAGTATATCTTTCAGAGACGTTCGATTCATTCACAAAAAGGAAGAAAACGTCCTTCTAAAACAGCTACTCCCCTACCTATATAGCGACGACGAGCACTGGGTCACATAGAAATCCCTTTTTTTCATCAATTTGTATATCAAGTATTCGAAAATTTAATCAAATAGTTATCAATCATAGGATTATATACACAAAGCAGAATGGAGAGCTAGTTGTAGACAAAATCCTACTCACCAGGTTAATATTTCATTCCGACCCATACAAGATCTCATTCCGCTCAGAGAAAATAATCTCCTGAGCTCTTCAGTGGGAGAGAAGGTGAATTACTGAAAACTTCCACTAAAAACTCTCATAAATTCCGAAATATTCAATTTGTGACAAGTCTGTCATCAGTTTCAATTGACAAAAAAAAACAACCTGTGCAAACCTAATTCAACCTAACCAATCGGATCCCCTCTAATCCAATCAAGCTCAACCCAACCTAAGGAAACATAACCTGACGACAGAAACTCCAACCTAACTAACATATTCCAAACTCAAAGGGTAGCAACCTGTGAGGGTTCGTTCCTAGCTTAGGGATATGGGCAGAAGGTATAACGAGTCACGACGATCTTTGAGAATGACACCAACCACTTGACATAGTGAGACATTAGCGTATCAAAGGATGAGAAACTGGTTCTGAAAACCGTACGAGATAAGCAAGAACAGAATGGCGGCAAGAGTCGCATGTCCAATCGGTGAAGCTACAACAGTTCATTATGAATTTGTAGAATTTCTTTTTTCTGTGCCAATCAGTGAGTGTCTGAATAAATATATTCCATTTCCGTTATACTTAGAGTAATTATCACCGAACCTACGGTAAATTCAACAACACTTACAATTTTTCTTGAGTTCGATATCAATTTTTTTTTCAAATATACGTTCGCTATCAGTGGAAAGCACGTCAAATGTTTTGGTAATTGAGCTATCCTTGGAGAAGTTCCACTTACACACTAATAGATGCAATAAAACTGTATGTTCAATAACATTGCTACTAATAGAATAACTCAGTTTTCTCTATTTCGGTATACCTCGTATTTAGCTTCATCGCATGTGCAACATGTTTGAACAATAGGTGGTTTGAAGTCTTCATCAGTGTCATCTTCACATAATTTCTTGGTGAGCTGCCCATCTTCACTGAACCAATTATCTCTTGATTCAACTACTGTAGCCTTCAGGAAAATGCAGCCACTATTTTCGGGAGGGGCTATCCAGTAAACCTAAAATCATATCATTCGTCAATTATTTGCCATAAATCCGACCTGAAGATAAACTTTATATTCAAATGAAATTATGTTCAGTTCCACAGATGGAACAGGTGTTCAAACTTAACAGCGAGATCTGAGCAGGAAGGAAGTTCGATCGAAAAGTCTTTGATTTCCCCGAAGAACCATTCACCATTTACATAGAAAAATAGCTATCGGTGAAATCTAATAAATAAACGAGCTTGATGAGCTGATGAAATTCAAATATATGAGAGAATGATACTTTGGCTACTATATGGTATTGAATTCGACAATTACAATTCTGTCAGTCGTTCTTACAACGGCACATTTCGAGATAAAAATATCGAGCTCGGGAATTTACGTCCATTGCTGTTTTTGAATGAATCATGATATACCGGTTCAATGCACCCAGACTTTCTCTACACAGTATTGGTCAGGAATACGTGAATTCCAAAAATTGTTCCAGAAAACTGTTTGGTTGGAATGGCATCATTCTTCGTTTTAACAAAATGTATCAGATACTCATCTCATCATTGGCAGTAGCCAATACTGAATTGACAGAAAGAGCGACGAATGACCTGATTGACAAATGCTGTTCGAATGGGTCGTAATGGGTTTTATCCTGAGTCGGACCCAATTGTGAGAGCATAATAGATTCACAATGAGAAATCCTTAATGGAAATGAGAGAAAGTCACTTTGTGGCCGTGTTGGAAAAGAAACTGCGATTGTCAGGGCTCGATCTTGGTCCGCCTGTGTTTGAGATACGGGTACGCTTACCGCTTTACTAGTCGAGCAATTGATTTTATGGAGGTAGAGGTTTGTCGCATCGCGAAAACAAATATGAATGTATATGAAAAAATTTTCGAAAGCGAAAGTGAAATACTGATAATGAAAATGAAATTCAATAAGTTATGGACAATAATATGGCGTCAATATAAAGAATAAAACATGACATGAATGCACAGGGTGTTGAACATGTTACTTCAAAGAAAAAACATGGCGGCAATGCAAAGGGGGTTTGATCATTGAGAAAAAAAACATGGACATTAACTGAGGTATACAGGATGTTGAACGTTGAAAAAACAAACATGACGGAAACGTTGAAGAAAAAAACACGGTTGAATGCACAGGGTGTTCCCAAATAAAACGGTTGTTGGGAGTTAAAGAAAAAGCATGACATCAATACACAAGATGTCTCAAGATACAGCGTAAAAAACATGGCGAAAATGAAAAGGGGATTTCAAAAAACATCGGTAAAGGAAAAATATCAGTAACATTGAAATGAAGGCAGCGGTGCACAGGGTGTTTTATCATTGAGGGAAGAACATGGCAGCGATGTTGAAGAAAATGACACGGCAACTATGCAACTATCAACTGTTATTTGACAGATAACTCATACGGCGCTGAGGGTTAATCTACCGATGTTGTCAACTTGGTTGGACTCTGGTTTTGTACAACTCTTGAAATCGTTGCATTTGATCGAGTAGGATGACATTCAAGTTGATATATTGAGAAAATACAAAAATCCAGACAGTTATCGCAAGTGACAGAATGCATGAACGGTGTTCATTCATTTACCAATCAGAATTCACACTATGAACATTCTGGAGATATTTCGATTCAAATATTTTACGAAATCCACAACCAAATATCAAGTATCTCTCAACAAATTGTTTCCCTCCTGACAAATCGGGTCGATTCTGTTGGATCGAACGCGTTATTTGACCCATCACCAACCTCAGTTTCGTATAATATTCTTTGCAAGATTGACATACAAGAACTTCGGTTCTCTCATATCGCCCATTCACGATCAACATCAAAACAACTCGACATATCATACACTTTGTTTTCCAAATAATGAACATTTTTAACATATAATAAATGTACATAACGAATCCTGCAACAATAATTATTTTGCAGATTGTTTCTTACTCATCCAATTGGTGAAACGTCTTGAAAACTGATTTGACTGCGGTCATGAGAGAAAAACATATGGCAACAAAAAAGGTCTAGTTTTTGGCCGAGTTCCTACACTGAATTCTGCATTGAAGCCAAAATTTTGATGACAAGAAGCTACAAATCCGGAGTAACCAGGCAACATTTAAGATCAAGATCATAAGTCGTCAAATTTAAAACCACCTACTGTTGTGTGACATATGAGATGACTCCTTCTGAAAATGAATGCAATGTACTCACTCAGTTTGATATATCACGATGAAATGTGTTAATGAACGGATCTATGATATGGAAACTTTCGAAAAAGATGCGATGGATGTTCTACATATCGGACATTTGTGACAAGTGACAGCGTCATCAGCACCGTATACTGAAAAATCACACGCCATGAACATCGCTTTCATTTTTCAGAAACCATGTAGTGAATTCGATGCTGGCTCTCTTGACTCGATCACTTCTGCTGGTATGAAACTTCACCTCAAGGAAGAATTCAACTCTCAACATGACTTGAACCAAAACAGCTATACTCTGTTCCACAACAAAAACGGTGTGATATCATTCAACTTGATTCGGATGAATAACAATCGAAACATGGAGAAGTCCAGCTAAAGCAGGTGTAGGTTAATGCAAATGTTCCAGTCAAATTCACGGCAAAAACATTGGCAAAGGTAGCGAATACGGTAACCTCATCGGTTTTCTTGAAATTTGCACAGATGATTCAGAACATTATAAAAACATTATAACCAACGAATTTTTTTTGTGATAACCATATCTTTGGAAGTTATGACCTTTTTAGTAAAAAAAATGGTTGTTGGGTATTGTCACTCTAGCAATTTGTAGGAGTACCTACAACAATCGTTTTTTTTAACATATTTTCCAACATATCAACTGAATAAATTCACTTATTCAGTGCTATTGTCTTCCCAACTAACATTCGATAATTTGAAAATAAAACACATATTTTCATTTTACTGTTGTAGATCCAAGATGAAAGTAACTGTCAAAGACGTCAAAGTATTGCACACCGCACACTTTTGCCAAACGAAAAATGGACAACGTAATGATAGCAAAGAGCGTGGTGGGATATGCGTTTCTTCCGGACTTTGAATTGCCAGAAAGAAGCAAGAGCAGGGATTCGTGTTGAGCGACTCATTATACATAAGTTGGGACTAACTTTTCCTCGGGCTAAACTTTGGGGGTTGTGACTATATTGTACAATAACTACCAAGCCCCATCTACCGGAGGGGCATGGTTTACTTTTTATAATTTTTTTATATTTTACAAGTGAGTTCTATAGGAAAAATTCCTTTCGTGATTTCTAAAATGAATTGAAACAATAATCTCATTATGAGGCATTCCAGATCACGTGATGTCTGGGAGACACAAATACCAGTTTTGCCATAGAAATCACACTATTTTGAAAAAACCGCACGAAAGTTTTTGGAGGGAAGATTGCGCCGTGTTGGTACATTTCGTCATTTGACAAGATGTTGACAAGTATCTGGAATGCCTAATTATGTTAGGTTAGGTTGGTTTAGGCTAAGTTAGGTTTGGTCAGGTTAAGTAAAGTTTCTTTAGGTTAGATTAATTGGATGAGGTTTGCAAGGTTAGTTTTCAGTAGGTTAGGGTAGATTGGTTAAGATTTGGTTAGGTAAGTTAGTTTGGGTTAGGTTGCAAATTTTTTCGAACATCAATTGAACTTTTATAATTGAAATTGGTTCAAGCTGAGTTAGGTAAGTAAGGTTGGTTTGAGCTGAGTTAGGTTTGGTTGGGTTGAGTAAGGTTAGTTAAGGTTAGGATAGTCACATTAGGTTGACATGGTCAGTTCAGGCTACGTTAGGTTGAATAAGGTTTGCTTGAGTTTGTTAGGTTGGATTAGACTGGGTCGCATATTTTTTCAAATATCAATTGAACTTTTATCACTGGAAAAAAAAATCCTATAGACTCAAGTAGATAAGCAAAGAGAGTTCATCCTCATAAGGCCTTTTTGGCACAGCCGTCTCATGAGGGTGTATTTCGTCGTCAGTGGCGGTTGGGGTGTGAAGTGAGGGTGTGGGGCAGCATTAGAAAAAATCGTGACGTTTCAGAGTGGTAGATGCCTTTTTGGCACAGTATGGAGGTACATCGTGGGGCGGGGCGAGACCTACGTGTGCCGTACTTCGAGAGGGCCCTCTGCCATTGGTTATTATGTGAAAAAACAAGTATGGCGTCTCCGCTGGAGCTCTGCCATTGGTTGTTATGTGAAAAAACAAAATATGACGTCTCCGCTGGAGCTCTGTGATTGGTAATTGGAGAAAAAACAAATATGGCGTCTCTGCAAACGCTCCAACATTGGTTTGATGAAAAAAGCAGGGCGTTGCTAGTGAAGCTGTATGATTGGGCATTGGAGAAAAAACAAATATGGCGTCTCTGCAAACGCTCCACCATTGGTTGGCTGAAAAAAGCAGGGCTAGTGGAGCTGTATGATTGGTCATTGAAGAAAAAACAAGGCGTTCCTGCAAACACTCCACCATTGGTTGGCTGAAAGCTGTATGATTGGTCGTTGAAGAAAAAACAGGTGTCTCTGCTAAACTACCATTGGTTGAAAAAAGCAGGGCGTTGGAGCTCTGCCATTGGTCATTGCTGTGACGCTCCACCATTGGCTGAAAAAATCAGGGATAGTGGGGCTGATTGGTCATTGAAGAAAGAACAGGCGTCTCTGCTAAACTACCATTGGCTGAAAAAAGCAGGGCGTTAAAGCTCTGCCATTGGTTATTGCTGTGACGCTTCACCATTGGCTGAAAAAAGCAGGACTAGTGGGGCTGATTGGTCATTAAAGAAAAAACAGGCGTCTCTGCTAAACTACCATTGGCTGAAAAAAGCAAGGCTAGTGGCTGTCATTGGTCATTGCGGCGGCTCTGCTAACCATTGGCTGTTTGATTGGTTCACTCGGACGTCCTTTGATGAAAAAAATGCCGCCAGAGTCGAACCAATATATGTCAACCATAAAATGAAACACATGACATAAAACCAGAAATTAAACTGATAAAAATTCAACAATTCATTCGAATGGAATGATGCGAGATGAATTATAGGTTTTTCCAAACGTTGATGAATGTTTATTGAGATAATGATATCGATTGGATGCAGGCGCACTGACAGGAAATGAGAAATTGATAATGAAATTAGTTTTTGCAACAAACAGGAAATGTAATAATGTTATCAGTTGGATGCAGGCGCTCTAACAGGAAATGAGAAATTGATAAGAAAATTAATGAACAATGGGTTTTTCCAGTCGTTGAGATGAATGTTTCAATTATCTAGAATGTGGGTGTAACATTCATCATTCATTCTTAGTGAACAGGGAGCGCGGTTGCCGGTTTTAAAATAAAGCAAAGGTAGATGTTGCCGGTTGTAAAATTAACCATTCCAGTTGGGGAGAAAAAGGCGTTGGTAGAAAAATATGTCTGCCACAGGGTGTGCAACGTTAACACAGGGTGTTGGTCAAACTCGAGTATATAGGGACGCATCAAAATTTTGCATTGACGTAGCCCTGTGATGCACCAGGTGATGTGGAAAAATTTCCGAGGCTTTGATGGAGATTGAAGTCTCATCAATTTTGGGGACCCTAAAGTGTCAAAAATTGCCGAAACCTGGAGTCGAACCGAGGGTCTTTAGATTTTCAGTCTAACGCTCTTGCCACTGAGCTATTTCGGCTATGTAACTGAAACAAGTACATAAACAAATATTTTATTCAGAACACAGTGAAATCATATTGGGAATGCGAATCCAAAATGTCTCATGCAAATCTTGTATCGAATATGGTTTTTCGATGCATTTCATCCAAAATTGGTTCAATCGATCGGGATGTTTCGGCAATACGTCTCCAAAACCGCATTCGGTCGATCGAAAAATACTCCCAAAATTTGCTTCTTGATTGTCTGCAGGCAAATTGCCACACATACAAGTAGTGCACTTGATTATCCTCGCTGAATCTCACCTTCTTCATATTGCGACACTTTGAACTTCAAAAGATATTTCAGTAGAAATTTGAAAATTTGCATCAACGATACACTTGTAATGAAGTAGAGTAGTCCTGCAATTGTTTTTATATCAGATTCGAGACACAGCTTGGCAGGTTGTTGTGGTTCAATTTTCTTCCAATCAGGTAAGTCTCCAAAACTGCGGTCTTCAAAAACAAGTCTCAGCTTGTTGTAAGAATTGGAATGGGCAGGTATTTCGGCACTCAAAACATGCAGATGACCTTCATTCAGTGCAGTCGGAATCATTGGCATCCAATTTGAAGGCCACGTTTCGTTTCTGTATCCGCTGGCATTTTCAAAAGTAACAAACACTTCATTCACTTTTTCTGGAGGATTAATGTAGAGAATATTGAAGAAGACTGCAGACAAAATTATATAATTTGATCTTAATACGGCCATTGCAGACAATCAACTGATCTCCCCAATCGACTCACACATACATTTATAAAACTCAAAGACATGAAATCACTTTATTTTTCAGAAATAGGTACAGGTGTTAATCTACGTGTAGGTTTTACATTGAATTTAAATTTATTGAAATTGAAAAATACATCGTTCCATGCTGCTACCAACGGTGATCTGAGCTTCTTGAATTGTTCCACTAAAGATGAAATTTCATGATCGACTACCATACCATTTGCTGCGTTATCCACTTCCATATTTTGAAACAGTGTATCAGACTACAGCGCACTTTTTGACCCCTATGATTCATACACAGAGGTTTCTCAAAGGAAAAAACTGGAGGCTGATTGGCTGTAGCGTTCTCAGTATGAAATTTTTCCAAATTAACAATGTGTGGTGGTTGTGATGCGTATTTGGCAAAGTAATTTTGGAGAATGTCGAATTTTTGATGGCCCTTCACGTGTATCACATCAGCATCTTCCAACTTTTGCCAAATAATATTCAAATCAGAGTAGTCGACGAAACCATCGGAATATCGCAAGCCGTGCACATTCTGCTCAACATATCTCACTTGACGTTTCTCTGCAGCAGAAAGTGAACTATATGGCTTCGGAGGCTTCAGCAAAAAATGATTCGTCTGTGCGCCATCGGTTATGGAAATTTCTTTGGGGTAAAACACACCACTCAAATCAAAACCTTGAATGTCTACTGCTACAAGCTTCATCTTCGGCGTCTCTCATACAACTGATCTCTCAGATATCTTCAAGATAAATGACGAACAATCTCACTCAAAGGTAAATTTTCTATAACACAATCGTGAATTATGATGCAATAGGCACGCGTGTTAGCTGGGAACCCATTTTTAGCTTCAATATCGAGCTTCACATCCACGGTGCTCGACTTCATGAATTCCGCCCTTTTGGAAACATCTATCACGAAAATGGCTCGATTTTTGAATGTTATGTAATCGAGTAGTGGCTGCTTTTTGGGGGAGTTCATGTAGCTGGAGTAGAAGTCTGTGTAGGTGCGATGTGCCTCAACGAAATCGCTTTTTTCAAAATCCAATCTCATTCGCTCGTGCGGGTAGATGTCACTGTTCAATGTCAATCTGATGTCCATTATATCAATATCATCAAAGTATGTGGGATCTTTATGCAAGTTGTCCACACGGCCTGTTTGGAATACTGTGATGATATATCGAGGACTCTCCATGGCAGAAGCAGTTTTGACAGCCCAAATTTCTTTCGTTAACAACAGATATAACTTACGTAGAAAAGATATAACCTATGAGGTAGGGGACAAAGTATATCTCATAAAATCTTTACATGATCCTCCTACGAGTGCTCATTTTGGTTTCTTCAAAACTTTATCACGAATTAAAGAGTTATATTATTGGCCACGAATGCGGCAAGATGTTTTAACGTATCTTAAGAAATGTACCATCTGTGCTTCTCAAAAGTTACCTCATACCACACGATTTGGTTTAATGGGCAAAGAGAAATCCGTTGATTTTCCATGGCAAGTAGTAGCCGCCGATCTTATGGGACCTTTTCCCCGATCAAAGAATGGGAATTCTTATCTGTTAGTCATTGGTGATTGGTTCAGTAAATATGTTATTTTGCACCCTATGCGCAAAGCTACGGCCCAAAATATTGTCAAATTCATGGAAAATAACGTCTTTTTAGTATTTGGAGTTCCGCAGTATTGTATTGTTGACAATGGAACGCAATTTGCTGGTTCATTATTCAAGAAATTATGTGAAAATTATCAAGTCCAAAAAATTTGGTTTAATGCTCGTTATCACCCACAAGTAAACTTTGTAGAACGTATGAATAAAACCATTGGTACCGCCATCCGGTGTTATGTCCAACAACATACTGATTGGGACCAACATCTTCCAAAAATTGCTCACGCAATAAATACTGCCAAACACGAGGTGACAGGGTATACTCCTTCCTTTTTGAATTTTGCCAGACATGTACCTTTATCCGGAAAGTATTACGGAGAAATCCAAAGTACTTCAGACCTAGAAGTTATGCCCGGTGATAGAGATTCTTACGTTGCTGACATGAATTCTTTGAAAGAGATTTTCACAGAAGTTCGTGCGAACCTCCATAAATCTTATGAAAATAACGCCAACAGATATAACTTACGTAGAAAAGATATAACCTATGAGGTAGGGGACAAAGTATATAAGAAAAATAAAGTTCTTTCCAGTGCTCCTGACAAATTCTCAGCCAAGCTCGCCCCAAAGTATTGTCCAAGACCATTTACCGTAGTACAAAAGATGTCAAAACTTGTTTATAAATTGCAAGACTCTGATGGTTCACCAGCTGGTGAATGGCATGTCAAAGACTTGAAGCCCTATTATGGTTCAAATTCTGACGTTTCTGTTGGATAGGTAATCTTCAAACTTTGCTTTATTGCCTTTTCATTCCTGCCACAAGATTTTGATATTGTTTTGTAGTACCCCATCATTTGTAAATATTCTTGTTTTAATTTCTCTCTTGTAATCGTCTTACAAGGTTCGTTTCCCACTAGTTCTTGTTGTCTACGTTTTGGCAAGTCCTGATGTTCAAGGGCTCAGTACTTCGTATGAATGGAGGAATCCCAGTTTCTTCCCGAGTATTATAAGCAGTCAATAGGCCTCGGATACCAATATTCGGTGGTGGTTACAGGGAAACCAGTCCTAACGTACTAGAGGGAACAGTTCTGAAGGTCTGTAGTGTTCTGGTGACAACATCTTTTGAATGAATAAGTTGCAGTTAGCAGCCTCGGATGATAAGCATTTGAAAATAGTATGTTACTTTTCGATGCAAACAGGTTCTTCATTTTGAATGTCCAATATGGATGGCTCCATTTCACCTGATGACCGAACAGTTGGGCTAACGTTGTATGAGTGGGTAGATTTTAAAATTAATTATATTTCTTTTTGATGTATAAATAAGGGAATTACTGTAAATATGTACATTTGTGTTGAGTACCTTTTAAACAACAGAGTAATTGTGATGTATTAGTAAGTTGCCTGAGAATACCGATTTCGACCTTTTCCTGATCTAGACTCTCGACCAGATTTTGACAATTTTCCGATTCTCGACTTTATCTCTCGTTAGATGTTACTCTAATCAATTTTACAGAGATGTCCATATTGTGTTTTCCTTTTTTATAGGCGTGTGGTACGCGTAGTTACCAGTATGCAACTAACTACATTACATATCACATTTAGGGTCAGTTTAAAAAAAAAATAGCTTTTCAATCTATTTTTTTCTTTTTGAAGGGGGATGGTATCCCGTGTTCGAATTACCAATTCGGCTATCGTCCACCAGGTGGCCTACCCTTAATTAACGAGACACGTTTTGTGTTATTACTCTGTTTTCGTTGTTTAGCTGTCTAGTATTACTCTGTTCAAAATTGTTTAATTAGATGTCGTTACTTGTATTGAAATTTCTGGAAGAAGCTCGACGAAATCGAGGTAGCCATGTCGGCTTTTCATTCTTCTGTTCGTGTAAGAAACGACGCCAGTCGATATTAGTGATCCGACAGAAAAATCAATTTTATTGATAAAATTATATCCAGAGTGGATTGATTATGCTTATGAATGTTCCAAAGTGCTTGGACATCATGTATATTGTATTTGTTCCTGCTGGGACATGCATTTAACCTCGGTACGAGGTAAGTTTTTGCATTTTTTTGGTATCCATAATTCTAAATTTCAATTTCTTCAAAAGGTTTTTATGGAGGAGGGATTTTTGAAGAATCTCCACCCCTTCTATTTGGGTAATTCTTCGGAGTATGGGAAGATTTCCTTTTGTGTTATTTTGCTGGTAGAAGCCACCCCGTTGGCCCTGTCCGCCATTTTGTTAGTCAAGACTGAATGCAACTTTCATGATTATTGGTTGAGTTTTCCTGAGATGTTCCAATGATGGATTATTTTCCTGCTAAAATCGTCTTTCTGGATAGTACCTGGTTATGAGGATTCAGGATTTTTGTCTCTACATTTCTTGTTTGTCGAAGGCGAAAAGAAGATAGTTCAACCTTGCAACCGTTCCAACCACTCCAGATGAACTACTTTCCCCAGACTTTCGTCTCTCCACTTTTTACCTGGTTATGGTGACTGAGAGGGTGGTCCATCTGAGAAGCCTGTCAAAAACTGCTCAGCCCAAGGATGCTTCATCTACTCCCCTAGCTGTCTTTCCTTTTATTGCTTGGATACGACGTACCTGATTTGAGTGGATGGTACAACTTTTGGCTTCAACCAACTTCGTGGGACATTAGACTACTGCATAGTCTATACAGGATAGTATACATAAACCAACTTTGATATTTTTCATGTTTTACCTGCTACTTTTTTACTTCCATCATATTTGTGTGTAACAGCCCTCGTACAGTACTGGACGATCGCTCTCATATTTTCATAACACTTGCAAAAGGTCATCACATGATAAATTCATATTGTATTTTGGTTTAACTGACCTGAAATCACTATTTAACACCAAAGTGTCATTTCCATGAAGTTGATTGACCGTTAATTATTTTTTGTGTATGTCATAAGGGGTTTTTCATTACATAATATTTAAGGAAGGTTTTTGTTTGACTTCAGACTCCTCCCACCTTTCAGCAGTATTGAATATTGATGTGTAGTTCATAAATATTACACGAAGTGTACACCAACTTTTTTTTGTATCTTGTTTTCCCTTTTCGAACAAGATCTGAGCAATCTTTCATGAGAAGAAATGGGTGGCGTCCAAATTAAATTGTTTCACTTTGATTTTAAGTTAATATAGCCCATTAGTGAACCTCGACCACGTGCTCTACCTAATTTACAGCTAACGGCACTATTGTTTACTAAGAAAACAGTACAGTGGCGCCTGGTGCGTGGGGCCCGATTTTTTAAAAGTGATTCAAATTTTTCAATTCACACTACACATCAGTTTTCAATTTGTTGCTGGTCTGGGAGCCTGAAGTTAGTTGGCTGGAGTAAGTTTTGATAGGCTATTTTTATTTTGCTCATAGCGAGTGGTTAAATTTTCATAGTTTTTTCGAAATTCTTATATCATGGAGGAGACATTCAGACCAGTTCATTTACTTTATGAAGAGTGTACTTATGAATTGGCCATTAGAGGTGTAGTTTACACAAAAAATCAAGATGAACGAAGACGAATTCTTGCTCGTATGCTTGATAAAGAGAATAATGAACTAAAACGTCCTGGCGCTTTGATACAACTGTCATTGTATAAGTACGATTTTGAAACAGAAAAAAGAGCAATTAGTGATTCTATTTCTTCTATTAAACTCATTTTAAATGACTTTGAGGGCACATCGGAGGATTCAATTTTCAAACGTATAAAGTCTCGACTAGCCCATGTAACTGGACGTGTCAAACGACTACCAGTTCCTGCAGATAATGTAGATGAAGTAACTAAATTTAAAAATGAAACCTTAGGTGAATGTTTATTACTAGATGCTGATTTGCATGAGAAAGCTAACTCCCAACAGCAGGAGACAGGGACAAATGCACCTATTTCACCAACGCCTGTGCAACCTTTTTTCAATATTCCAACACCAATTATTTCATATAGTGCAAGACAACTACCTGTGTCTGATTGGGGTTTGAAATTTTCAGGGGATCCCAAAGAGTTATACAATTTTATTGATAAAGCAACTGAATATGCAAATGCAAGGGGGCTCACAAAGTTAGAACTTTTCAAATCTGCTGTTGAATTATTTTCCGGTAATGCATTCTTATGGTTTTTGCAAATCAAACACTTGGTGACAGACTGGGACAGTTTAGTAGTTAAATTGAAATCTGATTTTTTACCTCCACATGAGGAAGATGATATTTGGGAATCAATCAAGGCTAGGAAACAGCATAAAAATGAAACCATTGTTATATACTCTGCTATCATGGAAAGTTATTTCAAACGTCTCTCTAGACCACCTTTAGAAATCACTAAAGTAAAAATAATGAGGAAAAATATTCTACCCGAGTACATTCCTTATTTAGCTCTTTCTGAAACAAATACAGTAGAGGAATTAGTCAAACTTTGCAAACGTCTAGAAGAAGCAAATTATATAAAAAATAAGTCTTTACAAACAAAAGTTTCACAAGTGACCTGTTCATGTTCCCATGCTGAGAACTCTGTTTCAACTGTTTCAATTTCACCTTCAGTCACTCAGAATAGTGGATCTAGCTCCCAAAATAATCATTATAGAAATTTTAACTCAAATAAAAATCGTTTTAGGAGTAATAAAAACTCAAGTTTTAGTAAAGATTCCAGAAATTATAATAAGAGCCCAAGTCAATCATTTGTTAAAAATGAGCATTTAGCTAGAGAAGAAACCCCTAGTTCATCTAAGAGCTCGGAAGAATCTTCAAAAGATGTAAAAACTTTATTGTGTTGGAATTGTCGATTTCCGAATCATACGTATCATAACTGCATGATGAAAAGGACAGTTTTTTGTTTCCGATGTGGTGCTCAAGGTGAAGTGAGTAAAACTTGTAAAGTTTGTTCAAAAAACTAGGTAGGAGTGGGTGCTCATCTGGCCAACACTTCTCTCCAGATCCTTTCGAGGCCAGTCTTTCAAAATCAAATTTCAAAGATTCACTCGTTGTAGAAGCTGCAAAATGGAAGCTTTGGTTGAATGAAGTTAAAAAATTTTATAAGCAAAATATTTCAAATGATGCACGAGCTGCACCTTTATTTGTAGATAAAGAAAATGATAACAGGCCTTATATTTCGGTCCTTTTATTTAATCAAAAAATAATTGCTCTTTTTGATTCTGGTTCTACCGCCAGCATTGTCGGTGGAGAAGCCATTCCTTTTCTTGAAAAGCTGGGGTTAGAGGTTACTAACAATAACAGCTCTATAAAGCATGTCATGACAGCAGATGGTACTGAAAATAAAGTTATAGGATTTGTTGATTTACCCATTTGTGTCACTGACGTTTGTCGATTGGTAAAAGCTCTAGTAGTTCCCTCTATCAAACAGTCTTTCATACTTGGTAGCGATTTTGCACAGAACTTTGGGGTAGTTGTAGATTTTCAAAACAATTCTTGGCAGGTCAGGAGTAATGAATGTAAAGTTGATTTGTCAATTGGCAAAAATGATATTAAACTTTTCTGTTCTAAAGAATTATCCTCTTTAGACACTCTAAGTGTTGAAGATAGGAAAAGGGTTGATGAGGTTATTTCCTCTTATGAGATTATAGATGGAGATTTGCACTTTGGTAGGACTGATAAAGTAATTATGCATATAGATACGGGAGATGCACGACCTGTTAGGCAGAGGCCTTACCCTATGTCCCCTTTTATATTGAAAACCATGAATGAAGAACTTGATGAGATGTTACGTTTAGGAATTGTAGAAGAATCGCAGAGTGAATGGTGTTCACCTGTTCTCCTTGTAGATAAGTCAAATGGTGAAAAGCGTCTGTGTTTTGACGGGAGAAAGCTCAATGCACTCACTAAACACGACAGTTACCCACTTCCACGCGTGGATAGAATTTTAACAATGTTACGGAACGCAAAATTTATATCTTCCATCGATTTACGAAAAGCGTTTTGGCAAATACCTTTAGATCAGGAATCCCGTGAAAAGACTGCGTTTAGTATCCCTGGAAGGGGATTGTTTCATTTCAAAGTTGTTCCGTTTGGTCTTAGAAACTCTGCTCAATTTCTTTGTCGGTTAGTAGATTCAATTTTTGGTCCTAAGTATGAACCATACATTTTCACGTATCTTGATGATATAATTGTTATTTCTTCCACTTTAGAAGAACATTTGGATTTATTATGTACAGTAAGAGATCGTCTTTCAGAAGCAAAATTAACAGTAAATTTAAAGAAATGTAAATTTTTACAACCCTCTTTGAAATATTTAGGTTTTCTTATTGATGAGCATGGCATTAGAACCGATCCTGAAAAGGTTTCGGCAATGGTGAATTATCCTAGGCCAACCACTGCCACGGAAGTAAAGCGTTTTATTGGTTTAACCTCTTGGTATCGCCGTTTCATTCAAAATTTTTCAACACTGATGGCTCCGATTAATGCACTTTTGCATGGTCGTAGAAAAAATCAGCCTATTAAATGGACAGATGATGCTGAAAACTCTTTTCTCAAAATCAAGGAAGCGCTCGTTTCCGCTCCTATCTTATGTCCACCTGATTTTTCACAACCGTTCATTATTGAATGCGACGCCTCTGATACGGGTATAGGAGGAATACTTCTTCAAAAAATTGATAATAGTGAAAAAATAATTGCTTATGCTAGCCGTTCTTTATCTCGCCAGGAGCGAAATTGGTCAGTGACTCAACGTGAATTGATGTCCGTAATATTTTGTGTAGAGAAATTCAGGTCTTTTGTTGAAGGCACTCATTTCACAGTGATTACAGACCACCATTCGTTATTATATTTGGATAATATGAAAAATCCTACAGGCAAACTGGCTAGGTGGGTTCTACGTCTCAGACAATTTTCATTCGATATTAAATTTAGAAAAGGTTCGTCAAATGTAGTACCGGATGCATTATCTCGTATCTCTCAAGATAATCCAGCTCCACATATTTCATTTCTTGATATTTCACCTACTGTGTCAGATACCTGGTATAACAATATGAAAACTAAAATTTGTGAAAATCCTGATCAATTTCCTCAGTGGAAAATAGAGAATGGTCAAATTTTTAAATATATTGCTTCAAAGTCTTCCCTAAAATCTAACGTGAGAGAATGGAAAATATTAGTACCAAAATCTCAAAGACATACTCTCATAAAATCTTTACATGATCCTCCTACGAGTGCTCATTTTGGTTTCTTCAAAACTTTATCACGAATTAAAGAGTTATATTATTGGCCACGAATGCGGCAAGATGTTTTAACGTATCTTAAGAAATGTACCATCTGTGCTTCTCAAAAGTTACCTCATACCACACGATTTGGTTTAATGGGCAAAGAGAAATCCGTTGATTTTCCATGGCAAGTAGTAGCCGCCGATCTTATGGGACCTTTTCCCCGATCAAAGAATGGGAATTCTTATCTGTTAGTCATTGGTGATTGGTTCAGTAAATATGTTATTTTGCACCCTATGCGCAAAGCTACGGCCCAAAATATTGTCAAATTCATGGAAAATAACGTCTTTTTAGTATTTGGAGTTCCGCAGTATTGTATTGTTGACAATGGAACGCAATTTGCTGGTTCATTATTCAAGAAATTATGTGAAAATTATCAAGTCCAAAAAATTTGGTTTAATGCTCGTTATCACCCACAAGTAAACTTTGTAGAACGTATGAATAAAACCATTGGTACCGCCATCCGGTGTTATGTCCAACAACATACTGATTGGGACCAACATCTTCCAAAAATTGCTCACGCAATAAATACTGCCAAACACGAGGTGACAGGGTATACTCCTTCCTTTTTGAATTTTGCCAGACATGTACCTTTATCCGGAAAGTATTACGGAGAAATCCAAAGTACTTCAGACCTAGAAGTTATGCCCGGTGATAGAGATTCTTACGTTGCTGACATGAATTCTTTGAAAGAGATTTTCACAGAAGTTCGTGCGAACCTCCATAAATCTTATGAAAATAACGCCAACAGATATAACTTACGTAGAAAAGATATAACCTATGAGGTAGGGGACAAAGTATATAAGAAAAATAAAGTTCTTTCCAGTGCTCCTGACAAATTCTCAGCCAAGCTCGCCCCAAAGTATTGTCCAAGACCATTTACCGTAGTACAAAAGATGTCAAAACTTGTTTATAAATTGCAAGACTCTGATGGTTCACCAGCTGGTGAATGGCATGTCAAAGACTTGAAGCCCTATTATGGTTCAAATTCTGACGTTTCTGTTGGATAGGTAATCTTCAAACTTTGCTTTATTGCCTTTTCATTCCTGCCACAAGATTTTGATATTGTTTTGTAGTACCCCATCATTTGTAAATATTCTTGTTTTAATTTCTCTCTTGTAATCGTCTTACAAGGTTCGTTTCCCACTAGTTCTTGTTGTCTACGTTTTGGCAAGTCCTGATGTTCAAGGGCTCAGTACTTCGTATGAATGGAGGAATCCCAGTTTCTTCCCGAGTATTATAAGCAGTCAATAGGCCTCGGATACCAATATTCGGTGGTGGTTACAGGGAAACCAGTCCTAACGTACTAGAGGGAACAGTTCTGAAGGTCTGTAGTGTTCTGGTGACAACATCTTTTGAATGAATAAGTTGCAGTTAGCAGCCTCGGATGATAAGCATTTGAAAATAGTATGTTACTTTTCGATGCAAACAGGTTCTTCATTTTGAATGTCCAATATGGATGGCTCCATTTCACCTGATGACCGAACAGTTGGGCTAACGTTGTATGAGTGGGTAGATTTTAAAATTAATTATATTTCTTTTTGATGTATAAATAAGGGAATTACTGTAAATATGTACATTTGTGTTGAGTACCTTTTAAACAACAGAGTAATTGTGATGTATTAGTAAGTTGCCTGAGAATACCGATTTCGACCTTTTCCTGATCTAGACTCTCGACCAGATTTTGACAATTTTCCGATTCTCGACTTTATCTCTCGTTAGATGTTACTCTAATCAATTTTACAGAGATGTCCATATTGTGTTTTCCTTTTTTATAGGCGTGTGGTACGCGTAGTTACCAGTATGCAACTAACTACATTACATATCACATTTAGGGTCAGTTTAAAAAAAAAATAGCTTTTCAATCTATTTTTTCTTTTTGAAGGGGGATGGTATCCCGTGTTCGAATTACCAATTCGGCTATCGTCCACCAGGTGGCCTACCCTTAATTAACGAGACACGTTTTGTGTTATTACTCTGTTTTCGTTGTTTAGCTGTCTAGTATTACTCTGTTCAAAATTGTTTAATTAGATGTCGTTACTTGTATTGAAATTTCTGGAAGAAGCTCGACGAAATCGAGGTAGCCATGTCGGCTTTTCATTCTTCTGTTCGTGTAAGAAACGACGCCAGTCGATATTAGTGATCCGACAGAAAAATCAATTTTATTGATAGAATTATATCCAGAGTGGATTGATTATGCTTATGAATGTTCCAAAGTGCTTGGACATCATGTATATTGTATTTGTTCCTGCTGGGACATGCATTTAACCTCGGTACGAGGTAAGTTTTTGCATTTTTTTGGTATCCATAATTCTAAATTTCAATTTCTTCAAAAGGTTTTTATGGAGGAGGGATTTTTGAAGAATCTCCACCCCTTCTATTTGGGTAATTCTTCGGAGTATGGGAAGATTTCCTTTTGTGTTATTTTGCTGGTAGAAGCCACCCCGTTGGCCCTGTCCGCCATTTTGTTAGTCAAGACTGAATGCAACTTTCATGATTATTGGTTGAGTTTTCCTGAGATGTTCCAATGATGGATTATTTTCCTGCTAAAATCGTCTTTCTGGATAGTACCTGGTTATGAGGATTCAGGATTTTTGTCTCTACATTTCTTGTTTGTCGAAGGCGAAAAGAAGATAGTTCAACCTTGCAACCGTTCCAACCACTCCAGATGAACTACTTTCCCCAGACTTTCGTCTCTCCACTTTTTACCTGGTTATGGTGACTGAGAGGGTGGTCCATCTGAGAAGCCTGTCAAAAACTGCTCAGCCCAAGGATGCTTCATCTACTCCCCTAGCTGTCTTTCCTTTTATTGCTTGGATACGACGTACCTGATTTGAGTGGATGGTACAACTTTTGGCTTCAACCAACTTCGTGGGACATTAGACTACTGCATAGTCTATACAGGATAGTATACATAAACCAACTTTGATATTTTTCATGTTTTACCTGCTACTTTTTTACTTCCATCATATTTGTGTGTAACAGCCCTCGTACAGTACTGGACGATCGCTCTCATATTTTCATAACACTTGCAAAAGGTCATCACATGATAAATTCATATTGTATTTTGGTTTAACTGACCTGAAATCACTATTTAACACCAAAGTGTCATTTCCATGAAGTTGATTGACCGTAAATTATTTTTTGTGTATGTCATAAGGGGTTTTTCATTACATAATATTTAAGGAAGGTTTTTGTTTGACTTCAGACTCCTCCCACCTTTCAGCAGTATTGAATATTGATGTGTAGTTCATAAATATTACACGAAGTGTACACCAACTTTTTTTTGTATCTTGTTTTCCCTTTTCGAACAAGATCTGAGCAATCTTTCATGAGAAGAAATGGGTGGCGTCCAAATTAAATTGTTTCACTTTGATTTTAAGTTAATATAGCCCATTAGTGAACCTCGACCACGTGCTCTACCTAATTTACAGCTAACGGCACTATTGTTTACTAAGAAAACAGTACAGAGTAACCATGTTTCACTTTGTTAAATGGAAATTTCAACAATATCATTATTCTCAAAGGATTTCACATATGGGTAATGAGTTCTAGTTTCCAAACGTTGAATCGATTCGTCGAATTGAGGTCGGCGGTAGATGTCGAACACGTGCCGGGACAACATTGTAACCCAATGATTGCAGAAAGCGACGATTTGTAGCGGAAAGTTTGGAAGTGACTGATCTGCTCGGCAGCTTCTCCACTACTGGTGGTGCAGAGGTGTGAGCATTGAATATATCATCGAAAACCAGGCCCATTACAATTTTTTCAGAACCAATCTTATGACATTAAGTTCACCTCTGAAATCCACCGGTGCGAAATCTTGATCGAGAATGTGTACTGTAATATTGTTTATTTCACCTTTGCTCGACACAGGTAGATAGATCAAATTTAGTGGAACTTCGTCGATGGCAAAACCGGGGTCGTCTCTGGGTGCAAATTCGTAGATGGTATGTGAAGGCCGTCCGTTGAAGTATGCACCTGCAGTTATATTGCAATCCAGGTGAATTGTTCGAACTTTAACAATTTTCACTGGTAAATCAGACTTATGAACTTGGCCAGGTTCCAGCAATCTCTCTGAAAATCCCAGTAATTTTTCAATGCAGTCCGCAGGTCGGAAATCAATAGCGTGTACTTTGCTGTATATTTCACACTCTAGAGTATTGAGGTTAGCTTTCAGAGAAAATACTTTATCAGTTATATCTTCCTCCTGTTCGTCGTTTTTCTTCCTCTTGATATCCTGGGGTTTTTCTATGAATTTCGTTAGGAATTTGGCAATGTTGGTGATTTCGTAAGAACCAATGGGAATACTGATGATTTCTCTCTTGGTGTCATCGGCGTTCTTGAAATAGTAAAACTTTCTATTACCCTCCTCAACGTTGGGAATGCTGTTGTACGAGTGGAAACCAATCAAAGCCAATCCGTATTCAGAGTCGGGGTCCAAGGAAATTGGGTTGGTAAAGTCACTGCTAGCTGTGGAAGTATGACTTGTCAGCGTGACAATCAGAGACATGACTGAACCTCAACCAGTGCTATACACTAGTTTTATAGAGGAATTCCAAGCGCAAATGCCCACAATTTGTCTCATTGAAATTGTGATAGCGATCATTGTTGTAGAAAATTATGGCATTTTTTCCCAGGTATTGCACCAATTCCACAGGTGGTTTCAAATTGCCAAAACTGTCGAAATATTCCACCTTATTGCCTTGTTTGCGGTGAGCTACCCAATGTGTTCCTTCATTCTTTTGCAAATCCAAATTAACGATGGCACATTCTTTGGCTGCTGCTGTGGACTGTGCGAGTTGATCACGCATGAAGACTCCCTTGAAATGAGGAATTTTCACTGACAAATGTGCTCAGAGTAACTGTGTATAAAGAGATTCAGTCCCAGAGGACGGTTGAGATGAATCTGAAAGCATTAGTCGCGTTCAACGAAGCGTTAGTCGCATTTAACGAAGCGTCAGTCGCATTTAACGAAGCGTTAATCGTAGTTAACGAAGCGTTTAACGAAGCGTTAGTTGCATTTAACGAAGCGTTAGTCGCATTCAACGAACCGTTAGTCGCATTAAACGGAGCGTTAGATGCTTTTTCCACAGTTTAATGTGAGCCACCATGAAGGTTACTCAGCAGAAACCTACGCTGCCTATAGAAAATTTGGATTTTGTTAACGTGTCGAAAAAGAGTAAACACGGTGTTCTGTTACCCGATTCTTTCCGAGCTATATTTTGCTTTCCAAGTGGATGTGGCAAGACCAATGCCATGCTGAGTTTGTTATTCAATCCGAATGGCGCTAAATTAAAAAATGTCTACGTCTACTCGAAATCATTGTACCAACCGAAATATCAACTGCTGCAAGAGGTCATGAAGAAAATC
The DNA here is from genome assembly GCA_032362365.1 of Zygogramma bicolorata. Classification (NCBI taxonomy): domain Eukaryota; kingdom Metazoa; phylum Arthropoda; class Insecta; order Coleoptera; family Chrysomelidae; genus Zygogramma; species Zygogramma bicolorata. The sequence continues at coordinate 114,853 of JAVJAQ010004967.1, read as the reverse complement.
AAAGGTATGGGTTACTTCCCCTTCAAAGACAATGATGAAATAATCGACCCGGCTGAAGCTCGAGAACATTCCATATTCATTTTCGACGATGTGGCCTGCGATAAACAAAATAAAATTAGGGAATATTATGCAATGTGTCGGCACAAGTCAATCGATGCCGCCTACCTTTGCCAAACTTACTCGAAAATTCCCAAACAATTGATACGAGACAATTGTAATATCATTGTATTATTCAAGCAGGATGATATGAATTTGAAACACGTCTTTGATGAACATGTCTCACCCGATTTCACCTACGACGAATTCAAGACAATTTGCTCGAAATGTTGGAACGAGAAATTTGGCACTTTGGTCATTGTCAAGGATTTCGATAGGAACAATGGCAGATATCGCATGGGATTCGATAAATTTATAAGAGTGTGATGCTGGAGTAATTCCTCAGTAGGCATCATGCCATCGACAAGTATAGATGATCAAATTACTGATGCTGAACGTAAATCAAAAATAAATCAGTTAGCGAAAGGAGTGCGAAGGAAATACTTGGCACTGAAATTGGGCAAGTCTGAAGAAGATGAAGCTATTCAAAAATTATTCCAACCCATAACTGAACCGCTGAAACAAATTGCTGCTCACTCAGCACCCAAACGAAAATTGAAACCACCCCCACTGAGACCATTCAAATCGAAATATGTCAAACAATTGATTGATAAAACAGAACCTGAAAAGTGGAAGAAACGCAGCAGCATTTAGAACCCACCAAATTTCTACAGCTGGAAGAGGTTGCTGCTGCGGATGCTGAAGAAGAAGATGAAGATGAGGTATTCGATAGTTTGGAATCAAATCAAAAGATTCCGGAGGATGTATTGAATGATTATCTAGAACAATATCCAACAATGTCACGGGAATATATCATGGAATATTTGGGTAAAAGTGAGCAAATTGATATGGTTTACGGCCCTATATACGACTTTGTTTCTTCAAAATGGTTCCTAGGGGGAAAGGAAATTGATTTTCGCGAAGGAAAAATCATAACAGAAGGATATAATTTCAAAGAAACACCAGGTCTGTATCAATTGCTATTTCATGATTACCCCAAAAAATATGAGAGGGAAGATTTGGAAAATTATAAAAGGATTTTGGAGTTGACAACACCTCATCTGAATAGTCTTGGACGTATGGAGGGTACCATCAAAAATAAATACAAGCATATCATCAGACCTCTCTTCCGACACCACACTACTGGGAGTGGCATTCCAATCGGTAGTTTGACATTCAACGAAAAACCAGTTGAATATGTGTATTGGGATGATGTTAATGAACTGGTCGACAGGTTGAGACTTCTCACTGCATCTGAATCGGCAGGTAATACATCTGTACATAATGAGATCGTGGCAATTATTGAGGAATTGAAGGAGGCTAGAGTCATCCAATAAATTCAAATGTCTCAGCTCCCCCTGCATCAGTCTCATTATGAGTATCAACAAGTTCGGTTACTCTGCCAAATCGGCATCTGATGAAGAACCGCAAGGATCTTGTGAGTGCTCAGGTATAGTCTTAAATTATACTCACGATGGGAATATTGATGCAGAGTTTTTGAAAATAACTAATGTCAAGATGCCAACAGATGGGTTTAACACCGCCAATACTCGAAACAAGCATTTACTTGTGATTCCTAAACATTCAACGGCCATTTTCACACGTGGCTTCTCATATAACGCAGCAAAGTTCTATAATGACCTACCCAGTGAGTTTCGACATTACTCAATTTACAATTTCAAAAAAAAACTAAAACTTCTTCTCAATAGCTGATTGTCTCTTGCTGATGGTATATGAAATGTTCCTGATTCTTTGTTGGTGATAGGTGATAGAGTTTTTTTCATTGATATTTTGTACTGGTGTTCTTCATTTTTCCTTTGGCAAAAATGTACCTACTTTTATTTAAATTTATTATTATAATATTTACAATTTTAGTTAAGTGAAATCATGTGTAATTGGTCCCAGTAATGGGATCGTTTTGGGGTTGAGTTGAAAAACAGCAACTGCTGACACTCCGCCTTTTCATAAATGAATAAAGTCGATTTATTATTATTATTATTGAGATGTGGCCAATAAGAAATATGTGGATAACTCTACGAATAACTTGCTTGAACAAATTACACGAGAAGCTTTGGAAAGGGGAAAACTTGCCTCACTTTGTGCACAGTGAAAACAAGATATAGTAAATGCTATGAATTTGAGAAGTGAAAATATTCGAGAAACCATGTTACTTATCGATAAACGAATTGCGAATACCAATGAACAACTTGCTGATTTCAAGATTAAAACTACATCTCAAATGTATAACCTACACAACGATTTGGTTGCAAATATGAAAAATATTCAAACTGCCATGGTAGAACATACAAATGACATCGACAAATTAACTGATGAATAAACCACCCTGAGTACTTATGTAAAAACTATTGCAGAACAACACAATAAAGGTTATACTCAGATTGAGGAAGTATTGACTAAACATGAGAAGGATATCATCTTAATGAAAAAGGATACAACTTTATTGGCTGATGATACACATTCGAAACTTACGGCTGCCATACTTCAACATAACGCTGATATTACCAAAATAAATTCCGATATACTTGAAGTGAAAGCTACCATCGATGCCTTGGTCGAATCGCAAAAAGACCGTTTTATCACGCCGAAGCCAAAATAAATTCGCAGTATAGTATGTGCCATCGGAATGGAAGGACATTCAAGAGAGAAAATTCAGCTGGTAAATGAGTTACATCGGCCAGTGCGCAAAAACTTTTCACGCCGTCGCACCATAATCAAGGGTTTGGATGATTTGTGGCAAATGGACCTCGCTGATCTTCAAAATTACGCCAAAGTCAATCGAAACTACGAGTACGTTTTGGTTGTCATCGATAGCTTTTCCAAATACCTATGGGCTGAGCCGATCAAAAGTAAAACGGCTGCTGACGTCACCGATGCGATGCGCGAAATTTTGAAAAGGAGTGGGGGGCGATCTCCCAAAAATCTACAGTCAGATTTGGGGAAAGAGTTCTACAATGCAACGTTCCAAAATTCAATGAAGAAACATCAAATCAATCATTATAGTACGTATACTGTGGAAAAAGCTGCTATTGCCGAACGTGTGATTCGAACTTTGAAAGAGAAACTCTTCAAACACTTCAGTTTGAATGGCTCCTACAAATGATTGGATATTCTACCGCAACTCGTTCAGAATTACAACAATCGCAAACATCGCACCATCAACATGAAACCCTCAGATGTTACGAAAGCCAATGAAAAACACGTTCTCAACACTGCATACAATTTCATCAAAATTGCTACTGGACAAAGAAAATTCCAAGTCGGTGATATGGTTCGCATTTCCAAGGCCAAACATATTTTCGAAAAAGGTTGTGTGCCCCATTTGAACGTGTGAGATATTTCGTGTGGCTAAAGTCAAAATTACCAACCCCATTATCTACTTGTTGGAAGATTTGCATGGACGTCCAATCAATGGTGCTTTCTACGAAGAGGAATTACAAAAATCGAAAAATCCCGAAGTTTATTTGGTGGAGAAAGTGCTTAGAAAGAAGGGCAATAAGGTCTATGTGAAATGGCTGGGTTTGGACAGCTCTCACAACAGTTTGTAATGGAAAACTAGCACAAATCGTCAGTAACATGAGGGCCTTTCAAACCAATCAATAGCCGGATGTGCACTCGATGGTATAAATTCGGTGAAAATTCCAAAAATTCAATCAGTCTACTAGCAATCATGTCTGAAGATCGTAGTGTTGTTGAGTCATCTACTTCTGATTACGATTCGTCTGATCATTTTGATTATGATGGTGAATTGGAACGAGTGTGCCGAATGTATCAAGAAGCCATCAAATGTGAACGTTTCTACATACTCAATTAAGTGTTCAACTTTGGTGCGAATTTATTCAACTTACATTGTGGCCTTAGTCCTGCACGAGGCTTCGAACCTGCAGTGAAGCTGATTCATTCGCTAAATGCTGACTGCCAAATGTCATTCAATACCTACGAATGGGGTGTCTTCATCAGTTTGCTGAGCAGATTATCAGATGGTGTTCCTGCTGCGGCGATGCTCTCAGATTGCGGAGACACCATCCACATAACTTTGAAGTGCAGCGAAGATATGAAGTTGTGCGTTATTTCCAAAGACATTGAAATGTTTCATTTGTTGGAGAGTGATGTATATGAAATTTTGCAATTGGACACTCTCATCAGTCAAAAATTTAGCATGTTGTCGAAAATGAAATTTTCCGACTATTATCATAATTTTTTGCAAACAGCTTCAAAAATATCTCAACAGGCTGATTCAGCAACAGATATTATATATGCTCTATGTGATTTATGTAATAGTTGTGAAAGCTATTGTATGCGAGAATGCATGTATTTCATTAGAGATAAAGTATTGATTGATTTGGATAGAAAAAAATTTCAATAAATATGAAATATATCTTCGTTAGAGTTTCATTTCAGTTGTGGCAATGGAGGTGGAAGCAAGAATGTTTGTGATACCTGAATTCAACACCTATGTGGATAGACTCGAAACTTTTCGTAATTGGAATTCTGAATTTCCAAAAGATAAACTTGCTGATGCCGGATTCATTAATACTGGCAGAGATGATGTAGTTGTGTGTCCAAAGTGTCAAATTGAAGGATTTAGATGGGAGGTTGGAGATGACCCTCTGATGGATCATTTCAGGTGGCAACCTGATTGTCAATTTTTTGATGATGAAGGAGATCATGTGAGACGAAAAAGGCGTTCTGTAAATAAAGATAAAGTTAATTTTGAGGCTCGATTGAAGACGTTCGATGACTGGCCTGTATGTATTCAACAAAAACCACATGACCTAGCTGAGGCAGGATTCTTCCATACAGGTAGAAGTGATCGAGTAAAGTGCTTCTACTGTGGACTCGAAGTGAAAGAGGGGATGCCTGAAGATGAAATTTGGACTCAACATCAAATCTACCATGATAAATGTGAATTTTGGAAACTCAAAAATCCAAATTTTGAACTCAAAAACATTCAATCTCCATCAGACACTACAGATCAGCATTATACTTGTGAAATTTGTTTAGAAAATGAAATGAAAGTTGTGTTTATGCATTGTAAACACTTAGCTTGTTGTGTAGATTGTTCTATTGAATGTGAAAATTGCCCGATATGTAGAACATCTATAGCATTTTTTTTGAGAATTTTTGTATTATAAGAAACAACTCGACGCCTCGCGCATGTGAGAGGAGGTTCGACGGGTGATAGCCTAGCACATGTGAGAGGAAGTTCGACTGAAGACAGCCTCGCGCATGTGAGACACAACTCGACGCCTCGCGCAAGTGAGACACAACTCGACGCCCCGCGCATATGAGACACAACTCGACGCCTCGCGCAAGTGAGATGCTAGTAGACTGATAGCGTCGCGCATATGAGACACAACTCGACGCCTCGCGCAAGTGAGATGCTAGTAGACTGATAGCGTCGCGCATGTGAGATGCTAGTAGACTGATAGCGTCGCGCATATAAGACACAACTCGACGCCTCGCGCAAATGAGACACAACTCGACGCCTCGCGCAAGTGAGATGCTAGTAGACTGATAGCGTCGCGCATGTGAGGCGGAAGTCGACGCGTCGCACATTCGAGATGAAAGTTGACGATTTCCATGAATCACCTGACTTTCTACCCCCACCAAATTTGAAAACTTTTATGTCAAATACTTGCGATAATAATATTCAGTTATTGCTCCGCAGTCTAGCGCTCAACAATGTCTTCTCTCATGAAAGTAATTTGTGATTTTGATGTGAAACAATTGTTTCAAAGTCTAGTGAAGGTTGAATTAAAAGATATTTGCCGAGAATTCAACATCGAACATGATCAACGGAATGCATTTTTTTTGGAATATCAATGTGACCAAGCATGTGAAATTGACGGAAGATTTTCTGGATTGGCTTGGCTATACCGGAACATATTCCCAGAAAAAGTGGCATGTGATACGATTATTGAGGAAAAATGAACATGTTGAATACAGAACAATTTACGACGAGTTGAATCCTCAAAAAAGTTATTATATTTTGGATGCCATAGATTTCGAAGGGTTTCTTATGCAGATGCGATCACCGAAAGCCATCGAATTGCGTGAACTATTTTCCCTGATGAAATTCATTGTTATCAAGTATTGCGAGTACGAGAAGTACTTTGAAAAGCAACGAGCAAAATTTTTAAATACGCAAAATTCTCAACTCCTCAAATCTGTCAACGAGTTGAAGGAAATTTTATTGGTGGAAGCCTAAAAATCTAAGATAGATAAAAAATTAGCTTCTCAGAGATCTGCGGAGGAGCAGAACGAAAAAAAAGCAGCTGAATTAGAGTGACAAAGAGCGGAAGCTAGTCGGCGGAAGCTCAACACACAAATTGAAGAGAACATTTCAATTTTGGTGGAATCAATTGCACCAAGATTGACTCCCCTTCCGATAATTGTGAGAAAGCGTAGGAGTCTCGGTTTATATGAGGTAGAGCATGAAAAAGAATGGTATTTGATGAGACGTCAGGAAGATGAAAGACATGATGCTGAGAAACGTCTTGAACGAAGAGGTATGGTTCCATTGGAGAAATAGGCAAACGTCTCGCACCCTATTGCTTTCAGTAACGCTATCAAACATCATTTGCAAAAAGAACATTTATTCAATACGTTTGGTAACAAGATTCGAATGCGAAAAGAAGAGGATCAAATACCGAATGAATATATTGTAAAAATTGTTGATCAAACTCTACACAATGATAATACTGCACTTAAACTTGCACAGAAAAATGAACTTATTATACAATAAAACATCAATTTACTGTTTTCGTTTTATTTTCACATACCATTTCCCATTTCGAATTCATTAATTTTTACTTCTAAACTAACTATTTCACTGAGTGCCCACCCACTATCACGTTCTTGGAATTCTGAGAGTTTTTTGGAAATCACATCGACAACATGTTCGAAAAACCATTCCTTCAGATCAGTTCCCAAATCAATGATAACATTCTTCGAATGGAAATATTTGAATTCCTTGATTTGAGCAGTAACATTATTCTTGATGAATCCTCCGCAGAAGGTTGTGTTGACTTTCAATGCAGGCATTTGTCTCAAGAGTCTGCTAATTCTGTTCTTGAAAAGGGGGAAAGCGTCCTCGAAGAATGGAATGATGTCTTTGTGTTCAAAATTCATAATCACAGCTGTACGAATACGTCCATTGAATATTGATGTTACTTCCTCCCATTTGACCCGGTGAGATGTCTTCTCCTTTAATGCTCCTCCCACAGCGTGTAAATTGTCAGATCTTTTCAATTGATTTCGAAAAGTTTTCAGGTGACCTGCATTACATTGAAGTTCCACTTGAATACCATGATTGACTTTTCCTTTTCGAATTGTTTCATTAACTTTTCTCAAATTTTTGTTAATTATTTTTACAAGTTCATTTGTGGATTCTTCCGAATTTTTCTCAAGTTCCGACAGATTATTTTGAAAATATTTAACAAGTTCATCACTAGTACGAGCAGTTTCACACATGATCTGTATCAAGTCTTGAGCTCAACTAAACCGAAGAGTCGAATTGGCGTCCCTATATACTCGAGTTTGACCCCTGTTGAACACCCTGTGTTAACGTTACACACCCTGTGGCAGACATATTTTTTCACCAACACCTTTTTCTCTCCAACTGGATTGGTTAATTTTACAACCGGCAACATATACCTTTGCTTTATTTTAAAACCGGCAACCGCGCGCCCTGTTCACTAAGAATGAATGATGAATGTTACACCCACATTCTAGATAATTGAAACATTCATCTCAACGACTGGAAAAACCCATTGTTCATTAAGTTTCTTATCAATTTCTCATTTCCTGTTAGAGCGCCTGCATCCAACTGATAACATTATTACATTTCCTGTTTGTTGCAAAAACTAATTTCATTATCAATTTCTCATTTCCTGTCAGTGCGCCTGCATCCAATTGATATCATTATCTCAATAAACATTCATCAACGTTTGGAAAAACCTATAATTCATCTCGCATTATTCCATTCGAATGAATTGTTGAATTTTTATCAGTTTAATTTCTGGTTTTATGTCATGTGTTCCATTTTATGGTTGAAATATATTGGTTCGACTCTGGCGGCATTTTTTTCATCAAAGGACGTCCGAGTGAACCAATCAAACAGCCAATGGTTAGCGGAGCCGCCGCAATGACCAATGACAGCCACAAGCTTTGCTTTTTTCAGCCAATGGTAGTTTAGCAGAGACGCCTGTTTTTTCTTTAATGACCAATCAGCCCCACTAGTCCTGCTTTTTTCAGCCAATGGTGGAGCGTCACAGCAATGAACAATGGCAGAGCTCCAACGCCCTGCTTTTTTCAGCCAATGGTAGTTTAGCAGAGACGCCTGTTTTTTCTTTAATGACCAATCAGCCCCACTAGGCCTGCTTTTTTCAGCCAATGGTGGAGCGTCACAGCAATGACCAATGGCAGAGCTCCAACGCCCTGCTTTTTCAACCAATGGTAGTTTAGCAGAGACGCCTGTTTTTCTTTAACGACCAATCATACAGCTTTCAGCCAACAAATGGTGGAGTGTTTGCAGAGACGCCTTGTTTTTTCTTTGATGACCAATCATACAGCTCCACTAGCCCTGCTTTTTTCAGCCAACCAATGGTGGAGCGTTTGTAGAGACGCCATATTTGTTTTTTCTTCAATGCCCAATCATACAGCTTCGCTAGCAACGCCCTGCTTTTTTCATCGAACCAATGGTGGAGCGTTTGCAGTGACGCCATATTTGTTTTTTCTTTAATTACCAATCACAGAGCTCCAGCGGAGACGTCATATTTTGTTTTTTCACATAACAACCAATGGCAGAGCTCCAGCGGTGACGCCATACTTGTTTTTTCACATAACAACCAATGGCAGAGGGCCCTCTCGAGGTACGGCACACGTAGGTCGCGCCTCGCCCCACGATGTACCTCCAGACTGTGCCAAAAAGGCATCTTCCACTCTGAAACGTCACGATTTTTTCTAATGCTGCCCCGCACCCTCACTTTACACCCCAACCGCCACCGACGACGAAATACACCCTCATGAGACGGCTGTGCCAAAAAGGCCTAATGAGGATGAACTCTCTTTGCTTATCTACTGACTCATGTAAAATAAAAAAAATCATGAAAACAAACCCACGCTTCTCCAGTAGGTGGAACCTGGTGTGAGCTTTACCTGCAATATGGTCACTTTCAATTCGATGTGGGATAAGGTGGAGTCTTACCTATTTTTCAAAACTATAGGTACTGTGCGGTAAATGAATATTTACCGGATTGAGTTCCTGAAGATAAGTTTCACGAAGCGGTATACCTACGGGAGATTCGGCAATGTTAGGTTGACAAAAAATTTAATTCAGGGTCGTTAACACTTATGAATACTATTCAAAACAAATATTTTATATTCACTCAGTATCCATGAATTTGAAGAAAAAATTGCAACGTCGTATTATGATCGTAATTCGTTCATTTCCGTCATTCCATCTCATGGTTGACATTCAATATTCAGAAAGATGAAGTGAGGAATTTCCAATGATTGAATCAACCTTTATATATCATGAATTTGTGTGTATAACGAATCGCTTTCAGTATGAATCTAGATTACTATTTTCTATGTACTGGCATATGCTGGAGATCAATAAGTGTGAGACAGTCCAACTCATTTACCCAAGTTTGTGTATTCGCTCTGACCACTGTCAGACATTTTTTGAAAAAAAGTACTTTTCAGGTATCTCCCCAGTAAATATTTATGTTTTTTATCATTGCTATGTTGTTTTCAATCATCTGTGCAAATTTCAAAAAAATCGTTGTGGTTACCGTATTCACTCCTTTTTCCCAAACATTGGGAGCCATATCTTCAGAAGTGTGGCAATTCCACTTGGAATTGATAATGAACTTTAAAAAGAATCGAGAATCATGCAATCACCAGCTGTATACGTGTTCAACGTATGAACATAAGGTTGAATGAATCCAAAAGTTTAAAGGAGATTTGTAAATAACGCAAGTTGAACGATTTTCGACTTCCGTCAGGGTCAATTTACTATTTTGTATTTTCTGATTCCCATGACTATTATAAATAAATCTTTTCAACCAACCAATGAGATTCACGATCTTTCGATATTTTGGAAAGTATCGATGATGCCAGTAGCATAGACTTGCTGAAAATACAACCTCCCTCCCACCACTTGGCCTTGTTTTTTATGACTTCACGCCTTCCGTCACAGAGCGGTTAAGCCGAAAAAACAACCTCCTCCCCACTATGCGAACATGATTTATTATTACATCACGTCTTCTATTGGGCCGAATCTGTAACCTCCCTGCCTCACCGCTTCTCGAACCTGGGATATGTAAAGACATGATGCATGACGTCGAACATCTACATCATCCAAATATTTCGAGTGTTCGTTCAGGTGGTATCGAAGCGATATCGGCAGATATCCTCCCAGAAGTGGACTTTGAAATAGAGGTGAAAACATTCCAGACCCCCGATATATTTGAAATGGATCATTCGAAATTTGACATTGAAAAGATCAATTCGATGATAATCCAGCCAATAGAAGCTATAGAACAACGGCCTATGACGGCATTAGAAATTGGCAAGAGTTATAAAATAGAAAAAATATCGATGCTTTCCACTCGATATGGTTAATCAATTCAAGTAATCTTGTTCAAATCATGGCTCCCAACACTTGTTACAGAGCAGTTTACAGAGGATATCGTTCAAAATTTCAATTTATTCGATGTTAAGCCCACGATTGCATATTTAGGGCGGACTGTTTCAGACTGACGGTGCCATTTCATCCCACTTTCAACATGACCAGATTCCAAGTGAGTACTATTTAGTTCACAGTATCATCATCAAACTAATGGTTGTCTCTGTATTTTCAGAATTTCTATTTGTTCAAATATGTGGATTCAATATTCAAGAGAATGGTATTCGGAAGCAGTAGATATGATTTTTGCGATAAAGAAGCTGTGTTGTGAATATGATACCAATATCTGCTTTGATGTCGAAGAAGTCCGCCAGGTCCTAGAGCTTAAAAGAAAGTATGACATTGGTGCAGTGCTGTGTAATAAATACTTTTATGGAATAATCAATTTGGATGAATATTGTAAGCTGATGATTGAGGCGGACTTGCGGGGTTTTCTATCCCGAATTATCATGTATCTACCGGAAATATCGCGGAAAAATATCTACTGAACATCCATGGACTCGGGACCTCCGAAGGACGGCATATCGTCAATATATCTTGTGCTCATTGATATATTGTCTGCGAGCTATGATATGCTATTTCACTGCAGCTGTATGGGCTTTCGACACGGTATTTCCCTGCATGGTCACCCATCCAAGTACTAACCGCGCTCGGCGTTGCTTAACTTCAGATATAGAATGACTGTCAGTCAACCTGAAGAGCTGGGCCATGCCCTGATTGGTGAGTTTCATCACTATCGAAAACACAGTTTTCGAACCACGAAGGCTAGAGATAGAGTTTTCATGCTGGACATTGATTAAATATTCAGATCGTATTTCACATTTCAGAGTGTTGTTGTGGGCTCGGATGAGAAAAAACTCATCAATATCCTTTCCTGCTACCAGTACCCAGCTCTATGGGTGGATAGAAGTTGGCACACAACTCACTCGTGTACCCTGACAGCGTAAACATGCGCGACATCACTGATGAATTTTTTTATGTCATATACTTTTATTGTTGATAACTTGGGGAGCTGTGTTTCAGGAACCGTCGCTTCTTGGGAGTCGATGTTGAATTGATATCGACTTCATTATTTGTAGCTACGTTCACATTCCTCACTTTGCAATAGCAACAAACAATTTTTTGTGGTGGTGGGCCGTCATTGACATCGGAGTAACTGCTGTCCCCCTCATTATGATGATGTTGGCAGTACTGATATTTCGATACGTCGATATCATCTTGAAGGTGAGCTGGTAGCTTATTCCATACTGGGCTGATTTCGTTAGAGGCACATCCAATCAATACTTCTTTCGGCATATCGGAGAGCTGTTGTTTACTCATTTTCCGTAAGCTGCGTTATCTGGAATAGGCGATCAGCGGGTGGCCCATTCTTTTAATACTCTCTCGTTCATGAGTGGGGGTTATATTCATGATGTGTTATCGCGGAGAAAGTTCAAAGACAAATGATCACACCAGACTGTGTTGAATTTCTGCTGACGTTCATGGATCGTAGCTGACCTTGAATTTTTTTGAAAATAGCAAATCAGTTCTTTGGGAGATGGTAGGTCCAAAGAACTGTCATGATAATTCACCACGCCACTTCTTTTTTTATATGCCACCCAGTGAGTTCCAAAGCCATACCGATCGTCCATGAAAACACCTCTGAAGTATGGAATTTCTAATTCCTTGGCAAAGTATTTCAGATCAGATATAAACCCAGTCCTATGCGATAAGGTTTCAAATATACCCCTTTCCCACTTTTCCCTAGAGTTATCGCCTCCATATGTTTATTGTGTCTGTTTGTCTACGCCAATTGCTCTCTCCTCGCTTTTGCCGCCTGTATTGCTTTGGTTATACCATCTGTAGCACCAGCAAGACTACCTAGCGCTGATAATCCGGCAAAAATGGGTATAAAGAGGTAGAATACCACCAGTTTTTGGAGTTGGTATTATTTGAAGTCTGCGAATTTAACCTTTTCCACCTGCTGCCTTCGTATATTTGCGGGCGACCTTCAGAGCGATTCCAGCAGCTCTTCTAGAATTATTGGTAACAAAATGGTTGAGGCTTTCGCGGCCGAGGTGATCAGTATAACTACTTTTCTTCGGGCTTGAAGGCCGACGTTCTTTGGATTTTTTTCCTGGTGAAAGAGTTATTTCCTCCCGCTTTATGTAGTACTCAACGAACCTTTTCAACAATGCCGGAACCGAATGCTACAACTCTTTTCCCAACATTCGATTTTTTCATTTTACTCTTTCTGATATTCATTGTATTCGTTTTCTGACGTGATGATGGCTCACAGCCCATACCAAAACGACGTTTACCTTCCATGGTGGTTGTTATTAGCAGCGTTTTTCTCTGGTACGGTTGCGTCTTTGGCCTTGAATCTCTCCCAAGCAGCCTCCTCAGGATGCTTTTCTGCACTGTGTCTAGCAGATAAATCGTTCGGATTCTGCAGGTAGGCGATATCGTGTTTTTTACACGCAATATCGAGCTTTTTTTTCCGGGATCTCCTCTCGCCAATTTCTCTTGTGTTTTGGTACCCGGACCGTAATGCTGATAACCGCCAGGTAAGTGCAACTCAAATGGTAACTTATTAATGGTGAATTGACTAACCCGCCACCAGTTATATTCAAATTCGAATCTGTACGTCCGCACTCATCGAGCATTATCGTTGAAATATCAAGTTCACCGAGCAATTTCATTCATATAGTCTTTAGCCGCCACACAATGCGCATTATAAAGCAGAATCAAGATTCTTCTATCGATAATTTGGATAGTTGGAAGTGGGCTAGGAAATGATGTTAAGCGGCGGAATGGACCCCTTCTTCCAATATTCGTTTGTGGCCTCATCATTGGGCCTTCAAATTGTGGAAAAACAAACGTAATGATTTCCCTGCTAACTCATCCGCATGGGCTACGATTCGCGAATGTCTACCTTTATTCCTAGTCATTGTATCAGTTTAAATTCGAGTATCTGAGTAAAGTGTCAGTCCCAATCAAAGAATTGGGTTCTCATAATTTTGGTGATAATGCGAGTGGGATAGTTGAACCATCCGATGCCGAATCAGATTCAATATTCATGTTCGACGATGTTATTTGTGAGAAACAGGATGTTATCAGATCATATTCCAGTATGGGTCGCCATGAGAATATGGATTGTTTTTATCTGGCTCAGACGTACAAACGTGTACCCAAACAATTAATTTGACATAATTCGAATTTCATCGTGACTTTCAAGCAGGACGACTTGAATCTCAATCATATTTTCTCCAACCATGTATCGCCCGATGTGAAGCTCAAGCAATTCCAGGATATGTGCGCAAATTGTTGGAGTGACAAATACGGATTTTTAGTGATAGATAAAGATGAGAGCTGCAGAATGGCCGATATCCAAAATGATTTGACGCATTCATATATCCTTGATATTTTTAATATATTCGCGTCAATCGAGTAGTGAACGGTGCAGACGACACTTCAGAGTTTGCGGTGTCATCATGGACAATGGGAATATTGATGAAATTTTTTTGAAACAGGAATCAGTTCAAGCGACAGATACAGTTCGAAAAAAATTCAATTCTATCAGGAGTAGTCGAGCCGGTAATCAAGTAGCACTCGAAAAAATATATCATAACTGTGTCATCGAGAGAAATATTGGCCAATACTAAAAAAACCTAAATAAGCCAGTCGATAACGACGTCAAAACCCCTCGAAAATAATAGTACAGTATTCACACCAAAAACTATGAGGACTAGTAGTTGGCTTCCTGAATCGATAAAATCCGAAGGAGATGATGACGCGAGTATCGGATATCATTCTCCCGCTAATGACTATTCCGACGGACGGATCACCACCCCTAATATCGAATTATACTTCAAAAATAGCCGCTGATGAAGTACGGAAACATATTGGAAAGTAACTGTCAGGTCATTCTCCATATGATACAAAATTTGGCGTTCGTATAGACCTTCAAACAACAAACTCCGATTGGGTATTGCTGTCGTGGAATTTATTGAAGGAAAAATTATTCCGAAGGAAAAGGGTGAATTAATCGGCATTTACGAATGTACACCGACACTGTATGGGGTAATATTCATGAAAGTACCTTCGGGGAACTTTTTCACTTCTGAGCTCAAAGTGTATGGCGATATAGTAAGCGCAACGAAAGTCGCATAAAGAAACGATGACAGAAGGCTTATTTTCGAATACTTGGATGGAAAATCAAGACGTAGTTCTGCCACTAGTTAGCACGCCACAAAATATCAAGAAAGAAGGTGAGAATGATGGAATTACCCACTCAAAAGTGTATAGTGGAAGCCGGCCCTAAAATTATATTAACTGGAATAAACTGGATTAACTAGTGGATCGACTTCGCTCACTTTGGAGTTTGGACACCTCAACAATATAGACGATAGACAAACTCGGCCGCAGAAGAAGCGGGCCCGGTAGAGCTGTCCCCCAACATTGGATAGGAATTCAATATTTAAAATAAACGAATGCAGAATGTGGGTGAGCCTGTTGATTTGAGAGATTCAGCCACAAGAGGGTATGTCGATGTATGTCAATGATCGGATTATAGAAACCAAAAAACTAGCCCTAACCGCTGTTCAGGAGTCTATTGAAACAGTGCATCGTGATGCGAAATCATTTTTCGATGCGCAAATAACTGAACTCAGATTTGTTATTGGCAAGAAAAATAATACATAATCTGGAGGTTTAATTGCGTTAGCTAAAGGAATCGATGCTTCGAACTACAGTCATAGAAAGTTGAAAAATGAGTGCAGCTATAAGACAAGTAGACAATGAGCTGCACAAATCCTGTCGACGTAATTTCCCCTCGACGAAAGATAATTCTCGTCCCTAATGTCAAAATATAAAATCAATCATTATTCGACATTCAGTATGAAACAGGCCACCATTGCAGGGCGAGTGATCAGAACATTGAAGACTTGGCTTCATAGAGAGTTTTCAGTGCAAGGTAATTTCAAGTGGTTGAAAACTCTACCTGAAATCACAAGCCAATAAAACAACAGAGTTAATTGCACCATTGGCATGATGTCCGCAGATGTGATTTCTACCACAAAATTACCGATTTATGCGTAATGTAAGAAGGGGCAAATTCAAGATGGGAGGTATGGTACGACTCAGTAGATATAAGAGCATTTTCGAAAAGGGGTACGAAGCTTACTTCTCGACAGAGATCTTCAAAGTTATAAAAATCAATAGCACCGAGCAATTTGAATGGGCAGCCAATTAGAGGGTGCTTTTTGGAAATGAAATTGAACAAAACGCAAGATCTAGGTACAAATTTAGTCGAGAGAGTATTGAAGGCCAGAGGAAGCCGTCTGTATGTGGAATGGCTGGGATTTTCAGCAGATCACAACTCGTGGATTGACAAAACCGCATTGAAAGAGTATTTTTTGGTATTTCATTTGAATTTTACATACGTATTATGTGTTTCATTGGTGATAAAACTGAATGAATGATTTGATTACGAAATTATGTTATTATATGGTATTCAGTTCACTCAAATAATCGAAATGGAGGTGAATGAAATTAAAAAATCTGTACAATATTAGTGGTGTCTATGCTCAGCAGAATCCGTAGAACAATGGGCACAAACCTAGATAATAATTTCAATCAATCCAAATTTCATTTCTGTTTCGGTTGAGACTTAATATCAAACCATCCCCAGTAAATCATTGACTAATAGGTCACTTCGAGTTACGGCCTAGACAATGATTCTGCATCGATACAACTTGCATTCTTTGGTCGATATTAATCCAAATTATGGTCTAATACACCCAATTCTAATGAGAAACTTCGAATTACAACCCAGGCAAAAAATCCCAAAGTTCCAACTTGCATTGTTTGGTTGATACTATTTGGAAGTATGCCTAGGAACGGTTCAATGACAATGAACGACTTTGGGTTACTTCCTTCAACTCATCGAGACGCTAACTGAGGTCGTACGCAAGTAGCAGGTGCCATCTACGATTGACTTCATGAATCATCATTTGTCGAAAGCTGTATGCGGGGTAATATAAAATTATTGTATATTTGTAGATATATTTTTTTTATCTTCAATTTAAAATTTCATATGCCTAATATTTTTACGAATGGAATAAATATTATATTGCTACAATTATCGCGCTATTGCATTTTGGTCTCGAGTAATCTCATGAATATTTTGAATATACGTAAATTTAGAACATGGGTTCGATGTTTCATTTTGGGCGTTATAAGTTGAATATTCGTTGCATTGAAAAAAAAACATTAGGTATTATTTACAAATTTCGTCAAATAACATAATGCAATCCCGAAATGGGTTAATAGTTGAAAATCATTAATTCGAATGAACTGTACAAGAATTCCTCAATTTGAGAAGTTTTATCGCAGCAATTTCGGATTTGAATCGAAATACAGAAAAAAGGATTCTAAAGTTCACAATATATCAAAAATAAGGAAAATCTCTTGGGAGATCATATACATCAAACGAGAAAGAGACAGAGTGTAACCATCAATTATGGCGCCGGGAAGGTTTTGCGATTCAGAGGGATATGATTCAGTTGTGTTACGTATTGTATAAGAAAGGATTTTGTGTTACAGTTTTTGGGGAAGTCAGTCTTGTTCAGATCGTTCGAGGTAGAGCAGTGATTGTTAGATTATTATAAGTTATTTTCGTGAATATACGTGTGGATAGAAACTTGTTGTTTCTTTTGGAAGATAGCTTACCGCATAGTTTACAGTTCAGGTGTGGGGTCGACTTTTGAATTTACGGTGCACTTTAGTGATTTGCTGTAGTGTCACGCATACTACTTCAAAATAATTGCTTCTATACATCTCCTAGTGACGCTGAGTAACTGTAATGTTACGTATACTACGAAAATTGATGATGCCGAGGGGCAGAAGAAGTTCCACAAGCAGTTCTGACTCCGACAAATCTTCTTACAGAAGAAACAGAAAGCGAACCGGTAGCGGCTCTTCCACGGAGTTACGAAAGGATACCCCTTCTAAACGAGTGCCAGAGACACCCTCAAATGAAGACAGAACCGGTAGGAAACGATTTCATGAAAATTCCAGGAGAAACCACCAGGCGAATACATGCCAAGTAAATATCCATGAACCGATGCCAATAGAACAACAGTTACGAAATAATGATCAAGCTTCAACAAGTTCAGTTGAGTCCAGGGTTGAGAGACTGGAAAGTATTTTGGATATATTGGTGAAACAAGGATCCCAGTCAGAAAATCGGCGTTTGTCAGTTAGGAGTGATTGTATTCCCGAATTTGACCCAGAAAATGAAAACTTATCCGCTGGAAAGTGGTTGGACAAAATTGAACAACTCAAGGAGGTAAACAATTGGGATAACGTCACAACGATTTACCACATGCAGTCTCGACTTTCGGGAATGACAAGATCGCGGTATCACAGCTTATCAAGTTACCCTAGTTGTTGGCGGGACTGTAAAGCCCTAATTATGAAAACTTTCCCTGATCACGTGGACTATGCTCTAGTTTTGAGAAAAATGTTGAACAGGATGAAGCAACCAGGTGAAACCATGACTAATTTCACCAAAATGGAACTTCTTAGAACATGCCAAATATCGGAGAGGTATGCTGTGTCATGTATCATCGATGGAATCACTGATGTTGCGACTCAGAATGGTGCCCGGGCAGGTCGTTACGTAACACCTGAGGCTTTGTCTGAGGAATACCTTTCTATGTTACGGGACGACTAATTCCACGACAGGTAAGACGCTTTATGAGGTTTTCTTCGGATACCGTCCGCGTGGTATCAGTGATGCATTTCTTGCAGCAGAGGTCTCTATGGAGAAACGTCACGACCTAGCGGTCTTGAGGGGTGATGTATCTGAACAAATTAGATCTCATCAACTCTCTCAGAAAGAATGTTACGACAAAAAGCATGCTAATTTGAAAACATTTACGGTTGGCCAACATGTTGTAGTTCAAGCAAACAAAACTTCTAATGACGGGAAGAGTAGAAAGCTTGAATCACGATATAAAGGACCCTTTGTTGTTACGAAAGTACTCGATAACGATCGGTACGTTGTTGACGAATTACCAGGGTCGAAACGTACAAGGACAATCTATACGGGTATATGTCCTTCAGAACGAATGAAACCTTTTGTTACGACTGTTTCATCAAGTGAGAGTAGCTACTCACAAGACGAATGAAACAGCAACATCACAATTAGGCAATCCAAACCACGTGACTTTTCAGCTGTCAATATGGCGGCGATGGTCAAACAATGAATTCGGCGTCGTAAGGATTTCAATTAATCTTCAGATGATCGTGTTGTTTTATGTTAATAAAACTGTTTTCTTTGTAGTCTGCAGTGTTTTTAGGTGATTTTGTAAAATTTGAGGATAATTTCCGTATTTTAAAATGGAGAGTGCGTATCTTAAAACGTTATTAGTGGAAAATCCGGATGTTGGCAAAAGGTATGCGAAATATCCTGTGATGTGTTTTCTGTTTGTTTATTTACTTTGCATTAACATAGAAGCTGATGGTTTGTTTATCATTCTTAAAGGTATCAAGACAAGTTGAGGATAATTAATGGCCTGGATCCATACATCCTTGATGTGGAGAGCCTGAACTTTCACATTGAAGGTGTTCCACCAATTACAAATATGGATATTGTTAGTTATTTAGTTCTAACACATAGCTTTCATACAAAGGAGCAAATGAAGGCTTACAAAAGTCTACAAGCCTACAAATATTTTGAATCTGGTTTCGTTGTAAAGGCAGGAACTAAAATGATTAATAATTTGTTTCTGTTAATTGGAAAGGTATGCAATATTTTAATCTTTATTATGTTTGCCAATTATAAGTATACTAATTAGGCATAACAACAAAATCTTTGCTTGACAAACAAAAAACATTACAAGGTTTTGAAATTTTTTATTCAGGTAAAACATTCGCAGCGGCATAGTGCAAAACCATTAGAAGTATGGTCCCACTAAGAAACATACATCTGAAAAACAAGTTTCAACGTTTTCTTTTTGTATGTTTTCTAATATTATTCACAAACATACCATCTATATTATTATATCTTCAATTAGAAATGTTTTGTTTATGAATATCTGATATACCTACTTATAAAACTTCTGACTGATGTTTCTTTACGCATGTATGAATAATGTTAAATATAGATTGGAATGAAGTATTTGATTAATGTTGCATCTTTGTTGTTTCAATGTATTTAAAATGTATGCGTTTAGTTGAAATTATACTTCGTTAAATGTTATTCCCTTCATATCAATATAATGTGAATACGAAATACTTTTTTTGTCGAGGTTGTACACATGTATTGCTGGTGCAATTCTGTCTCTATCTAGTGATATATGTCAAAAAGGGATACCTAATCTGAGGTTTCCCAGACAGAATATTGAATATGAAGTTAGACGTTTGACAGTGTTTCGTTCCTTGTGTCGTTGTTTTGCGGTCTGCTCTGCCTATTGCCCGCGTTTTTAATTTTTATCTTGTATCTGATCTGTCGAGAACACGAGAACTTTACGAGGTGATACTGGTCAAGATATATTTTGTGATTGTAGTATTGAGAGTTTGTCTATTATGTTAGGGACTTTACATTAGAATCAGTGCTCAGTACAGCCCTGTACACTATCTGTTATTATATAAGGATGATACACATCTTTCTTCATGTTGAGGATATTTTAGGTGAGTCAGTCTTGAACTGACATTATTCTGGAGTGGATCAATAAATATTGTGTTAAGTGTGAAGTGCAGTGTTTAATATTGTGGCTAGCCAGTGGGGCCTTCCTAACAATTAGTATTAAACGCAATGGAAAGAAAAATTCCCGAAAAGGTAAGAAATATATTTTTATTGTGTTGGGTTTTTGTTAATATGGTACTGCGTGGTTGCACGAGAAACAAGGCAATGTATAGTTGGCAAATTTGCTTAAAATGCAATATAATAATCGCTTGGTACAGTTATATATCCTGGTATATGTACTGGTAAATTGCCCTAACCTAACATTTCAAAAGTTTCAAATCGAGTTTTCAATCCAAAATACGAATATGTTCGGATAAATTCATTGAGGGGGTGAAATGATGTGTACAGTGATATTGGTGACTAAAAATAATGAGTCCTGATCTTTTGGAAGTACTATTTTTTCAGGTTCAAGAATTTCAGACATCATTCTCTGAAATTCTGCTGGGGCGTTGGATATACCAAACGGGACTCTCAAGTATTCATAGTGCCCCCCTGGAGTAACAAATGCTGTTTTGTGCGTGTGATTGGGATGCAATGGTATTTGGTGATAGCCGGAAGCTACGTCTATTGTAGAAAAATATTCATAACCCCCAAGCGAATCAATAAGATCTTCTATAACAGGTTAGGGAAATCTGGTTTTCTCTGTTATTTTATTCAAGGCCCTATAATCGACCACAAGTCTCTTTTCACCATCATTTTCGTTCACTAATAATGCCGGGCTAGCATATTCTGATTTACTTTTTTTATTATGTTCGCAGAAAGTAACTCGTCTTTTTTTTTTTTCATAATATCTTTGTCAAACTATGAAAGTCTGTAAGGTCTAAATGAAACAGGTTTTGAGTTCGTAGTCTCAATTTTGATGATCACGAAATGTGTCTTACCCAATTTTTTTTAAAAAGAAAACAAACAACAATGAAATTTTTGTAAGTATCGTATAATTTAATCTTATTTTCTCCTCTCAAGTCACCATGGTCGACGTTGTACTGAAAAAGTTCCACATTTTCCGAATATTTGAATGTTAGTTCGTTTCCAATGCGATAATAAGAAATTTTAGGGCTTTCAGTGAAATTACGGTCGATTAAAATACCTACATACTTGAGAACTTTTTCTACGACATACAATGTAATATCTAGTGTACAGCCTTCCATTGTTACTTCTGTTTCTACAAATTTGTTCACCATCATCACATTACCGTTGAATCCCGATAAATGCACCTTTTCATGTAATTGTTGAATTTGTAACCCAAGTTCAACAGCTAAATGTTTTTCTATTATTGAACAGTCGCTTCCCAAATCAATGAAGGCCTGTAAGTGTTCACCATTTATATACATTTTTTTTGTAAAATTTTTCCGAATTGTTGTTTGTTAACATATATACATTCTCAACCTTACTAGATTTATGTTCATTTTGATTATTACCTTTTGAGGAAGACTTTGCCAATGTGACCTTTCCTATTACATTTATTGCAAAATTTGAAACGATGCGGACAGTTTTGACTATCGTGGCGGCCGGATATTCCACATCTACTACATGAATGATTGTTTCTGAGGGAAGTACTTGGAACAACAATTTGGTTTTCGTAAGGTACATATTCATTTCTGTCGGAATTATCCTTACGATGGAAATTTTTATCAACGCCACCCAAAGATTTATAATGGCGAAAGTCACCTGTGTATTTGTGCAGTTTATCAACTTTCCGATGTGAATAAAATGTATTTCTCAAATAGGAACCTAATATTTCATTATCACCAATAGCGCCCAAAACTAGAGAAATTTTATCATCATCGGAAAAATTCAACTTCAGTTTATCAAATGTTGAAAAAAAAAAAATTCGTATAAGGAGCAACTTCCTGAAGGTTTGTGATTTGCAACGTCCATGAAAAGAGTATACAGATCTCGCCTGGAATGAAAGGTATTCAATAATTTCGTCCTCCATTGTATCCAAGAATAACTGGGCCATTCTGCATCATTTGCCAATAAACTATCGTACCAAATTTTGGCAGTACCTTGTAGCTTATTTACTGCTTGGTGGATGATCTGATCGTCGGACCATTTGAATAATTCAGCATGGTGTTCAATTATATCAATCCAACAATTCACATTATCAGATAATGGATTGAAATCAGGAATCGCACTGGATATAATCATATATTTCTCGGAATGTGAGGTGACTGAATATCGACTTACCCCCATCTCAGAAGTACTATGTTTGATTCTTTTAAACTTTGTTTCTGATATTCGTTTTTTACTTCTCTGATCCGAGTCCGAACTGGAAGAACTTGAACTCGAAGAACTGCTACTGGACCGGCGGTGTCTTCTCTTCTTTCCCATTGCAGGTACTCAACCACTCCTGATCTCAGAGGGACGGGCTCAAACACTAATACTTCAATTAACTCTCGATAACTTCAATATATACTCCTAAATAATCTTAACAACGTCTTCCAAGACCTCTCAGTGAATACTAATGTGATGATGATTCTTGCACTACCTTCATCTGAATCATAACATGATGAGTGTAGCATATTGCGCCACCGGACAGGGTCGTCTCCTAACGTACGGGGGCCAAATGTTGTCACACGCCTGATGGTAGTCTTCACTTCAACGGATGCGCGATGTGCCACACCGAGCCGGGGAAGCGGAAGTAGAAACGGTTATCTGAGGAGACAATTACCCAAAAAAAATCGCGGTTGGCGAAGGAGTCGCACAGTTCCGAACCGTTCAAGGCCGGTGAATATTTTGCCAGTTGAGGTAATTGAGGCGTTGATTCCCCCGATAGCAGAGAGCGTGACGAGGATTGTGGAACTATACGACCCGGACTTGGAGGGATGAGTACCCTAATTGGTGAGATTTTATCGTTTCCGCCATCATTGCTGTCGAAAATGGAGACTGGCAGTGAACCTGAACTCCAATCCGCGACGAAAAGCCACGTGACGACCAGCCCTGTTGAGCGAGCTGCCGTGCAATCACCGCCAACCACCAGCTGTATGCCCGCAATGAGAAGCCTCTCGACGACCAGCCTCGATCGGCTAACCGCCATGCAGCCACTCTCAACTGCGAGCTCTAAGTCACCCGACGACCAGCCTCGATCAGCGAGCCGCCGTGAAATCACCCTGAACCGCCAGTTGCATACCCGCAACGAAAAGTGTGTTTCATTCTCCCACACAATTGCGAGATTACGAGAATTTTCTGGAAGCGAGAAAACTTTGCCAGAATGTCGAATGCAATAGATATTTGAGAGGCGAGGGCGACAAACGACGTATGGTGGAATTGTTGCTCTTGAACAATAAATTGCTTCGAGGAAAGTTTCGTGAAATTATAGATGCGCGAGAGAAACTTGGGCATTCGGAAAAGAAACATCGTCCGGAGTTGCGTGCACGACATAGAAAACCGGCAGATTGGAAAGATCGCACGTTACAAGAAATCTGGGAAACGCGGACGAAAACCGAATTTCTGAATCAGAAATATTCGGAGTTGCGTGCCCGTCGCCGAACACTGGTTGATTGGGGGACCAAAGACAAAATTGAAGAAATATTCGAGCGTCGTCGGTACGAAGAATGTTAGGCATTCATAAACAACCCTCCGATACCGTGATTCGACATGTCAAGGGACATCCATGCCACGAAAACTCACAGCCACTTATAAGCCGCTATTTTTTCTTGGAAATATATTGATAATAATATAATGCTGTTTGATTTTTTGCTGAGATGCTGAATCCCTGGGAACTTTTGAACTAACATAATATATTCAATAACTACTGTCCGCAAGAATCTGAATAATTCCCAAATTCGTACAATGATTGTCAGATTCATATAATTATGATTTGTTCAGGGAGAAATTTGATAATTGTTTTTTTTTTCATCTAATTGTGTACAGGTTTATGTGAAATTGAGCTTGAAGTGCCGGTGTACCTAATCCGGCAACTTTGCAATGTGACCCTACAAAAAATATATTACAGTTTCCTGTATGATTTTCACTCACATTGGGTTAACAAAACCGCGACACGTGTTTCGCTATCACAATAGCTTCTTCAAGCAAGATAAAAAATCACCCTACAATAAGAGTAACATTAAACAATTTTTTTCTATTGGTGGTTATCTCTTGAAATAAAATGAAACGAATGAATAATATTGAATAATTTTTATTAGCGGAAATCTCTCGATGAAAAATAAAACGAATGATAAATTTGAATGTATTGACGCCAATGAATATCTATTATTGATGATTTGGAATGCAGTAGAAGGAGCTATGACAGTTCGTCCTCAAAAACGGCTGTTTTCCCATGTGAATTCCCATAGGAAAATCTGAGGACCAAGCTGGTAATTTTTGTCCCCTTCGTCTGGTTCGCACCCAGGCTGAATTTCTAGCATGGTTCGCATCTTCGCTAAATGGGACCCATCCGCCGGTTAGGCAGATTCCTACTTTACCCGCCGTATACCCGCCACGAGTCAGTACCCGTATAGAAAAGCCTCTGCCGCCAAGGAGTCCCGAACCCTCAATCAGCTGCTCAAGACGCAGACGCGTCAGCCGACTGAGCTATCTCAGCTGTTGAAATGGTAGGTAGTGGATACGATAAGCCGAAAATGAACACCGCCGCGCATGGACAACAAGTGATGAGCTGGGTAATGAACGTATTGTAGGTATTCGACTGTTTTTTGGATATTTGTTAATAGAATGTGGGCGCTAGATATATGACGTCGTCATATCGACCGTCAGCTGATGGATGCTTTAGTTTCGGGATTCAGGAAAGAATTCACAAGTTCGTTCTGAAGACGCAGTCACGTACAAGATAACGGGCGGTAGCGTGCGACAAAATACTATTAGACAAACTTGGGTAGAAGCAGGCATATCCAGGTCTCTCGCGTCTTCTCTACAATGAATATCATGACAGGAAAACTCAGTTCGTTGAGGATGAACAGAAGATACAATTACAGAGCGTGCAGAATCACAGATTCGAAACGATTCGAATGTGAACATATGTTGACAGACCAGAAATGGATCCATCTTCCACCCAATAGCCTTGTTAGCGAACGGTACATATCAATAGGAAATATTGGCCACGAGCAGTCATTTTTTTCACTATCAACCGCAATACATAAGATGACAAGACAACACAGTTCATAGACCATAAACGGAATAGCTGTTTACACCTATCACTCATGCAAAACACGTCTGTCAACCTCAGTCTTTGAAATGATTTGATCGAAAACATACGTCGAATTCTTAACAATCCAACCTTCCAACAAGGTGGAAATAGACCCTTCCAGACAATAGACTTGTTAGCGTACGAAAAATAACAATGGGAAATATTGTCAACAAGCAGTCATTTTCAATTATCGCACTATCAACTTTAATACTTAGGTTGGCAAGACAACACAGTTCGTAGACCATGGAAGGAATAGCTGTTTACATCTATCGATTATCCAGAACAAATATTGGTCGCAAGCAGCTATTTCCAAGTATCATACGCATTCTAACCATTACATAGATGCAATAATATGATGACCACAAGACTCTCAGATGTCTATTTGGAGACTATGAATGGCTATCGATCATTCAGAGCTCGCCTCTCAACTACAGCCTTTGATACCATTTGACTCATTGAATGAAAATATATCTCGAATTCTTCACAATCCAACCTTTCAACAACCGAAAAATGGTCCCGCCTTCCGGGCATTAGCCTTTCTTAGCGAACGAAAAATATCAATAAAAAGCTCGGCAACAATTAGCCGCAATCCAAGTATCACACTATCCATCACAATACATAAGATGACAAGACAGTTCACTTCGTAGACCATGATAACAGTTCACACCTATCGCTCATCGAAAACATACATTGTATTCCTACAATCCCACCTTCAGAAATTCAAGAAGAAGACCCGTCTTCCGCCCCCCTGATAAATAATGGGTGAAGTGAATAAAAGTGAGCATGAGTTCAAACTATAGATCCGTCCTTGTCATATCTCAACAACCCGTATAAGTTTGTCCTGAAAAAATTGAGTGCGAGCATCTGCTCCAACTTTATTCACTCTAGCCATTATGTCGACATAAAACATTGATGATATGAATACGGAAGAATACTCTTAGAGGTGATTTGTTTGTCATCCGCTTGAGAGAGAAATCATTCTCACATCGAATATGCTAGCAACCCCAGAGCAGTCGAAAGTCGTACACTTCAGTCTCCACATAATCATTGAAAAATTATAGTATTCTACAATACAGGGTATACCTATATTAAAGCATAATCATCCAAAAACAGTAGCATTTTACAAACAGACGTCTTGAACAGAAAACCAATCATATCACACCAAGATTATATGGATCCATTCATCGGGAATACCTTGATCGTTCTCAACGGAAAACGCATGCCATCGCAAACCCATTTCAATCCGCAACATCCAATTCACGCCTACAGAATAATAGGGTACACGCCCATATTGGAGTTTCGAATATAAATCGAATAATACACGTTATCATTGTATTCCACAAACAGACCAATAGTCTTGAGAAAAAGGGCCGTACATATTACATCATACTCTAATCGATATTTCGGAAACGCCGCAATCGATCTCAATGCGTGCCATCGCTCATTCGACGCGACTTCGATATACGCATTCCACAGCGATGACGTCATCTGACAAGTTCCAATAAGTCTGAAAGTTGTACGACTCCATTTCGATATGGAGAGAAGCAGGCAGCGGGCCACCATAACATCAGATGAAAGCAGAGTCTAAATAGAGCTGGTCATCAACAAAGGGGTAGGACTTCTGTCAAGTCATCCGTGTGGATATTGCCAAGGGTGGAACGATTGATAACAATTCGGAAGAGCATCAACCGTGAAAATATTTATAGAAGAGAGACAGGTCTCCGACCCTTCTGAGATGTTCCAATGAAGTGAGTTGGTAAGAGTTAGAGATGTAATTCAGGGAGATGTAAATCAGGAAGATTCCCTCAGCCCCCTTCTCTCCTGCATCTCACTGATGCCATTGTCCGTTGCGCTCAGGGAAACCCGGGGATATAACTGCGGCACCCCTGGAAATCGGAGGCATAAGGTCACCCATCTTTTTTATATGGATGACCTCAAACCTCGAGATCTATGCCTCTGGAGAAAGGGACCTACAGCAGTCCCTCAGAGTGGTGCAGGAGTTCACGCATGCTGTCGGTGTGGAATTCGGGATTGACAAATGTGCACTGATCCATCTCAAAAGAGGACGATGCGACGATTTCATTGAGGATGCCCAACTCGTAGACGGAAGCATTCTACATCATCTGAATGTCAGAGATAAACCTATTTGTGTGTGGAACAACGACACACCCAAGAGGAAGACTCAGTGAAAAATACTCTCCGTGTTAAGTATAGGCAGAAACTACGACAGATCTGGTCCTCAGAGCTGTCGGGCAAGAACAAAGTTTCTGCCACCAACATGCTTGCAATTCCGATTCTACTCTACTCCTACGGAGTGATCAAATGGACCCAGAAAGAGTTGCGGCAAATTGACGTGAACACTCGCAAAATGATGCATATGCACAGAAGCATGCATCCCAAATCTTCCCTCCCACGATTATGTCTCCTTCGACAACAAGGGGGCAGTAGACTTTTTGAGTTTGGAGTGTCTTCTCAAGAGAATGGTCCTGGATGGAGCTCGTAGAGCCATCAGGAGTTCGGATCTCCTACACTGTATAGTTTGAGACCATGAACATGCAGGAGTTTTGAGCCTCTCCATTCAAGACGCGCTGCTGATGAACTTGGTAGAGTCTTCGACACCGAGCAGGTAAACCAACTCTGTCACCGAGTTGGAGCCCGCACGGAGAAAACCTCATATCAAGGCAGTTGAGAACGCTAAGATGCTCCAGCTGCATTCAGACAAGCCCATGCATGGAGTCTTCTTTAAGAATATCGAGTACCATGGCTTGTCTGTCAAGCTGACATTTGCCTTCCGCAGGTCGGGTGAGCTGAAGTCGAAGACTGAAGGGTATATCATGGCGTACCTACCAAGACGGTGTTCTCAACACCCTCGTCTACCGTAGCCGCGTGATGGGTAAAGAGGTCCCTGATACTAGATTCAGGGCCTGCCGGAAGGCGCCCGAGACTTTGATACATTTGCTATCATCTTGTGTAGTATATGCAGTCTCGGCCTATATCCATCGCCATAAGACGGCTTTACGAGTGCTGTACTATTTTCTTCGGCACTCGTATGAAATTGACAGGACACCGGTACCGCCTTACGCTCCAAGGTATATTGAGTCCCACCCTCAGGCAAATACAAGCCAATAAGCCTGATATAGTCAGTCCTCTACTGATAAGACGATATTCTTTATTGAGTTTTCGAACCCTGCCGAAACGAAAATCGTCCGAAAAGAGGAGGAAGAACGAACTTCGCAAGCTCCACCCAGACTATTCCGTTTATAGGTGATCTTGTTGGTACCGGAGCTCAAGACCATACCAGCATTCTGTTATGCGGCAGAGATCTTGGCCGGTTGCATGCAGATGGGCGTTATTCTCGGTTCGTTGCGTCTGTTCAGGACTCACGATTCTCGGAGCCAGTGACCACTTACCCCACGGTGCGGGGAGTGGTCATTGGTTAGTTGAACAAGCCCGTTCGCCCACTGGGTCGGAGCAGTGGGGAGTACGGACTCGACCAGGTTTCTTCAGACGAAAATAGGTAAAAATAATAAGCCATTTATTTCCAACAGGTACAAGAACCCACTTACAGGAAAATATAAACTAACAATATTACGTAGAAATAACCAAAAAAAGCACAATAGCATTAAAGAGACATCTCAAAGTGAAAAAACTTTCATTTAAGTAGTATAAATGAATCGAACAAAAGTAGTTATAATAGAAAAAATCTAGTGGACATACAGTTACTACTGCAGGACTACGTGGAATATGGCATTGAATTGATCAAGATTCAGTTTCATGAGTGTAGGTTCACATCTGATTGCCACAAGCACACTACCACCTCGGGTCTCATGAGTGGCATCGGAATCTCTGTCACTTTGAAATACACTGTAACAGTCTGGGGAAATTTCACCATCGGAAATGGATAAACTCAGCCAAGTTTCACATAAACAAATAATATCAAAGTTACAGGACTCAACAGAGTTTTCGAAATCATGAGTCTTAGTGTCGAGGCCGCGCACGGTTCGAAAGTATCCAACTATAATGCATGACATATCTGGAGGTTTGGCACTAGAAATTGATTGCCACATTTGAGGTTGAGACTCATCCTTGGCTGAGAGAGAACTGGAAGTATCCCGCGAATTATTCGGATAGGCTCCGATGTCAGTAAGGGCCTGTACCGAATTCATATCGCCTCGTTTCACTTTAGCAGGTGATCCTTTCAGATACTCAATAGTAACATTGCTATCACCATTTTCCAGTCTCGAAGTTAGCTGTTGCCTCGATGATTTGAGATATGCCCTTTCTGAAGGAGAGGAGTCATTTTTCAGGCTTACGGATTCGAATGAGACATTTTTCTTTATAGTGTTTTTTCGGTGAAGGAAAAACTTTGGCATCACACTGTCATCGAAGTAGACTTTCATATGTCTAGGTTTGACGTTATTATACATTTACCCAGTCTATGAATATGAATTATTCGAAAGAGGAACGCTTCATCTTAAGACAATCGATCATATAGGCTGGGATTTCGGTTATGATTTCCTGGTCATTGCCGGCAGAATTTTCATCGAGGCCAAAAAACAAGATGTTTTTATGTCGATTGAGAGAATCTTCGAGCTGTTTAATGTTGGACGCTTGAGGTGTACTATTTAAATGATCTCTTCTGGAATTGAGTGAGTCTAATGAACTCTTGATGCCTTTACATGTTTCTTCTAAACCAGTGATTCCATTAGCACAATCCAGTATCCTTTCATCATTCAACGTTAATTTATTTTCATGGACGCTAAGATTTTGGTAGCATTTGGTGATGTCGTCGTCCAGTGATTTTTGGGGCTTTGAGGGCACTTACATCTTCGGCTAACAATCTTTGAGCTCGAAAAAGGAAATCTTGCGTCTGCGATATCCTCTGGAATTCGGACATGAATTGGTCGAATTCCCTGGTAGTGAGAGGTTCAGCATTGGATGACTTCGCAGGCTCGACACGTATCCCTTTCGTTGACTGAATGGGAGATTCATCGTCTCTCACTCGTTTCGAATTAAAAGAGGAGTTCGGACAGGTCCAGTTTTCATAGTTCTCCGATAATTTTTGAATCATTGAAGGTGGTATGTTGACACATGAAGCGTGATATTTTTTCGAACATATTGTACAAAAAGTTTTCGACTGCTCGATCGTATCGTGAAAACAAACAAAATGTACCGAAACAATAAAAATATGCGTTAATGTTTCGTCAAAGCTTATCAAATGAATTTCGAAAACTCATTGAGAATTCGCAAAGTCTTAAAATTCAAAAGTCTGAATGAACTGAGTCGGGACGAATACCCAACTGAATGCAGGTTGAACAAATGAAAAATAAATGGAAAGATTCATCGTCTCTCACTCGTTTCGAATCAAAAGAGCAGTTCGGATAGGTCCAGTTTTCATAGTTCTCGATAATTTTTGAATCATTGAAGGTGGTATGTTGACACATGAAGCGTGATATTTTTTCGACCATATTGTACAAAAAGTTTTCGACTGCTCGATGTTATGGGCAGTGTGCAGCTTTGGCATGTATCACATGATGAGAGAGAAGGAGAAACGGTAGGAAGTGACAACAGTGTAAACACGACTGACCTTGAAACTGACCTAGTTGAGGGCCTAGCATTTGTCTTTTATGGATCACTCTATTATTAAATTTTTTTCTCGATATGTTTCGCACTATTATGAAGTACTCCAGTCCGCTTTTTCGTTCCAAAATATCACTGGAAACCAATGTTTTGAATACATCGATTATATGCCGTCACTTCTCAATTTTTTCTTTTCCTGTACTATTGGGAAATCAACTCATTTCTTTTCAAACTATCATTGGGAACCAATGTTATGAATACATCGATTATATGCCGTCAATATTGTATATTTTCAAATTTTTTTTTGTACTGTTGAGAAATCAACTAATCTTTTTTCAAACTATCATTGGAAATCAATGTTATGAATACATCGATTGTATACCGTCACTCTTCAATATTTTCTCAATTTTTCCCGTACTATTGAGGAATCTACTGAACTTTTTTTTCAATCATATTACCACCCATATTACCACCGTCACGAGTTTCGTTTTTGATACTTCTACGTTTTCGAAATGATTGTATTTTACGGATTTCCATCAATATTTCCCAAACTATCAATAGTACAGAAAAAATTATTTCAGGTTTTCCATAGCATTTGACGAAATCTACATGTTAATTTTTCTGACAAATTTTGATTTACCCAGTTCTTTCGAAGATATATCGTTTTATTTTCATTTTTCAAATATCCGATTTGAAATTTTGTTCAATATTTCCCGTACTATTGATATTAGAGGAGAAATTGTATCGAGGTTTTTTATAGTTTTCACCTTGATGGACATTATTCTAGTCTCGACGATTTTTCATTCTCCCATTCGCTACCGAGATATTTCAACATTCACAAAAATGAAAAAACAATTTCTGAATGTTCCCAATTTTCTCCATACGAGCAACGGTATAGTCAACAGGGTGTCCGAAAAAATCTGACGGGACTCACATAAAACGACGGCAGACGGATGGACAGACAGACGGACAAACAGACGGACAGACAGACAGACAGACAGAAATAAATCAAGTTGGGATAAAGCGACGTATTTTTTGATGCTGATCATTTTCTCCGGAAACCGTGGGTCTATCTCTTCGATTAAAAAAGTCAGGTCCGCTGCCCAGTGAAACGTGGTCGCTGTATAATAAACTTCAGGTGCGATAGGAATCATTGATAACGGTTAACCCAAATCGAGCACTTGAGAGTTTATCTAGAAAATAACGATTCAAACTGGTAAGATCATACACACAAGTGTACGAAGCACTAAGTTTGAGAAAGAACAACAAACACAAATTCAATTTTCAGAGATTCTTGCAAATAAACTGTTCAGAACATCAACAATGAAAGGTTAAAAAGCTTCATAATCTTTATAAACTTCCGTTATCGTATCGTGAAAACAAACAAAATGTACCGAAACAATGAAAATATGCGTTAATGTTTCGTCAAAGCTTATCAAATGAATTTCGAAAACTCATTGAGAATTCGGATTCAATAGCAAAGCCTTAAAATTCAGAACTCTGAATGAATTGAGTCGGGACGAATACCCAACAATGCAGGTTGAACAAATGAAAAATAAATGGAAAGATTTTTGTGGTAATCAAATCTTCTGCTTCTGAAGAGACGCATCGAAAAGTTGGCAAATATTTTACTAGAGACGATGGTCGTGAGGAAAAGATATGATGAGATACTCAAGTGAAGAGTTGGTAGGCACTAAGCAAAAAAGACTGTTATTTTGAAATGACAATATCAACTTTTTTCGCAATATAAGATGTTCGTTTACTGATATCAGCAATGAATGAATTCGGTATAGTTTCTGTCACCAATGGCGTATGATACTTTGGGAGTTGATTTGAGGGCAATAGTAGAGTGTACCGAGCTATATTTCAATGGATGTGTATAAACGATGAGTTTTGGAACCTTTGGTGTAAAAGTTGAAACTTTTCCTAGAGATCAATTACCCTAACACCAAACTGATATTTTTGCACTCGACGCGCGTTTCACTAACAAGGTTAGCATCTTCAGGAGAAGAAAATTGATATCAATCAAATTGAAAACAGGGCATACAATAATTCAATCTTCCCTAACACGATTTTGAGTTTCGATTTTTTATTCGACTAAAAAAGTTGATAACGAGTGTGAAATATCCCCAAATGTTTTTGTGAATGTCTTTTCCACTGTTGCCGATAATATAATAAGGAATGTTCCACCCAGTGGTGTAGATGCTACAGAACATCTGAAATATGTACCTGTGAGTAATGCTTATTTTTTTTGGAACCTGTTACAGCAATAGATGTTAGAAATGCTGTGCAGTCATTGAGTAATAGTGCTACGATGGAATTTTATGATATCAAATCAAAAATCATTGAAGCAACAATAGATATATTTTAGTCCTGTGCCGTCGGCTTGACAATTATGAGATTACGTTCCTAATCATACCCTTGCCAGTGCGCATCGCGTCCTTATTCCTCGTGCTTTCCGCCTTCCACGTCCGTTCAGCTCTCCCGAGTAGGGCCACCGCGCGCCCGTTCGACAGGGAAGAATCTTTCCTCAGTACGCTTTGTTATCGTATCGGAGTCGGTGCTTCGCTTGTTCTGTCGACACGATTTATAATGAAAGTAGCATTCATCTGTTAGTGAAACTATTGTGCTTTCCCGTAGGTAAGTGGAGTGTACTTCGTTTTCTTTCATAGGAGAGTAGTGTTCTAGACGAGGAAATTTGAAGAAAATCAAACAATTGTGAATCTAGCACTCTTCAGTCTTATTCACATGGCAAAGTTCGGGCGGGGCAGCCGTAAGTCCCGATTGGAGGAGCCGTACGTCTCGATCAGCCGAACCGTAAGCCTCGACTGGCCGTACGCCTCAGGCTTCGGGTTGTGAACCCCAGAAATCGAGCCCTACGCCCCGATTATCGATCATGATGGCGTAAGTTCCGGGTAGTACACCTCAGTTATCGAGACGTACGTCTCATTTATTGGGCCGTACGGCCCGTTCACTGAGACGGGCGCCTGGCTGTTGGAACGTCGGCCCGTCTGTTGGGACGTCGGCCCGGCTGTTGGGACGTCGGCCTAATTTTAAGGGCTATCAGGCCGTGCAGGCCGTCTAACGAGCCGTGTGTACGGTATGTGGAGTTGAAGATCTAATTTTTTTCCCATTCATTGAGACGACTGTTCAACGCTGAGACTTATACGCCCTTTCTCTATCCTACAGAAAATGGCTGATATGAAAACGATTGCGGAACTAGCGGAGATCGTTCCAAACGACCCGAACGATGTCATGATCCTGGAGAACATAAAAAAGTTGGCCGTTGCCCGATTACCAGAAGGCTGGAAGCAATGGAAACCCAGGATTTTTCGTAAAGACGAGCTCATTGGGACAGATCGTGCACACCAGATCCTGAATAAGATAAGATTTGCCCTACCAACAGTGGGACTTGTACAAGCCTTCTACCCAGAGGCAACGGATCTGTCGGAACGGGCCTATAGGGATATGAAGATAAAAATGCTGGAGTGGCCTTTCTGTGTGGGTTTGATAATACGGCCCACTAGTCTAGCAGCGCGTATAAGAGGGTCCGCAGCACAGAACGAGTTAGTTATCGCAGCACTCGTTGATATGAAAAAGCTTATGATTTCCCGGAAGGAAGCTTCCTTGCAACTCTCTGAGGACCTTTCGGATATCGAGAGCCCTACAGACCAGACGCAGCACCCAGGCCCCTCTAAAGCAAAACAAGAGGACCGTTTGGATAAATTGGTGAAAAGTACTGGAGAGCTCAAAGCTATGTTCCAATCATTAATGGAACATTTTCAACCACCCGTATCAACTGCTGTTG
This sequence comes from Zygogramma bicolorata, assembly GCA_032362365.1. Taxonomy (NCBI): domain Eukaryota; kingdom Metazoa; phylum Arthropoda; class Insecta; order Coleoptera; family Chrysomelidae; genus Zygogramma; species Zygogramma bicolorata. Next base: position 79,779 of record JAVJAQ010004967.1, on the reverse strand, counting down.
ATGATGAGGTCGAATCGGATGATGAACTCTCGGACTGTGATGGAACACAGGAAAATATACCTCCTCTTTTGGACCTGGGAGATGAACCGATGGAATACGACTTCGATTTTGACTTCAACCCGAGGACGAAAGAACAGGAACCAACTATTCCGCCCGCAAAGCCACACATTGAAACGCAAGGCATAGAGTGTCTCAGACTCGGAACACCTTCATTCAACAGAATGAGGTATTCAGAGGCTCAGGAGAAATTGCAAGCCTCGCCTGTATTCAGTGCCTTACAAGTCAATAGCCAAATAGCGAATATGTCCTCTATCGATGGAGCTCTACATGAGCATATGAAAAAATCTGACTGCACATTGGGCGTCATACTCCATGGAATGCTTCTGCAAAGAGGAGCATTTGCAGAATCAATGAAAACTCTTATTGGAAAACATCTATCCATCAGGACTGATGTTCAAAGCCTCCTAGCAGGCCCCGATTCGGCATTCAGAATACTCTCTGATGATGTTCTCCAATATGTTTGTGGCCGCAGGGCCGAGATAATAGAGCAAAGACGAAAGCTTTTCCTACCCAGGAATATGCAAATTGCATCTTTACTCGAAGCCATTCCGCCTTCACCAGCTCATCTTTTTGAAGCAGCATCTCTTACCGAACTTGCTAAACAATATGGGGAGACCTTTCGCGGCCCTTTCAGAAAGTCCAGCAACTATGACCACCAACGCAATATTTCCAGAAATCAAACGAAGACCGTCAAATCATTCCATCAGGAAAGAAAGACACTCAACAAAAAGGTACCCCTGCTTGCGGAGAGAAGAAATAGGTCCCAGCCAGGAGGGTCTCCCTTTCGAAAGCGCCCATATTCTGGAAAAACCGAAGGACCTATCATGAAGCAGCGAAGACAATGACGACATGCTTCCATCGTTCAAGGCGGGACAGTTACAGTACCATTGGAAAGAATGGGAGAAATTAGGCGCACCCAAACGAATTCTAAAAACCCTAAGGGGGTACTCAATCTCTTTTGTGGGGAAACCACCCTTAACGCATCTTTCAGCAGAGAGGTGTGACGCATTTGCGACTCAAGGGATGGACAAGGAAATACGCAAAATGATACAAGAAGGTGTTCTAGAAAAATCCCATTTTCCAACGGGCTATCTATCCCGAATGTTTTTAATACCAAAAGTGGACGGTTCCACGAGACCAATTTTCAACCTGCGTGCTCTAAACGAATATCTTTGCCCAAAGAAATTCCGACTAGTGAACCACTTGAAGATTCCTTCATTTTTACAAGGTGGGGACTACATGACCAAGATAGACCTATCTCAAGCCTATTTTCACATCCCCATAAAAGAACGATATCGGAGATTCCTATCTCTAGTACATGGAAGGGAAATATACCACATGACATGCTTGCCATTCGGCCTATCAAGTGCACCGCTCGAATTTTCCCGCATCTCAAACTGGATGGCAAGCCAACTCCGGAAAAGAGGCATGAGAGTGGTGGTTTATCTAGACGACTTCTTGCTCGCAAACCAGAACCCGGATGTGCTAATGCATCAGACAAAAAACGCCATATCGTTTTTGGAGACGCTGGGGTGGCAGGTGAACAAAAGTCGGTAATGGTACCCCAAACGAAACTGGAATATTTAGGAATCATATGGGATACCATAGGAAACGAAATGTTCCTGCTGGAGAGGAAGAAAACATCTATAAGAAAAGACCTGTCCCAAATCCTGGCACACCAGCAATGGAATTGGGAAATTGCCAAGAGCCTATTAGGGAAAATGAACCACGCATCTTTTGTTGTCCCTTTAGGGCGCCTTCACTCGAGAAACGTGTTACGGATCAGCCTGAAACTACCAGAGACGAGTCCGAAGCTAATCCTGAAAGCACCACAGCCCGTGCTGGCGGAATGTCAATGGTGGATGCAGAATATTCAGGAAACTTCTCATATCTTCGTCAAAGCTCCCGAGATATTTATATCAGCGGATGCGAGCGATGCCGGTTGGGGAGCTCAAATGAAAGACGGGACCCTGAAGGGAACCTGGTCAGCAGAACAGAGACAGTGAGGGGAAAAACCGTCACTATCCAATCAGACAACCGCACAGTTGTATCGTATATAAAGAACCAAGGCGGGATGAAGTCAGCGCGGTTATTGAAGATGACATACGTACTATTGAATCTAGCGCGGAAATGGAAAATGGTACTTATTGCCCAGTACATCCCGGGAGCATACAACTGTATTGCAGACAGTCTATCGAGAAACAGGCCTCTACCAGACTGGCATCTGCTACCGAGCCTATCAAGCAGTATATTTCAGAAGTGGGGGACGCCAGAAATAGACCTGTTTGCGACCTATCAATCGAAGGTGGTGGAACGCTATGTGTCGAGGGACATGAAGGATCAACAAGCGGAGTTCACGGACGCGTTCAGCAGAGTTTGGCGCTATCACCTAGCATGAATATTTCCTCCCCCCAGCCTGATACCGAGGGTGCTAAACCATTTGAACTCGGCAGAAGGGACATATATCCTAATCACTCCAAAATGGGACAAAGTCTTCTGGAGAACAGATGTAAAAGCCCGAGCAATTTCTCCCCCGCTTCAGTTAACGAACCTTCACGTGCACTTTATCGATGCCCAAACGAGAAAACCCCTACCACAGGCGGGAAAACTTCGCTTGGAGGCCTGGAGGGTACAGGGTGGTCAGACCTGATTGGTACATGGTCCAACGAAGACAGGCTTCTGCTCGAAAAGTCATGGCGAAGATCTTCATTAAAAACATACGCTTCACCATGGAAGGAAAGGCTTGCCTGGACCAAAGGCAAGAATGTATCAGCAAACGACCCCGATCCAAGAGTATTATCCCAATATCTCGCCCACTTATTCCGTGTCAAGAAATTCGCAGCGAGAACAATTAAGCTACACAAGTCAGTGATAGCCACGTTTGCCGACCCCAGCAGGAGTGAAGGAATCTCTAGCCACCCTCTTATCAAAAGGATGCTCAAGGCCATTGAGACCACCAAACCACTTTTAAGCAGAAGCATATGGGACGTAAATAGTTTGATAACGTGGATGAAGTTTGATGTGGTAAACAGGAAAAGCATTTTCGAGGTATCCCGGAGACTGGCCCTCATACATCCGGTAGAAGAATACATGATTTAACTCTTTTGAAAATCGATGACGAATCCATGGTGGTAGAAGATGACGCTATATCATTTTGGCCGGGGTATGGTTCCAAAACGGACACCAGCCGTTATAGGCAGTCTGGTTGGAAGCTTTTGAAGCAATCTGATCCGGACCTGGATCCGGTGAGTTGGTCAAAATCCCTGATAGAGGATTCAAGTTGCCGAAGAGAAGCACGGGATGACCTGGCTAACGTTTTCATAACAACTCGGGGAAAAGTGGCTCCAGCGTCGAGAGCAGCCATTGCAGGGTGGATAAAAACAGCATTCTCGAGAGCCGGAATAAAGTATGCTCCGGGCAGTATAAGATCCGTGGTCTCTTCATCACGCTTCGATAATGAGATTCTTCTGGATATCATCCTGGAAAACGGAAATTGGAAGGGACAAGAAAACTTCTTCAGGCATTACTATAAAAAGATTGATCGGCCTGCACATTGCCCCTCACAGAATGGCATCTGTGAGTCGCCTTTTCTTCCCATCTAATGGTTTTGTTTTTCTTTTGAAAAAACGTAATGTTGTTTGCCAAGAATCTTAGGATAGAGTTTAAAGTAGATTATATACTTTTATAATGAAAATAAATGAATAATCACAGTACGCTACCACGTCGTCAGAACCTAAACACTTCTCATAAGGGTCAAGCCGACGGCACAGGACTAAAATACACAGCATTTTTCCCCCGAAGGGTAAAAAACGACTTATTTTAGGCCTTGCCTAGGCTTGACCCCAGTAAGCCCTCGACGACTTACTTAGAAGAGGTACTGAGGAAAGATTCTTCCCTGTCGAACGGGCGCGCGGTGGCCCTACTGAACGGACGTGGAAGGGGGAAATCACGAGGAATAAGGACGCGATGCGCACTGGCAAGGGTATGATAAGAAACGTAATCTCCATAAGGGTCAAGCCTAGGCAAGGCCTAAAATAAGTCGTTTTTTACCCTTCAGGGGAAAAACGCTGTAGTGCCTCTAACAACACTCATAAACTCAAGCTCCAACTCAGGAATTTTTCCCAATTGCCTCAAACTTACGAAATTGATACCTATTTTCAAAAAGGGGAATAAAAACAATCCAGATCATCATCGACCTATATCCATGATACCCATTATAGAAAAAATAATTGAAAAAATCCGGAAGATTCCTTCAATGCACTTCTTAGAAAAATATTCTCTAATTCACAAGTGTCAGTTTGGCTTCAGAGAGAAATTCTCAACTCTTGATGCTGTTTTTACAATTGTGAGAGATATAGTCGATGGGCTTGAAAAATCTGAATTACCGTCGGTTACATTTATGTATCTCAGTAAAGCGTTTGATTGCATTAATCATGATCTATTGATACAAAGCTCGAATTCTATGGAATGAGAGGATTACCGTTGAACTTATTGAGATCATATTTGTCTCTCAGAAAACAGTGTGTTACTGATGGTAAAATCATATCCAAATTTCAGGTAATAAAAATGGGGTACCCCAAGGATCTGTGCTGGGGCCACTTCTTTTTGTTGTTTATATCAATGATATGTTCTTCTATTTATTTCCCAATAAAGTTGTTATGTATGCAGATGACGCTACAATTGTGTCGAAAGGCAGAGATCTCATCTCTGTCAAAACAAGGACAGAACATACAGAAATCTACGCAGAATCATGTTATAATTGTAACTTTCTCAAGCTGAACCGAAATAAAACCCAAGAACTGACGTTTTCTTCAGGACAATCTTCAGGAACCACAGAATCAGTCGAACTCCTAGGAGTGAAAATCGATAGCGACCTTAGTTGGATACCTCACATAGAGAGAATAAGTGAAAAGATATCAAGCTATCTCTACCTACTTTGTCAACTGAAGAAATATGCAAGCCTCGGAACACTAATCAACACATACTTTGCTATTATTCACTCACATATAACTCACGCTATTATTTTATGGGGTCAATATTCGAATGCCAAAAAACTTTTCATTTTACAAAAGAAGGCTGTCAGGATAATCACAGGTGAAAATTATCGGAGTCATTGTAAGCCATTGTTCAAGCAGCTGGGTATTCTTTCTCTTCCATCAGCTTTTATTTATCAGTCCTTACTACAAATCCATGAAAACAAAGATTTATATATGACACATGCTGACTATCATGATTATGCAACAAGAAACAAAAATCTACTTGTGGTACACAGATATCTCCTCGATAAATCTAAAAAAATTCACTCGATATCAAATTATTCAACAAAATTCCACAAACAATAAAATAACTTCATTTCCAAAAATTTGAATCAACAATCAAGAAACATCTGCTCTGCCATTGCTTCTATTCAGTTGAGGAATAAATGAATGCAGAAAGTCCCCAAGCATACCATGTATAATTTTTATCTTGTTTCATCTTCATCCTGTTTTGTTTATTTTTGTGTTGACTGGAATGTACTCACTAACTAGGTAAGCAATATAATCGCTTTTGAATGTTTGTTCACATCGAAATGTTTGTTATTATTTCACTTCATATGTTACAATTATTTCATCTATATGACGTCTGGACTTGCTACAAATGTATAACTACTATACGTGACGTAGTCAAATAAATCTCTCTCTCTCTATTCACAAATGATGAAAATAAGAAAGTTCGCAGGTGTATTCAGGTGATTTTAGAGACGCACTGTAGCACGATGAAAAATGAACGGAGATGCGAAGTGAGCATATCAAATACATACATAATGAAATGATGGGCGAGGTGAATTGAACGAAGAAAAAGATCCGATGAAGAAAAAAATGTTACAATGATTTTGATTTGAGATAATTTGGGAATTATCATGACAAAAACCGAAAGAATGAGGCCGCACTTCATTCATGTGCCTCGTATAGATGGGGTGCACTTTCATAGATTGAAACCGGTGTTATACGATTTCCGGCGGAAATATGCTTTCCACCAAAATGTACGTATCAAAAACCTACAAGCTTTGAATTTATAAGTTTTAGGCATAACATCAATTTTATATATGACTGATCATTCTTATTTTCTATCCGAAAATGTTTCCAATAAACACATTTCTTCCGTTGCTTTTCCTATGAAAATAATATTCTTTACACCATCTTCAAGTTGGTGTTTCAAAAACAGGAAAATGCACCCCGAGCAGTTTTACAAATCAGTCACGGTATAACTCACATTGTCTTTATTGTTGACTCGAAACCTGTTACAAAAACTTATAAGATCGAAGAACTGAACTGAAACCATAGAATATGAACAATTGAGTTGAAGTTGGAATGGAAAACAAAATAAGATAAAACTAACTTTCGAACTTTGAGAATAAATCGGCGGAAGTAAAGTGAAGAAAAATTCGCCATCAAACCTGCCCAGAACGAACCACGCCTCTGGTTGAGATACGTAGACTACATAATGATGCATAATTGGACGCCACGTTAGATCTACATTAGAATTCACATGGGAAAATAAATCCTGAGCAAACTACCGCTCCTCGATGTGGTGGTAAAGATAACCAGAGGATTATGGGAAACAACGGTCTACAGCAAAACAAAACATACTGAACAATACCTGAATGAGTAATAAAACCACCATCAATCTACGAAGACTCTGACTGATCGGGCAGTCAGTCTCTGGAAGAAACCAAACAACATTAAAAAGGATCTCTAGAAAATCCGCGACTGATTGATAAGTACTCATTATTTTTTGAAAAATTCGTTTTTATCACAAACATTATACACATATTATGGTTTACTGAACCGCGACACGTGTTTCGCTATACAATAGCTTCCTCAAGCAGGAACTGCAAACTTATTCTATCACTGTTACATTTCGAATTTATACAACATTATGTCCGACGGTCAATAAGAATAATAATAGTCCGATACCTCATTAATAAGATGAGAAAAAATTTCAAACATCGTTGTAGTTCTTCTTCTGATAAAGGTACAAAACAACCCTCCACTGGAATGAAGGTTATATTTATATTCCGTTTTCTCTCGTCTGTCATCTAGGATTCAATGATAAAATTGTATTCATATTCGACATAAAAATTAAAAAAGAAATAGTCAAGAAATGATGAATTCATAAATCAGGAAGTGGCCAGAAAAATTGGGAGAATATCGTCGATTTCGAAAAAATCTCGTGAGGAGAACCCTAGGAGCATGTAATTACTTATCAGCCAGATTTGTGAGAAAGCACTGTTTTGAAATCAGTAACAACAATGGGAGTTCCCTCCCTCCCACACATAATAATTTATTTGCAGATAATAAAATATGAGAAATTACCTGTATTTCCGATTTCGGTAATTTGCTGTTCTCTATGACTGTATTCGGGCATCTTTCACTGAACTTTGCCAACACTGCAGATCCATATTCGAATTCGAATTGACCAGTTGGGTGATACAGATTACTGGTTGTACTGTCTTTCTCAGATTCGAGAGTCAACATAAATTTTTTGAATGCTTTTTGCGTTTGGGCCTCAGGGTTCACTTGTAAAGATACTGAAATGAAAAAATCACGTCGGTGATGAATATTATTATCATTCAAATATATTTATATATATATATATATATACCGGGTGTCCCACATTTTATGTGACAGGCAATATCTGGTTTGTTGAAGGAGATACTCAAAAATGTTTCCCACAAAAGTTTCAGGAGTTCATGAGAGCTTTATTTTGATATAATTTTCAAATAAACAGGGTGTTTGGTGTAGGTGCTACAGACCTAAATTCCATTTTTTCAAATAGAACGCCCTGTATATCATTACATATTCAGATGCTACGTTAAATTCTGATATCATTTCATGTTTGGTTTTTGAAATTAATAATATATATATATATATATATATATATATATATATATATATATATATATATATATATATATATATATATATATATATATATATATATATATATATATATATATTGTCTCATCTTCAACAATGTCCCATCAATTCATCTCGAACATCAATGTTACCATCCTCAATTAAGATGTAAGTCATTAGTATTTTATTTGATATTTTGGATTTACTTTACAACTTTTTTATACATTATTGTAGTTTCCCTGATGATGGAAATAAAATTTTCCGAAAGCTTGGACTAACTTAAAAGAGTACTCCTTCACTTGCTGAAACACCCCACTATCCACTAGTTTTATTTTATATATATATAAGTTCCAGTTGATCCGCGTCTGGAATGATTTACTTGTCTACGTTTCGGCTCCCATTTCGGAGCCATTTTCAAGACTTAGTGACCTTGCGTCTAGGTCTGAGTTTTCTTACTAGCTGGCTATCATCACTGGAGATCGAGGATTGAAGGTTGGTGGGATTTAAGGGTTCATTAGTAATTATGGCAGGATCAGGGATCGGACGGTCGATGGCAGGTTCGAACGGATTAGTTCCCAAGTCGGAGTAAATAGAAGTATGTCGAACCAAGAGTGGTTTCCAGGTATTGGGGAGTCTTTGAGAATCGTCGCGTTTATTGAGGCAGTTGGGACGTTTTTCGATTTCAATGGCTTCACGGGTAACTCTGGTTGGAGGGTTTTGGCTGTGGCAATGGTTTTGGTGTTTTTGAAATCTATTTTGTGGCCTGTTTCTAAATGATGTTGGAATAATGCTGAGTTTGTGTCAGAATTACGGACTGCTAGTTCGTGTTCATATGCTCTACAGGACACTCGTCGGTTGGTCTGGCCGATGTATGTTCTGGGACACAAAGACACAATCCCCAATGAAACCCAAGGAATATATGAAATACCATGCTCTAACTGACCATATGTTTTACCTATATCCTATATCTAAGCAATTCAGATCAGGAAGTGTCCCACATACAGAAGTTTTCACTTGTAGAAACATTCTTGATCCGAATTATTACTTTCTCGCATTCGACTACTTACCCGAAATCAGCTTTCTCGGATAACGGTGTCGCCGTGCGGAAAAGGTACTGTCTCCGTACTAGTTAGGATAATAACATGATAACTAATAGTACGTCATTCCATTTAGCTTGTCGAAACATTTTTTGTTTCTGCACTATATTAGATGCAAAAATTGTGGTATGTTATGAGTTGAAAGTATCAATATAGTTTTGCTGTTTGTCACTAGATATATATTCAAATGATAGATTTCCGAATTCGAATGATTTGGCAAGGTAATGCCAAGTAATGAGCGCCTTAACAGGAATCGCGTTATGTAAAGTAATTTGAGTACAAAGCAGGAAACTTCGGAATTGAGTTTGGAATTGCAGATTTGAAAAACTGATGGCACAGAAATAATCGAAGTGTGACTGAGTAGAAATGAATAAATGGAAAATGGCAGTTTCATCAAAAACCAAAAATCTAAAATTTGAAGAATGATCTGGTAATGGATTTGAAGAATGAAAAGTGAATATCTAGAATGTTTACCTCTTTCAATGAAGTCAATACAAACATCCACAGCAGCACTACGGAATTCCGCTAGTCATTTCCATAAATCAGGTAAAAATCACACTGAGCATATTTTCTGTGACATGTCAGTAACGATATTCTGAGTGACCATAACATGAGGTAAGATATGATTTGTGAAACATATCAGTTATAAGTTTCAATTCTTTTTTTCTGGGCAATTGTTTTCTCGTAAACTCCCTTTCAGTTTATGAAGGTATGATATTGTTCAGATTCAACATAATGAAAAAACTCAACTCAAGAAATCAAAACTTATTAATGGTGAGGATCTCAGAGAATTCTCCAATGATTTTTTATTATGTTGACTGCTTTTGATGATGAATACGTAGTATCGTCATCGATCATAACTAACAGCAGACATTTGAACCAAAGTTGAAAATTGGTTGGAATATTTCAATACAGGAAAGAATTTATCAGGTTGAATTAATATTCATTTGATTGGACTATTCTTCAATCTGAGAACCGCTGACAATAATTGTCCAATCAACCGTTCAGTAAGTCTACTACTATTAATTCACACGTAGAATGGGCAAATAACATGACTTTCAATAAACTGAAAGTACAACATGCGTTAAAAAATATCAAATGAAAAAAATTGAAATTCATACTTGAGTCGTCTCCACAGAAGCGATGTTTTTCTTATTATATTTCTGAGGTATACTCCCATCATCGGTATGATAACACAAAGAACCAGAGGAAGTTGTAGAACTTATGCAATAAGCTTGAACATTGAGTCCTGATAAAAAAATGCTCAAGTTGTAGGGGTTATCAGGAACTAATATTTTAACTTTTTTAATATGTTCTACACCTTCTTTTGTCCTTTGTATTACCATTCTGAGGATGAAAGTATATACCCCCGAAACATGTCTGAAATGACTTTTAATCAATAAATGGCACCACGTCTGTCGAGACGACTCTGAGTATTCCTTACTGCTATTCCTACTTCACCAAAATTGAAAATAATTTTTTACAACAAGTATGCAGAAAAATGCCTACCAGAGTATGCAGCAGAATACAAAACAAACTTCAAAATTTAGAGTCAAATCAGTACGAATTTTCGATTCTGAACTTGGAATCTAATAGTATTGAGAGGTTTATGTCGGAATTTAATAAATTTCCAAGTCTGAAGTCGGAATTCAATACAATTCAAAATTAGAAATTTATAATTTGAGTTTGACGTCGGAATTCAATAAAATTACAAATTTGAAGTTGAAAATTGATATATGGTGGTCACAACTTGTCTCATATAACTACGACTTCGATTTCGGAATTTTGTAAAATTCCGACCTCAAATTTGAAGTCCGACTTTTAAATCGAAATTGAATAAAATACAAATTTCGAACCTGGACGTCACTCTATGTGTGGCCCTTCTATGCCTCTGTAAATCAAAAACAATTCAACATGTGTTTTTATTGCAAATATTGAGACGATATCTATATTCATTCAAATCAATCACTGTTACACCACAGTATCAAGAGAAAAAAAGTTGACTGATTACTAATTATATATTTCTTGAATTACGGTGTATTTATTCGATTGAGATTTACATATAAAACGAATAAATAAAATAGTGGTGGAAGATTCCGAATAATCTGATTCCAAATTTCTCCATTCCATAACCTTTGACACTCCAATTGTTCTAAAATTGTTTTGTTCTAAAATTGTTTGTTTTCGTTAACCAGCTGACGAACGTCAACCCTCAGAAGTCGAAACTTGTGCGAGCAATGGATCAACGAGGCCTTACCTTTTAACGTGCGATTACCCAGCACGGTGGCCCGGCGAGGATTCGAACCCCGGCCTTCCGCTTGATAGGCAGATATGCTAACCACTACACTACCGAGACCACAATGATCGGATATACTATGTGAGTATGAATATAAAACCAGAAAAAGGCTTTCGCCTTCAGCAAATGAAGGAAGAAGAGCTAACTATTTTTATCATTTCCATGTCCGTTGATAGCGTCGCCTGAATGTAAGAACTAGGTAGCTCCAAATTGTTCAACTTCTAATTAAACACGATTGCATAGAGTCGAGAACAAGCCGAATAATGTAATAATTGGATAAGTCACTATGTGAGTCATTTGATCGAAATCGATTGCTTCCAGATCATTTCTAGACCTACTTAATTATGTTTTTGCTAATAACTCAAAACAGTGCAAAACGAGTTACCCAGTTCTTATACATTCAGGCGGCGATATAACAACTGTTGAGCTTTCATTGAAACGTAGGAAAGAAAATGATATTTTCACAAAAAAATCGATTCAAGTTCTAACAAAGTTCTTGGCAAAAAAAAAGCAACTATCACTTTTCATTCTCTCTCGATTACGTTTTATTAAAACAATGAATATGAGCTATATTGAGGTGGATTGAATTACAAAAGTTGCCGATGAGATCAGGTTTTCCATGGAATACGTCAAATTTTAAGCAATGAAAAAAATCTATTATTTAATTCAATTGTACTTGTCAAATGGAAATTCTGAATGAAATCAAATATTTTGGGTATGTCTATTTTTCAACCCCAAAAAACTCATAGAATCTTTTGAATGCTCACATAGATATTTTTCGAATTGGTTAGATGTTTCCATCTCCATCCATATTGCAATAGAAAACATTGAAAAATCTTTATATTTCCGGTTTATATTAATTTTTCATCATGCTACATTATTTGCATTGAACCTTCCGTCTTCATCTCGATAATGAATTTCTTCTATGGAAAGGTATTATAATTAGAACTGCGGAAATATCTGAATATTTATTTCGATAATTTTCCCACGAAATACTAGGAACTAGTTTTTTGATGTTGAAAAATAAAGGGAATACGAAACTGGGAATAAAGCCTGGAAACAAAATTTTGACAACAAATTCCAAGTCTTCCAAAGCACACTCCCATAAAGAGGTTCCGTTACGAGGTAGTGGATTGTGAAAACCATAATTTTATTCGAAATGAAGAAAATCGATGAGCTTCTGTGAGGTATTCGGTCTAAATACTTAATACTTTCATAGAAACACACACACACACACATTCATTACATCAAATCGATATACCAAATTTGTAACATACATTCGAAATAAAAACGAAAACACAGGGAAATGAGTTTCGCTAACTGACAAATAGTATACCTCTGAAAGACATGATTTGGCAGAATTTTTAAAACACTTGATACCCTCACGATGAAATCCACTGAGACACTGAAATTGATCGTGTTCCTGGTCAGCCCTTCGATGTGGCAGCATTGACGGGCTGACCAAGACCCTCGTATAACTGTGGGCTGACCAACAGCATGGGGCTGAAAAAAAAGTGACGAATATGTAAAATTTTCATCTTCAGAAAGTATCTACACCTCTGAGGGGCCTATCAATGAATTCATATCACCGAAGAGTATTTCTAGAAGTTTACACCAAAATATCTTCGGAAAGTGCTGGGTGGACAATACACAAATATATATATATATATATATATATATATATATATATAGATGTCTGTTAAGTTGTCACCTCTGTTAAGTTGGGTAGGCGACCTGACCTCCGGGTCAAGGGGCTGTCTGAATGATATAAAATTTGTGAATATATGATGAAGGGAAAGTCCAGAATCTGATAATCAAAAGAGGGGTAAAGATTTATTATTTCGAATTTTGGTAGGAACCGAGAAGGCGTTGTTTCCTCATCATATATAGGCATATACTTGAGATATCTTCTCCGTTGTCACCTCCTACATTGTTGCCACGTTTCGGAGGACACAACGTAGAGTAGGTCTCTAGATCATACAATATAATATAAAATTCTGAGCGAACTCACATAATCCAGTCTATGACCATTTTCGTGTGTATTTATTCCTTACAGCTGCGATTCGCATGAAAATTTGGATTTATTCTCTTCTTACCCTCTATTTCAAAATCTACCCTGTGCCGAGGGTTGCTTTTTCCCTGGGGGTGGATGCCACCCCTCCTGGGAAGAGGGTGAAAACATTTTCTTTGAAAATAAATCCGAAATTTTTCGACTTATTCGCGAGTGAAATTGTCAGTTTTCGGGCAAGAAAAAACACGTTCTTAGATTTTTTTGCCAATAACTAAAAAAATGAATCGTTTTTCAAGTCCTTTGAAAAACCTTCATTTTCATTTTTCAGAGAATAATGTCGATTCCTATTTTTTCGTTGAAAAAAATAGTCAAAATCTCACCCTCTCTTTCACCCCTTTTGAAAAAAAACGTTGCCACTTCACATTTCACTTTATTAATGTTCTTATGATACGTTCTATGTGTTTGATCAGTTGAAAGTAATGAGGGAAAATCATTTTCGTTGTTTAACAAAAAATCTCCCTTTTTTCAAAATAACTCAAAAACTATTAATGACACGCAGAATTTTGTATAGTTCAATAGAAGATGATTTTCTCTCTTCAAGCTCAATTTTTTTCAAACATAAGTACTTTCAACTGGTCAAACACTCAGAACGTATGGAAAGAAAAAATAGGAAGGGAAGGTGTATCTGACTCCGAACTATTTCCAGACAATTTTGTGGTATATCGGAAGGACAGAAGCTATGGTGTGCGTGGTGGCGGTGTTTTGCTTGCCATCAATAATGATTATTATAATTCAGAACTGTGTGATATTGAATCTCCCATTCAATCTGTAGACATTTTATGTGCTGAAATATTCACTTCTGTTCAAATGCCAATTCATGTAATTATAGTATATATCCCACCTGGAACAAAATCTGCAGAATACGATGTGATATTTGACTATTTAGAAAATATTGATTATATAAACAATTCCATAATATTGGGCGATTTTGATATAGCAGAATTACAAACTTATTTTGAAACTTACGAGGCATCCAACTTAGTCATGAGATACAATACTTTTATTGGATTCTGTAATCTTCATCAAAATAACTCAATCAGAAATGGAAACGGTAGAATTCTTGATGTAGTGCTAGCTTCGGAGAACACAGAGTGTGAAGTTATGCCCGAGTCCGACCCATTAGTATCGAATGACATTCACCACCCAAGTTTGATTGTGAATTTGGCCATCGATTGCGGGGAAAAAGTTTTTCCTTCTCGTTCCAAACGACTCAATTTTCGAAAAATTGACCATATTAAATTCACTACTTTGATCAACACGACTAACTGGAGCTTCTTGAAAATACTTTCTGATGTTGATGACATTTGTGAGAAGTTCGTTGCTAAAATTCAAGATATTCTCATTCAATGTACACCTATCAAGCAGAAAGTGTTCCATAAATACCCTTCTTGGTATACCAGAAACCTAATAAACAATTTGAGAAAAAAGCACCATTATCATCATATGTTCAAAAAACGAAAATTTCTCTATCACCTTGAACGATACAGAACCATACTGCATACTCTAATTTTATAAAAAATTCCGAAAATAATCTTGGTACAAACCCCCGCGTGTTCTGGTCATATTCAAATTCGAAAACGAAAAAATCTTGCATTCCTGGGCTAATGCAGATAGATGATGTAAAACTAGATACACCACAATCCATTGTTGATGCTTTCGCACAACAATTCAGCAGCGCGTAAGTACCTGACGGAAATAATGTCAACTCAGGCGATAAAACTGGAATAAATTATGGGTGTGGTCTATCCATTAAAAATATATATCTCAATATTAAATTATCGAGGCGGCAAAAAAACTTAAAAAACAAATTCACAGACAATACACTTGCTAATCTCGTGAAAAAATATTTAACTATTCTCTGCGATCCTATACACACTTTTTTCAATCTCATCCTGAAAACAAATAAATTTCCCAAAATTTGGAAACTATCTCGTATATGTCCTGTGTTCAAATCCGGAAAAATTATTAACATAAAAAACTACAGACCCATTGCCATCACATCAGTATTTTCCAAACTAATCGAGATAATTCTTTTTGAAATGATCTATTCACATGTCAGTCGTTCTTTATCGAAACAACAGCATGGTTTCATGGAGTGTAAAAGCACTTCCTCAAATCTTTGCACTTTTACACAATATATATCTAATTTTTTAGACAAACGTAATCAAATAGATGTGCTGTATACAGACTTCCGTAAAGCATTTGATAAAGAAAAATTAAACGAATTCGTCATATCTGCGGATATTCAAATATTACTGAAATCATATTTGAGTGACAGGCAGCTATATGTTGAGTATGAGGATGTGAAATCATTTAGCTTTGCTGCCCTATCAGGTGTCCCCCAAGGTTCAAACCTAGGGCCGCTCCTTTTTCTGTTATTTATCTGTGCTTATGATATAAGCACTACCATAGATTCGGAGTCACTTCTTTCTGCTGATGATATGAAACTGTATAGAGAAATCATAGACTCTTCCGATTGCGTTGCTTTACAGAATGATCTAGACCCCATATCAGATTGGTATGCTATCAACAACTTACCTCCCAATATCGAGAAGTGTAAAGTTATGATATTTTCAAGGAAAATTTCCCAGGTCACCTATAACTTTACTATCGAGGGCAGATCATTAAAAAGAGTGAACCTATGTAAGGATTTGGGAATCTGGTTTGACAGCAAATTAACATTCACGCAACATATAGATAAAATAGTACACAATGCCACTAGAACGTTGGGATTTCTTACACGAAACAGTAAAGAATTCACCAATTTGAGAGCTATCAAGTCAGTTTATTTTTGCTTAGTGCGTAGCAAATTGGAATACTGCAGTACAGTATGGAATCCAAGTTCTGTCAAATATATATCAGCAATAAAAATTGTACAAAGAAAGTTCCTGAAATTCTTATACTTCATGAAACACAAAGTTTACCCTGAACATCATCATGACTATAACTCCCTCCTGATGGAATTTGAAGTAGTGAGTCTAAGAAAACGAAGGGAAATAGCAGATATCATATTCGCCTATGAATTAAAAAACAATCAGATTGACTCATCGTCACTGTTGTCCCTCCTGAATTTCAACATACCACGTACTACATCAAGGTCAAACCTTGTTTTCCGTTTGGAGGTGCCAAATTCACAACATCACTTTCATAGCCCTATCTCTTCAATGTGCAGAAGTGTTAATAGTATACCCTCTGAAGACATATTCTTTCAGAACATGCGTGAATTCAAAAAACAATTAAATGCCTTGCTATACCTAACTAGTGTTCGTGTGAGTGTGTATATTTATATATGTAAATATACGCGTATATATGTATTATTTTTGATTACACTGTTCATATTCTCACATATCATAATATTGCTTATATAAAAATAGCCACCTAGTTGTTATTATTAGTATAATTAATTGTTATTGTTGAATACTCCTGTAATCGGGCTTCAGGCCTGTTGGATGTATTATGCCTGAATGAATAAATAAACAATTCTCCTCATACCTCGATTAGTTTTGATATTACGAACTTCCATGAGAAATAAAAATTGAGGCCTTTCAAAAGACTTCAAAATGGGTTCAATGAGATTTTCCCGAAAAATGTATTGGTTCTTGGTCATTGTACGTAGAAACTTTTCATTCTGGCAATACCAATCATTTTTCAACAAGCAATAATTTCGTTTGTATTTATCATGAATACACGATTACCTTTGTGAAACCTAGAGTATTGCTCACCTCAGGTTTTTCGATTGATTGCATATTTCTCAAGTTATTCGCAAAAATGAATCTGAAAAAAACTTCATGAAAGAAAAGTTGCTTTGAATCAGTCAATATATCGATAACCGCACTTATTTTCGAAGAAAATGTTTCACCCCAAGAAGGGGTGGCATCCACCACAGGGCAGATTTTGAAATAGAGGGGAAGTATGAACTGAATCCAAATTTTTCTACAAATTGGTACTGTATGGGATAAAAACACAGTTTACACATTTTTTTACCATCATAGACTGGAGTAATAGGTGGAATATTTGAATTAGGTTTTCGATCAATCTGCATGGTATTTTCTTAGAGTTCCAACTAGTAATATCTGAAAATAAAATTAGGATTTCAATGAAATATTGAAAAAAAAACGAAGAGTTTCTGTGTATTCGATTTCATTGCTCAGGTAGAATAATGATGTCTCTGCAGGTTTTTGGAGATATCTGGAAAACTTTTCCCATTTCGAAACACGATTATTTCATTCATTTCATAATTCAACAAACTATGACTGGCTTCTTCATTTGGAGAATTGATCAGCGATGGATCCATTGTTCCTGTGGAACTGTTCTATGATTTCACTCTCTCGATTTGGATTATGAAATATTCTTGATGAAATAACATAGGTAAGATGTTGATTTAGAATATGGTTGATCACAAGATCAATCAAAGATAAGGAATTGGGTGTTATTGGTGACGAATCCTCCCTGTGATAATATAATGAGCGAATTTTTAATAGCGTGTATATCCTGGAATATTCTCAACCGAATGTAATGTGTGGAAGATTTCGCTCTGATAATTGTATTTTCAATTTTTGAAGGTGACATTGCCTCCTAAGTCAGTTCTATATCTTTATTTTATTCAGATATGCAAGTTATTGAAGTTGAAACGAATTTTATCGAAACGTTGTATCCTCTGGAATACACGTATGAGATTCTGAAAACTTGATATGAGATTTCGCAGAAAACAATATATTTCAACCACTAGCTCTTGAAAAAATATATTCATCAAAAATACTTCGGTTCTAAACCCTACAGATATCAAATTATTTCTATACTGATTCGACACAATTTTCTCTATCTACCTCAGGTATGCATTCTTTTGATGAGAAAACTATGGTTGAACTAGTTTTTGTCGGATGCATCATGTGAACTGTCATAAAATCAATAATGAATTCTAAATGTCCCAGTGACTCTTTCGTAATTTCCTTCCGTCAGTATATCTTTAATGGAATGCTCTCAGCTATCATAAGAAGATACATTGGAATATTATTCTTTTCTGAATTTACAAAAACTGCTATGAGTGCATCAAGTATTTAAGACTGAAGTAGAAAAAATGAAACGTATGAAATCTCATTGTTGACTGGAGTATTCCCAACTGACCAGTAACTTTTTGTTTATTAAAATGAATATGTATGTTTGTTTCTTTGTTTGTATGTCTCTAGTAGACTCGAAAACTGCCGAATTCGATTGTCTGAAATTTATGGAATATTTTCGAGAAAGGTTGGTTGGGTGGCGGGATTTTTTTTAACAATTGTTTTCTTGCCGGCGTTTCGATTTCGATAAAATTATCCTTCGGGGCTCTGTAACAATGAATTTTCATAAATATACCTCCCACAAAACTTTTATGATTATCATCATTTCTATTTTACGAGAAATGATGAAATCCTAATAAAATTACTCGCAGAAAAAAAAGTTTTTTCTTGTTTCATCATACATATCAGACACATGATAAAAAAACATTGCAACAACAAAATTTTCATAGACAAACAACCAACACAAACAACATGAAACAAACGAATAACTTCATGTATGATTTCTATAACGTGGTGTTTGTTTTTATCAATGACAGAAAGAATGGGACTAAAAATGGGGGAAATTATTTAGGTATTTTACGGATCAAGTTGAAATGTGCGGTATTCAGGCCATCGACATCCCTTCTCGTGTTGACACTATCGTGTTTGAGAAATCGAGGATATGCATCATCTCGCTAAGAAGTCGTTGGGATGAAATAAATATGGTTGAACATCTAGAATAGTTGGATGATCAAAATCAATCATGTGTCTATGCTGCCCTTATATTCTATGAGGGCTGTGCGGTTTTTCATATTTATTTTCTTAGAGTGTCTCAAGTGTTCTGAAATTCGTATTTCAAGATACCGTCCTGTTTGACCCACAGGTCAAACAGGTTGGATTGTATGTCTTGTAGTGTTTAATTTTTTTATTTTGAGAAAGAGTGCTTTCCAACTGTATTTTCATTTGAGGAAGCCACTCTCATTTGTTCGTTACTGAGTAGCATTCCAAGTTTTTCAAATGAATTTTCTATGAATGAATGATTCAGCGTTATCGGATAGATGAAGCCATTCATTTGTTTCATGTCGTTTATGTTGGTTGTTTGTCCCAAAAAAAAATGTTGTTGAGTTTTTTTTTATTTTCAATTATGTATATGAGTGATATGTCCGTTTGTTTTTGAAATGTTTATGAGGTTAAAACGAAAAAAAATACTTTTTCGGTGGGTATTTTGATAGACAATTCATCATTTCTTCGTTAAATTGAAACTTTAATTGTGGGAGGTATATTTATAGAAATTCATTGCTACAAAGCCTAGATAAAACTTATTGAATTCGAAACGTCAGCAAGGAAACAATTGATTTTTTTTATAAAAATTGATCTCATTACCCATATGTTCGACAGATTTTGAGGATTTTTGAAGTACTCCGAGCCGTTTTCATCAAGATGGCTGATCCAAGATGGCGAACGAGTTCCGTAATTATGGTTCGATTCGATTCAAAATTGGAACGGAACGGAAAGGCATGCGTTGCAATGAATATGAAGGAAAAAAATTCATTAATATAATCACCGGCTCTGGAAACCGAAATAAAATCGGACCCTCATCATATAGCTTGGCAGCCATATTGATCACTATCATTACTCAAAGAAACATTCATGATACAATTCATGAAACTTCTTTTAAAATGATTTTTGAATGATAAATATCTTTCATACGTTCACCATTCAAAAAACGGACTGAAGAAAATTAAATATTTTTCCTAGCCCCATAAAGATTTATGTCTGTATAAAGATTCCTTGAATGAAAAACGTGAGGGTGCATGCGCTTGTTGTATTATACATTGCAGGCACCCCACGTTTTTTGTTGAAGGAATCTGTATGGGAATTGAAAAAAGTCATTGATACTTTTCAGTCCGTCTTAAAAACATGGTATATTGAAAAATATCTAGTAAATGATAATTATTTTCTGCTTTTCAGTCTAGTGTCGGGTCTACGAAATCTTGCAATGATTAGAGTTTACCCCAAAAACTCCCACATACCAATTCTGAATGGAATCGAGCAATAATCACAAAATACGTCAGCCGTCTTGAATTCATGAATTAAAACAAAACATTCGTAGTCCCCGACCCCGAAAGCTTCCACACACAAATTTTGAATAGAATCGAACCATATTCACAAAAATCGGTCGCTATCATTGAGTAACAATTTCTTTTTACCCAGATACAAATTTCGTTATGCATTGTCAGCCACTTCTGAGCTATTGGCCAAATTTCTAGTATCTAGCTCATCGGGAAGTTTGAAATCGATCACAAAATTCCACTCGAATGATTATATGTAATGAAAAATGGTGATTGAATATCAGAGGATACTTTTGGAGAAATATGGCGTAATGAATTGACACCAGAATTATGAACACTTGACAAATTTCGAGTCGATAGGAAAACTAAAAGTGGGTCAAATATCACTTGCAATATTTCCCAGGTAACAGGTCAAAAAAAAGCAAGTCAAGATCCGTATTTTGGTGCTGTCATCTCTATTTATGGTGAAACGGTGTTGATGTTTCCTGCATTGAAAATATTCTCGCGAGAGAACTTTCGACCTGGAACCAAGAGAATGCAATGTTGCCATTTTCGGAGGTGACAGCATACCCGCTGATTAACAGAGGTGACAGCGTCAAATATGTAAAATTAAATGTATGCGACGCTAGCGCCAGTGATATACGGTTGAACTAAAAACTTTTTGAGTGGGTAAAGAGGGGTCCTGATGACCTCCGGACATATTTTTGATATGATGATCCTTGGAACCTGTAGAGCCTATCTGCCCAAATATATATATATATATATATATATATATATATATATATATATATATATATTAAACTAGTGAATAGTGGGGAATGCAGCAATGTCACAAAAGAAAGACTCTTTTAAGTTGATCCAAGCTTTCGGAACTTTTTTTATTCCATCATCAGGGAACTACAAATAGATTACATTTATGTGAAAGATTTTACAATAAGTTGTCTTATCATACTTACACTTAGGTGAGGTTATATGACACGATGTTCAAAAGTAATCATTAATGGAGTGCTCATGGAATGAAGTTATATTATAAAACTGGGTTAGTAAATGATGTACACAGATGCACATTTACAAATTACACGTTAAAATTAATATTAAAACTCGTCACTCTGTGTCGACCATGTGGTCAGTCTTAGATTGTCAGGTTAATGTCTTCATGACAAGAATGAAAGTCATGAAGACATTAACCTGACAATCTAAGACTGACCACATGGTCGACACAGAGTGACGAGTTTTAATATTAATTTTAACGTGTAATTTGTAAATGTGCATCTGTGTACATCATTTACTAACCCAGTTTTATAATATAACTTCATTCCATGAGCACTCCATTAATGATTACTTTTGAACATCGTGTCATATAACCTCACCTAAGTGTAAGTATGATAAGACAACTTATTGTAAAATCTTTCACATAAATGTAATCTATTTGTAGTTCCCTGATGATGGAATAAAAAAAGTTCCGAAAGCTTGGATCAACTTAAAAGAGTCTTTCTTTTGTGACATTGCTGCATTCCCCACTATTCACTAGTTTAATCCCTAACTAGTCAGCAACGACTACCCTCTTCTATATATATATATATATATATATATATATATATATATATATATATATATATATATATATATATATATATATATATATATATATATATATATATATATATATATATATATATATATATATATATAGAACCAGTGGATAGTGGGGTGTTTCAGCAAGTAAAGGAGTACTGTTTTAAGTTAGTCCAAGCTTTCGGAAAATTTTATTTCCATCATCGGGGAAACTACAATAATATAAAAAAGTTGTAACGTAATTCTAAAATATTAATGGCTAATGACTTACATCTTATTTGAGGATGGTTACATTGATGTAAGAGATGAATTGATGGTACATTGTTGACGATGAAACATGATACATAATTGAAACTTGATTAAAATTTTTCAGGTTGAAATCTGGACATTGCTCTCACATGAGCATGTCAGTTATACTAATTGAAGTATGACATTGATTTGAAATTTGAAATATGAAGTTGACAATCGAGTTGTGGCTGAGGGCCTGGGGTATCAGTGTGTTACCAACTGAATTCTAGTTACTAATTTGGTACAAATTGAATTGAAGTATTACTAAATTTTGGCTACCTTGGATTTTGATTATGCAATTGAATTACTGAAACTATTGAGGATTAAACGACTTACCTGAAGGAAGTTCAATCCAAATTATACGAGGTTGGTCACATCCGAATAGATCACCTTGTAGTAGTACCTCTATGACTGAAATGCGCAAGTTGAAAGAAAGAATGATTCACGATGCCCCTATCTCACGAGTCCTCACCCGAATATCCGTCAATATACCTTGCGATGATATCGCCTTTTTGGGTCGGGATGACAGAAAAAATAATATATTGGATTTTTTTTTCTTTGAGATGGGTGGGTGTCTCTCTATTCGGATGTGACCAACCTCGTATAATTTGGATTGAACTTCCTTCAGGTAAGTCGTTTAATCCTCAATTATACTTCGGTTGGTCCCATCCGAATAGATCACCTTGTAGATGTTCAAAGAATTATTAAAAGGCGATCAAAATTTTATTCAGACTGATCTCATACTAATGAAGTAGTCTAAATGAACTGTTTATGTCATTTGATTCACCACTATAAACTAAGAATTTGATACAGACAGTATTTGAATGCTAATACAATATAATGTTGCAAAACTCAAATAACCAGAAAACTTACACTCGTTTAATGAAATTGCGGAGGTAATCCGCAAATGTACCATTTGTAATTACTGGTCTATGTAGAATTTACCAAAAGTATTTTATTTTTCGGACCAGCCTTCATTTGATCGTATGGTGTCCGTGCTCATATCGATTTGGTTGGCCGCAGAAATGGCAGCATGTCTTGTGCTGAGGTGTAGCTGGGTGATGAGGATTTTTATAAGTAAAAATGAGAAAAAAACCTAATTGAATGTGTGCGGTTTTTTAATTGATAATCGTGGATGTCATACACAATTCACGTTTCACCGTGGAAAATGGTGAAAAAAAATATACATGTTTGTATTTGTTGCTCTCTTGGTCTTCTGTGGATAATTTGGTTCTCGGCAGTGAAGAGACAAGCACGTCTGCCCCTCAAGCGGAAGACTCGGGTTCAACTTCCCATCGAGCTTCCGTGCTGGGACTCACACGCCAAGAGGCAAGAGGCCTCGTCAATACATTTTCTGCGGAAGATTCGACCTCTGAAGGGCGACACTCGTCAATCGGTAAACGATTTTCATTTTTTTTTTTTTATTTATTATTTTTTTTTTTTTTTGTACTGATCATACAATAAAAATGCTACTCATTCTGATTTTGAATCATATTTTTACGCTTTAGCAAGCTTTAGAGCAACCATAACAATAAGTTTGTGATATATTTTTCAAAATGAGGTTTTCCGATTTTTATAATTTGGTCAACACTTGGTAAGGGGGTCCCAGAATTTCTCATGTCGGAAAAAAAGTGGATCGTATTTTGAAAATACCCCTCTAACACATTTCCATTGTATCATAGTTACATGCATGAGATATCAGATTTCAAGCTGATCTTTGTAATTCTCTAGTACAATAATTTTTACCTAGCTGCACCCATGGGCGATCTACCTTATCCACATCTCCTTCACAAATATCCACCAATGAGACGAAAATAAATTGTATGGTTTCATCGTTTTTGCAATCAGTGATGCCATCAGAATCGCTAAAGGTTCACCCCTCAGTTTTTCTCCTGAAAAATGGATGCCAGACAAAATCGGTTCACCCAGGGAAAGATGGCACCACAGTGGATGTAGGTGCTTGAACGAAACTGAAAAAATTATATATTGTGGTTCAAAATACAATATAATGGAATTCAAAATTGATATCAATTTGTGGAAACCAAGTTTGGGACTGCGATAACAGAAACACAAAACATGTTACTTTGTCCCCTTCGATCATTTTCAATATTCTAGGAAAATGTGGAAGTGGTGATGATTGGGAAAACACAAATGTTTGTGTAAGACCAAGTTAATGTAATGCATCAGTTGCATAACTTATGGGGTTTGGCTGTAAAGATAAAAATGTTTTACCCTATGTGTTAGAGTAGTTAGTAAACAGATCAACTTCAGGTTATCGAAATTTTTGGTCCGCTCTTGGAAGGCGTATTCTCCACCAGAAAACTCAAGTTCCTGAATATCATTATGCTTAATTCTTCACACCACTTCCAAATATCACCAGCCAGTCCGTTGAGGTTTGGGTGCTTCATTCCAGACATCCGGTTGATCTGCGCGTTGACGGTGTTGTTGTCTCTATGCGACAAAATGTGACAGTTTGAGGAGAACTGTCTGAAGGTTTTGAACATTAATGTGAAGTTTGGCCTGCTTCACTGAAACCTTTGGCTTTCTCGTTGTTGCATGTAATATTCTGGAAAATTCAGGCCTTGTTTTACCTTCTAGTTGCCTAACATGAAAAGTCACTGTAACTCGGTGGAAATTTACATTGTCAAAATCTCCTCGATCCGTCTGCAAGGTTATACATCGGTGCCCTTCAAATAATTTTGTAGACGGCCACCTATATTCAACCACAAGGCAAACCGAAATCAAGTGTCAAATGGATTTATTTTCCATTAATATTGAATCGTAATGATTACCAAGATACCTCAAATTTGTTGGATGTTTCCTGAACACTCCATCTTGGTAATACTAATTGAAAAAGATGTCGTCTAAATAGCTACAGATACAAAAAATTCCTGAACTCAAAAAATGTATAACCGTTTCTGAGATTTTTGTAAATATATAAGGTGCAAAGATAAGCCAAAACACAAAAAATTTAAATTCAAAAATTTTGTGTCTAGATTGGAATCGCAAATACTTCTTATGTTTATCGGCATCTGTCGAATCCACTGACGTTAAAAAACAATTTTCAGACATCAGATTTTTCACAGCTCCAAGTGAGGGGCTGTGATGAATTCATGCAAATGTTTCAGATTCAAAAGAAATCTATAGCTATCAGTAAGACTCAAACCTGAGAAAATAGCTGAACCAAAAATTGTTCTTGACATTGACGGCTGGTCCAATGTAGTCAAATTCCAGTAATATAGCTAAACACTCACAACATAGGTTTAGCCGGCTGGGTGGAATTGTCAGGGTTCAGGTGCCAGTTTTTCATAAGGTAGAGTATAAAAATGGATTTTATATCTCTGAACACATTCCAAAATGTTGGAGTTGTTTGTTATAGATTGCCACGTGCTGTCAAATATTTAATGCGACCAGCGTATAAGTTCAAATATGTTATTTCGTCCATTTGTTGTTGTACGTCGTGAACCGCTCTCACCATCCTCTGTTTTGTCTGCTTGAGGTGTCCCCCCTCTGTTGATTTTTCTAAGACTGCCATTGACTTCGATGAGCAGTGCCCTCGAGGTGTTTTGAAGGGAAAGGTTGTACCTTCAGGTCTAGTGCAAGCAGAAATCTCCTGTGGTTCGAAATCGAGGGAGGAACGTTGCATAATGCTTCATTAGCACCGGCTTTGTCAGACAAAGTAGTCTTGAATGCTTCAGCATATCGATCACTCATCAGGCTTAGCTGTACTGAGGGCTGAGAAACCTTCGCCCAACGAAATTTGAGGGTCCAGTAGAAAACCTCAATTCAGATGTCGAGAACTACCGGATTCAGTTGGGGTGGATATGAGGTTGTGTAACGGTCTGGAACCTGTGCCAACAGAAAATAAATTGTTTTCGTGCGCGAGACACTCGGCGAGCACAACTCAGGAAGTGTGCGGGACAAAAAAACGGCGTATGATGATTGAAGGTCAGCCGTAGAATGATCTACAAAGTAGATTGCCCCTGCCGATGATCAATGATCAGAAATCATTGTCAGTCTCAGCTGTTTCCAATTATACGTCCACTCACGTCTTTGGTTCCGTTCTAAAACGTGACAAAATATGAAAAACAAACTTACTTACGACGAGTAAGAACAGAGTTTGTCCTCGAGTGTTTATTAGGTTCCTCGTTGTCGTTCTCTTGTGCTTGTGTCAGATAGGTACACCACTGCAGTGCGAAATCATCCTGGATATCACTACCGTAAAACTTTGCTTCAGTCGGATCATCTCCCAGTACAGTAGTAACAGCGTTATGACTACGGAAAGATTCACTGTTGGTGGCGGAAAATTCCGATGTCAAATCTGACGACGGACCTGCGCCCACCAAAGAGAAATTGTCTTTGGGCGCGAGACACTCGGCTGGCACAACTCAAAAAGTGTGCAGGGCAGAAAACGGCCTAGGATGATGAATAAAGTTCAGCCGTATGTTGATCTACAAAGTAGATTGCCCCTGCCGATGATCAATGATCAGAAATCATTGTCAGTCTCATCTATTTCCAATTATATGTCCACTCATTCCGTTGGTTTTTCTAAAACATGACAAAAAACATTAAAAACAATCTTACTTACTAAACGAGTAGGAACGGAGTTTTTCCTCGAGTTTCCGTAGTGTTCGCCAAGTTTCTACGTTGTTTTCACTGAGCATCGTTTGTTTTGTTTCCCATAGTACATATGGAACATTTTCTTCAATTCACTTATTTAAACTAATTTACACTTTCGAACTTATCACATTCAGCGCAAGAAGTATATTGACGGATATTCGGGTGAGGACTCGTGAGATAGGGGCATCGTGAATCATTCTTTCTTTCAGCTTGCGCATTTCAGTCATAGAGGTACTACTACAAGGTGATATATTCGGATGGGACCAACCGAAGTATAAATATTACTATTGGATAGGTTCTTGTCTAGAGTCAATGAATAAGAATATATTTCACTTAGGTGATTAATGTCTGTTCGTTTGTTCTTACAATTGTTGTTTTGAAAAATGTAGGACATCTCTAAAAAGGACCTCTTAACTGTTAGTGTTTCAGTGGTTAATACTTTTATTGCATCGTAATCCATATGGTGGTCAAACTCATTCACATGGTTCGCCAGTGCACATCTCTCAGGGTGTAGTCTTGAATCACTTTTGTGAGAAACGACTCTAGCACCTAATGTTCGTGAAGTTTGGCCAACATATATTTTGTTGCATGATTGGCAAGGAATACTATAAACTACATTCACTTGATTCATCAAGGGAACCTTGTCTTTTGACTCTGCTGTGAATTGATTTGAAAGTTAGGACGGTTTTGTTTGCTATTTTAATGTTGGGTGAAATTTGGAATATTCTAGAAAGTCTGGGAGTGATCTCCCTGATGAACGGTAATGATGTGAATATGGGGTGGACTAACTCAAAAGAGTACTCCTTTACTTGCTGAAACACCCCACTATCCACTGGTTCTATTCTTAACCAGTCAGCAACGACTACCCTTCCTCTAATATATATATATATATATATATATATATATATATATATGACAACGTTTCCGCTTGTTTTTTTTGGCCAGATAGGTTCTACAGGTTCCAAGGATCATCATATAAAAAATTTGTCCGGAGGTCACCCCTTTTTACCCACCCAAGAAGATTTTCTTTCAACCGTATATCACTGGCGCTAGCGTCGCATACATTTAAGGTTACATATTTGACGCTGTCACCTCTGTTAATCAGCGGGTATGCTGTCACCTCCAAAATTGGCAACATTGCATTTTCTTGGTTCCAGGTCGAAAGTTTTCTCGCGAGAATATTTTCAATGCAGGAAACATCAACACCGTTTCACCATAAATAGAGATGACATCACCAAGATACGGATGAGTAAATTCCACGACCATAATGCTTTCTTGACTTGCTTTTTTTTGACCTGTTACCTGGGAAATATTGCAAGTGACATTTGACCCACTTTAAGAGTTCCTATTGACTCGAAATTTGTCAACTGTTCATAATTCTAGTGTCAATTCATTACGCCATATTTCTCCAAAAGTATCCTCTGATATTTAGTCACCATGTTTTTATTACATATAATTATTCGAGTGGAATTTTGTGATCGATTTTAAACTTTAGATACTAGAAATTTGGCCAATAGCTCAGAAGTGGCTGACAATGCATAACGAAATTTGTATCTAGGTGAAAAGAAATTGTTACTCTATGATAGCGACCGATTTTTGTGAATATGGTTCGATTCTATTCAAAATTTGTGTGTGGAAGCTTTCGGCACAGTAAATATCCATTACTGTGCTTTCGGGGTCGGGGACTACGAATGTTTTGTTTTAATTCATGAATTCAAGACGGCTGACGAATTTTGTGATTATTGCTCGATTCCATTCAGAATTGGTATGTGGGAGTTTTTGGGGTAAACTCTAATCATTGCAAGATTTCGTAGACCCGACACTAGACTGAAAAGCAGAAAATAATTATCATTTACTAGATATTTTTCAATATACCATGTTTTCAAGACGGACTGAAAAGTATTAATGACTTTTTTCAATTCCCATACAGATTCCTTCAACAAAAAACGTGGGGTGCCTGCAATGTATAATACAACAAGCGCATGCACCCTCACGTTTTTCATTCAAGGAATCTTTATACAGACATAAATCTTTATGGGGCTAGGAAAAATATTTAATTTTCTTCAGTCCGTTTTTTGAATGGTGAACGTATGAAAGATATTTATCATTCAAAAATCATTTTAAAAGAAGTTTCATGAATTGTATCATGAATGTTTCTTTGAGTAATGATAGTGATCAATTTGGCTGCCAAGCTATATGATGAGGGTCCGATTTTATTCCGGTTTCCAGAGCCGGTGATTATATTAATGACTTTTTTTTCTTCATATTCATTGCAACCCATGCCTTTCCGTTCCGTTCCAATTTTGAATCGAATCGAACCATGATTACGGAACTCGTTCGCCAACTTGGATCTGCCATCTTGATGAAAATGGCTCGGAGTACTTCAAATATCCTCAAAATCTGTCGAACATATGGGTAATAAGATCTTTTTTTTTTAATCAATGGTTTCCTTGCTGACGTTTCCAATTCAATAAGTTTCATCTAGGCTCTGTAACAATGAATTTCTATAAATATACCTCCCACCATTGAAGTTTCAATTTAACGAAGAAATGATTAATTCTCAATCAAAATACTCACCGAAAAAGTTTTTTTTTCGTTTCAACCTCATAAACATTTCAAGAACAAACGGACATATCACTCATATACATAATTGAAAATAAAAAAAACCTCAACAACAATTTTTTTTTAGAGACAAACAACCAACATAAACGACATGAAACAAATGGATGGCTTCATCTATCCGATAACGCAGAATTATTCATTCATAGAAAATTCATCTGAAAAACTTGGAATGCTAATCAGTAACGAACAAATGAAAGTGGCTTTCTCAAATGAAAATACAGTTGGAAAGAACTTTTTCTCAAAATGAAAAAATTAAACACTTCAAGACATACAATCCAACATAATGTACAAATTGAATTGTGGAAGCTGTCCAGATACCGTCCTGTTGGTCAAACAGGACGGTATATTGAAATACGAATTTCAGAACACATGAGACACTCTAAGAAAATAAATATGAAAAACTGCACAGCCCTCATAGAATATAAGGGCAGCATAGACACATGATTGATTTTGATCATCCAACTATTCTAGATGTTCAACCATATTTATTTCATCCAAATGACTGCTTAGCGAGATGATACATACCTATCCTCGAACTCTCAAACACGATAGTGTCAACACTAGAAGGGATGTCGATGGCCTGAATACCGCACATTTCAACTTGATCAGTAAAATACCTAAATAATTCCCCCCATTTTTAGTCCCATTCTTTCTGTCATTGATAAAAGCAAACACCACGTTATAGGAATCATACATGAAGTGATTCGTTTGTTTCATGTTGTTTGTGTTGGATGTTTGTCTATGAAAATTTTGTTGTTGCAATGTTTTTTTTATCATGTGTCTGATATGTATGATGGTTTTCAATATAGTTATAAGTTAAACAAGAAAAAAGTTTTTTTTCTGCGAGTAATTTGATTAGGATTTCATCATTTCTCGTAAAATAGGAATGATGATAATCATAAAAGTTTTGTGGGAGGTATATTTATGAAAATTCATTGTTACAGAGCCCCGAAGGATAATTTAATCAAATTCGAAACGCCGGCAAGAAAACAATTGTTAAAAAAAATCCTGCTACCCAACCAACCTTTCTCGAAAATATTCCATAAATTTCAAACAATCGAATTCGGCAGTTTTCGAGTCTACTAGAGACATACAAACAAAGAAACAAACAAACGTATTCATTTTAAAGAACAAAAAGTTACTGGTCAGTTGGGAATACTCCAGTCAACAATGAGATTTCATACGTTTCATTTTTTCTACTTTGGTCTTGAATACTTGATGCACTCATAGCAGTTTTTGTAAATTCAGAAAAAAATAATATTACAATGTATCTTCTCATGATAGCTGAGAGCATTCCATTGAAGATATACTGACGGAAGGAAATTACGAAAGAGTCACTGGGACATTTATAGTATTCATTATTAATTTTAGTTTTCTCATCAAAAGAATGCATACCTGAGGAAGATAGAGAAAATTGTGTCGAATCAGTATAGAAATAATTTGATATCTGTAGGGTTTAGAACCGGAGTATTTTTGATGAATATATTCTTTCAAGAGCTAGTGGTTGAAATATATTGTTTTCTGCGAAATCTCATATAAAGTTTTCAGAATCTCATACGTGTATTCCAGAGGATACAACGTTTCGATAAAATCCGTTTCAACTTCAATAACTTGCATATTTGAATGAAATGAAGATATATAACTGACTTATTAGGCAATGTCACCTTCGAAAATCGAAAAAACCATTATCAGAGCGAAATCTTTCACACATTACATTCGGTTAAAAATATTCCAGGATATACACGCTATTAGAAATTCGCTCATTATATTATCACAACCATATTCTAAAAAGAACAGTGTAGTATATATATCATTGCATTAACCATTTTGATGTATTTTATGAACAGAAACGTCGGAACATTCCAAAGACAATTCTCTGTGAATACAGGAATAGAAGAGATAATGAAGACATTCTGAGATCCGTGCAGAAAGTACTGAATTTGTTATAGCCTGCTTCGTGCTATTACACTCAAAGAACCATGATCTCCGAAATGGTATTTTCTCAAACAACAATTCGGATGTGCTTGCATATTTATTGTTAAACTGCAATTGTTGGGACCTAATGGAGTAATGAACATCTTACCTATGTTATTTCATCAAGAATATTTTATAGTTCAAACCGAGAGAGTGAAATCATAGAACAGTTCTACAGGAACATTGGTTCCATCGCTGATCAATTCTCCAAATGAAGAAGCCAGTCATAGTTTTTTAAATTATGAAATGAATGAAATAATCGTGTTTCGAAATGGGAAAAGTTTTCCTGATATCTTCAAAAACCTGCAGAGACATCTTTATTTAACCTGAGCAATGAAATCGAATACACAGAAACTCTTCGTTTTTTTTCTCAATATTTCATTGAAATCCCAATTTTATTTTCAGATATTACTAATTGGAACTCTAAGAAAATACCATGCAGATTGATCGAAAACCTAATTCAAATATTCCACCTATTACTCCAGTCGATGATGGTAAAAAAATGTGTAAACTGTGTTTTTATCCCATACAGTACCAATTTGTAGAAAAATTTGGATTTAGATTATACTCACCCTCTATTTCAAAATCTGCCCTGTGGTGGATGCCACCCCTTCTTGGGGGTGAAACATTTTTCTTCGAAAATAAGTGCGGAAATCGATATATTGACTAATTCAAAGCAACTTTTCTTTCATGAAGTTTTTTTCAGTTTCTTTATTGCAAATAACTTGAGAAATATGCAATCAATCGAAAAACCTGAGGTGAGCAATACTCTAGGTTCCACAAAGGTAATCGTGTATTCATGATATATGCAGACCCAATACAAACGAAATTATTGATTGTTGAAAAATGATTGGTATTGCCAGAATGAAAATTTCTTACGTACAATGACCAAGAACCAATGCATTTTTCGGGAGAATCTCATTGAACCCATTTCGAAGTCCTTTGAAAGGCCTCAATTTTTATTTCTCATGGAAGTTCGTAATATCAAAACTAATCGTGGTATGAGGAGAATTATTTATTTATTTATTCAGGCATAATACATCCAACAGGCATGTAGCCCAATTACAGGAGTATTTAACAATAACAATTGATTATACTAATAATATTAACTAGGTGGCCATTGCTATATAAACAATATTATGATATGTGAGAATATGAACAGTGTAATCGAAAAAACTACATATATACGCGTATATTCACATATATCAATATACACACATACACGAACACTAGTTAGGTAGCGAGGCATATAATTGTTTTTTGAATTCACGCATGTTCTGAAAGAATACGTCTACAGAGGGTATACTAACACTTCTGCACATTGAAGAGATAGGGCTATGAAAGTGATGTTGTGAATTTGGCACCTCCAAACGGAAAACAAGGTTTGACCTTGATGTAGTACGTGGTATGTTGAAATTCAGGAGGGACAACAGTGACGATGAGTCAATCTGATTGTTTATTAATTTATAGGCGAATATGATATCTGCTATTTCCCTCCGTTTACTCACTACTTCGAATTCCATCAGAAGGAAGTTATAGTCATGATGATGTTCAGGGTGAACTTTGTTTCATGAAGTATAAGAATTTCAGGAACATTCTTTGTACAATTCCTATTGCTGATATATATTTGACAGAACTTGGATTCCATACTGTACTGCAGTATTCCAATTTGCTACGCACTAAGCAAAAATAAACTGACTTGATAGCTTTCAAATTGGTGAATTCTTTACTGTTTCGTGTAAGAAATCCCAACGTTCTAGTGGCATTGTGTACTATTTTATCTATATGTTGCGTGAATGTTAATTTGCTGTCAAACCAGATTCCCAAATCCCTACATAGGTTCACTCTTTGTAATGATCTGCCCTCGATAGTATAATCGTATGTGATCTGGTAAATTTTCCTTGAAAATGTCATAACTTTACACTTCTCGATATTGAGAGGTAGGTTGTTGATAGCACACCAGTCTGATATGAGGTTTAGATCATTCTGTAAAGCAACGCAATCGGAAGAGTCTATGATTTTTCTATACAGTTTCAAATCATCAGCAAAAAGAAGTGACTCCAAATCTATAGTAGTGCTTATATCGTTGATAAGTAACAGAAAAAGGAGCGGCCCCAGGTTTGAACATTGGGGGACACATGATAGGGCAGCAAAGCTAAATGATTTCACACCTTCATACTCAACATATAGCAGCCTGTCACTCAAATATGATTTCAGTGATATTTGAATATCCGCAGATATGCCGAATTCGTTTAATTTTTTTAAAAGCCGTACATGCGATACTTCATCAAACGCTTTACTGAAGTCTGTATACAGCACATCTATTTGATTACGTTTTTCTGAAGAATAAGATATATACTGTGTAAAAGTGCAAATATTTGAGGAAGTGCTTTTACACTTCATGAAACCATGCTGTTGTTTCGATAAAAAACGACTGACATGTGAATAGATCATTTCAAAAAGAATAATCTCGATTAGTTTGGAAAATACTGATATGATGGCAATGGGTCTGTAGTTTTTTATGTTATTAATTTTGCCGGATTTGAACACAGGACATATACGAGATAGTTTCCAAATTTTGGGAAATTTATTTGTTTTCAGGATGAGATTGAAAATAGTGTGTATAGGATCGCAGAGAATAGTTACATATTTTTTTAACGAGATTAAGAGGTATATTGTCTGGGCCACATGTGAATTTGTTTTTTAGTTTTTTTGCCGCCTCGATAATTTGATATTGAGATATATTTTTAATGGATAGATAGTGACCACACCTATAATTCATTCCAGTTATATCGCCCGAGTTGACATTATTTCCGTCAGGTACGTACGCGCTGCTGAATTGTTGTGCGAAAGCATCAACAATGGATTGTGGTGTATCTAGTTCCACATCATCTATCTGCATTAGCCCAGGAATGCGAGATTTTTTCTTTTTCGAATTTGAATATGACCAGAACACGCAGGGGTTTCTGACAAAATTATTTTCGGAATTTTTTATAAAATTAGAGTATGCAGTAGTAATTTCATTATTAACAATTCGACGCATGGTTCTGTCTCGTTCAAGGTGATGGAGAAATTTTCGTTTTTTGAACATATGATGATAATGGTGCTTTTTTCTAATATTGTTTATTAGGTTTCTGGTATACCAAGAAGGGTATCTATGGGACACTTTCTGCTTGATAGGTGTACATTGAATATCTTGAATTTTAGCAACGAACTTCTCACAAATGTCATCAACATCAGAAAGTATTTCTAAGAAGCTCCAGTTAGTCGTGTTGATCAAAGTAGTGAATTTAATATGGTCAATTTTTCGAAATTGAGTCGTTTGGACCGAGAAGGAAAAACTTTTTCCCCGCAATCGAGGGCCAAATTCACAATCAAACTAGGGTGGTGAATGTCATTCGATACTGATGGGTCGGACTCGGGCATAACTTCACACTCTGTGTTCTCCGAAGCTAGCACTGAATCAAGAATTCCACCGTTTCCATTTCTGATTGAGTTATTTTGATGAAGATTACAGAATCCAATAAAAGTATTGTATCTCATGACTAAGTTAGATGCCTCGTAAGTTTCATAATAAGTTTGTAATTCTGCTATATTGAAATCGCCTAATATTATGGGATTGTTCATATAATCAATATTTTCTGAATAGTCAAATATCACATCGTATTCTGCAGATTTTGTTCCAGGTGGGATATATACTATAATTACATGAATTGACATATGAACAGAAGTGAATATTTTAGCACATAAAATGTCTACAGATTGAATGGGAGATTCAATATCACACAGTTCTGAATTATAATAATCATTATTCATGGCAAGCAAAACACCGCCACCACGCACACCATAGCTTCTGTCCTTCCGATATTCCACAAAATTGTCTGGAAATAGTTCGGAGTCAGATACACCTTCCCTTCCTATTTTTTCGTTGGAGAAAATTGTGAAAATCTTACCCTGTCTTCCATCACATTTGAAAAAAATTATTGCCACTTCACAATAAACTTAATTTATGTTCTTTCCATACGTTCTGAGTGTTTGACCAGTTGAAAGTACTTATGTTAGAAAAAAATTGAGCTTGAAGAGAGAAAATCATCTTCTATTGAACTCTACAAAATTCTGCGTGTCATTAGTAGTTTTTGAGTTATTTTGAAAAAAGGGAGATTTTTTTTTGAACAACGAAAATGATTTTCATTCATTATCTCAACTGATCAAACACTTAGAACATATCATAAGAACATTAATAAAGTGAAATGTGAAGTGGCAACGTTTTTTTTCAAAAGGAGTGGAAGAGAGGGTGAGATTTTGACTATTTTTTTCAACGAAAAAATAGGAATCGACATTATTCTCTGCATATCTCGCTCAATTTTGATGCTAGGAACTTACATGAAAAATAAGAATGAAGGTTTTTCGAAGGACTTGAGAAACGTTTCTTTTTTTTAGTTATTCGCGAAAAAAATCTATGAACGTGTTTTTTTTTTGCCTGAAAACCGACAATTCCACTCGCGAATAAGTCGAAAAGTAATGCATTTCTGAAAAAACTTTATGGAAGTTCCGCATTTATTTTCAAAGAGAATGTTGTCAACCCCTTCCCAGGAGGGGTGGCATCCACCCCCAGGGAAAAAGCAACCCTCGGCACAGGGTAGATTTTGAAATAGAGGGGAAGAAGAAACTAAATCAAAATTTTCATGCAAATCGCAGCTGTATGGAATAAATACACACGAAAATGGTCATAGACTGGATTATGTGAGTTCGCTCAAAATGTTATATAATATTGTATGATCTAGAGACCTACTCTACATTGTGTCCTACGAAACGTGGCAACAATGTAGGAGGTGACAACGGAGAAGATATCTCAAGTATATGCCTATATATGATGAGGAAACAACGCCTTGTCGGTTCCTACCAGAATTATAAATAATAAATCTTTACCCCTCTTTTGATTAACGGATTCTGAGTAGAGGGCTTAAGACGGAAGTGGACCTCCCCCCACCACTTTAACCTTGAATAACCTTGATGACGAGTCACCTTGAATGACCTTTGGTGTGTGTACTACCAAGCGCATGCAAGTTTGACCTTGAATAACCTTGACAAGTCACCTTGAATGACCTTTGATGTGTGTACTACCCAGCGCATGCAAGTTTGACCTTGAATACCCTTGAGTGTTGGCGTGGTCTAGCTTGACCAGCGTTGCCCTTGAATGACATTGAAGAATATATTTTTGTGACCTTCAATAACTTTGAGTATTCCCAATATCGAATGACTTTGTGCAATGTCAAATTCCAAATTGTTTCGAAACAGTGAAAGTTTTAGAGACTATATTCACGTATAATATTTTTGACCTAGAAATAACCTTGAAAATTCTCATTTGTGGATTCCGGTCCCAAACGTGTGTGCAAGTGGAGAGTGTTGGAACTCAAACCCCCACTCCTTTGGTAATATCTATATAAGCTGGGAAGATTGTATTTGCAGCCAGTTCAGATTTTCTCAACGAGAAATAGTTGTGGTTCAAGGTCACACCAGCAAAAATCCATCCACCCAAGAAGTGAACGTTGTCGTCATAGAGGTGAACATATTTTATATTTCAAAATTATACTTTCACTATACATTGAGAATGGATAATTTGGAATTTGACCTTGAAAAGATCAATTTTGCCATAGTTCAGCAGACTGAAGCTATGGAACAAAGACCTTTAACATCAT
This sequence comes from Zygogramma bicolorata, assembly GCA_032362365.1. Classification (NCBI taxonomy): domain Eukaryota; kingdom Metazoa; phylum Arthropoda; class Insecta; order Coleoptera; family Chrysomelidae; genus Zygogramma; species Zygogramma bicolorata. The sequence goes on along the minus strand of JAVJAQ010004967.1, from coordinate 42,471 downwards.
TACCTATCGATGAGGATCATAAAATTAAAAAAATGTTATTACTCTCCACACGGTATGGTAAATCCATTCAAGTAATACTGATAGATGAAGAAAATGAGACTTCATTCAAAGTATGGCTCCCAAAACGAGTTACGGAGCAATTCACAGAAAAAATCATTCAAAATGTTAATTCAGCCCAAGCTAAATTGGTGATGACTTATTTGGGGCAGAGCGCTCCGGAATATGCTGGTGCCAAAACCCGCTCTTTGGTTGAGTTCAATTTGTTAGATTGAGAGCTTTTATTGTTCTTCTGGTCTATGTTCCTCTTTATATGTAGATAGTGAAAGGTATAATAGTTCGAAATAAAATATGTATCAGTTTTACACACTTAACGAAGACACCTCAAAGTGAGTGTTTTTCCTGTTATTGTTTTTTCATGTTTTTTTCGCTTTCTTAGCATCATTGCCAAATTCCTGAATCTCATTTTGGTTGTTTCAGAACTCTCCCCCTCAAACTACAAATATGTGGATGCACTATTCGAGTGAATGGTATCCGGAGGCAAATGACTTGGGTTCTGCTATAGGAAGGCTGTCTTGCGAATTAGCTGATTTGAGTTGGGACGCTCTGCGTGCATCAAATTACGATAGTGATATATGCTTTGATCCTGAAGAAGTGCAGAAAGTTCTGCAGCTCAGTGAAAATTACGAACTTGGCGTAGCGCTGTGTAATGCTTATTCTTGTGGAAATATCGATTTGAATCACTTCTGTAAGCTTATAATTCAAGCTGACTTGAAAAATTTTCTCTCTGGCATATACTGTTACCTACCATCGACTATCATAGATGAATACCAGCTGAAGGCATTGGATCCCAACTCACAACAACAGGTGGAGAGTGAAGAAGATGAAGAATTGATGTAATTTTTGAATGATTGATATATATTGTATATAAAACTATAAATGAAGTATGAAGTAATAATATTTGTTTATTTTTATATGTTCATGATGAAATGAAAGGATATACATGGTAAAAAATATTTTATTCATTGTCAAAAAAAAACATTCTACAGTGGATAATGATTCACATGTCATTCTTATGATAAACCAATATGAACAGATCCAGTGAGAGCACTATAGCTCAAAAAAGCGTTATGTAAAATGAGTTCATATACTTTGGTATTCGCTGGAAACTTCAATTTACGTATTTCAAACTCTATTTTGATGTCAACGGTGGATGATTTCATGGCATCTGGTTGGTGTGAGCAGTCAATCATAAATATGGGGTTGCTGCGGAAGCTGCTAATATTCATCATTGGTTCACTCATTGCTCTACCATAGTAGCTACGTTGAAAATTCTCATATGCGTAGTATGCAGATGAGTCTAACTTCTTGTCGAAATCCAAATTCCAACGTTCATATGGAAGGAATTCAGAGTTCAAATGTATTCTGATATTACTCATATCAGCATGTTTGAATTCCGTTGCATCCTTTGATAAAGAGTCAGATTGTGTGGTGTGCTGGAAGCCAATTATGATGAATCGAGGTCTCTCCAGACTGTTGGTTGTTTTCACAGCCCACATATCCGATGCCGTTTGTCGAAGTAAAGGTAACTCATAAAGATCCCACATACGATAAGCTACTTTCACTATAGCATTATTGACACTTTTATTGATACGACTCAGAAGTTTCAATTTGAGACGAACTTCTGGCACAATATGTCTGATTCTCCATTCAACCTTGTTGATTTGAAAATTAGCCTCAACTTCCCCCATATATGCGTTTTTGAATGTTCGTGCCATGATCAAAATAAGCTCTTGCTCAACATTCAATACACCTTTATTGTAATCTTCAGCAAATCCCATGAGGCACTTCAGAGGTAATTTACCGCTGAAAACTATGCTGGTGGAATCCCATATTGGTTGATTAGTTTGATTGAGCCCCCAACCTACAGATAACAATGAATTAGCATGCGTTCCTCCGAATGATACCATAGTTTTCATTGTAGTGACTATGCCAGGTTTCCGAACAACAGCCACTTGTTCGCCACCCATTTCATAACGAATCTCGTCGAACAAGAAAGCGAGGGCGTTATTAAAGAGGTAGCATGTCTTTGTGGCATCAGTAGGGTTGAACTTTCCTTCGATATAAATGTAACTCTCTGCGATATCGAGTATCAGATCTTGAAAGTTGATTGGAATTCTGATTTCGTCGGAATTATTGAAATATGGTGAACCATATGGTTTGTATGTATGCTCATGCAGACTTATCAAGGAACGGTCGAATAGAGGTTCCTCGAAAACTTCCAGTTTCTCACTTGTGGTAAGAGTTGCCATATTACTTGCTTCGTTTGTAGCGTATTATCAAACTGATGGATTTCAAGAATTTTAGGCTATCAGCGCTTATCCTATATCTTGATCGTTCAGCAGACACACGTGGAATGAAGTGATTTCGATGTTTCCTTTTCTTTTTACATACATCAATACCATTGCCACCACCACCACCATGTTTAGGTAACCTCTGTCGTCGTTTGCTAAAGCAGAATCCTATCATTTCTCCCAGGTACAATTTCACCAACAAACCATTATCATCCAAGATGCGTAGTGTAATGTTGTCGAGATACTGGCGACCTTCTGGTTTGATCGGCATATAAATAATCTTTTTTGACTCCTTGGTGAGTTTGTAACCAGGCTCCACATCAATGTCGAACTCAAAAATGCTGTGAACTTCCCCCCCATTTGAATATGCTCCAGATGTCACGTTGCAGTCAACACGAATTATTCTGACGTTATTGATATTGACAGGCAACGTCGATTCGTGAGTTTTTCCACTTTCGAACACGCTCCTTTCAAATCCTGAAAGGTTAGCAATCGAGTTTTCATGTTTGAGATTCATATGGTATTTTGATCGTATTTCACATTTGAGAGTGTTGTTGTTGTTAGCATTCAGAGTGAATATTTCTTCAATATTCTTGTCAACGCCATCTGCAGACTGTGGCTCCTTGGATTTGATGAATCTCTGTATGGCATTATTGATTTCAGTGATTTCATAGGCTTCAGGTGGGATTTTAATAATGATTGGAGGTGAATTAACTCTCTTAGAATAACTGATCACATTATTATGCACATCCACATTGAATATTGAATTGTAAGAGAAGAAGCCGTGTAAGCCCAAACCATATTTGCTACCTGTATTCAATTAAATGGGTGGATAGAAGTTGGCACTCAACTCACTCGATTCTCCCGACAGTGTAAACGTTCGTGACATGACTAACCAGTTTCTGACGGATCAGTTCATTTCATTGCTGATGACATTGACGCTGTTGGTGGAGAAATCGTCGTTTTTTGGGTGTAGGTTGTGAATTGATATCCACTTCGTTATTTGCTGCAACATTCACTTCTCCCACCCTACAGTAGCAACAAAAGATTTTTTGAGGTGTAGGTCCGTCATTCACATCGGAAATGCCACTATCACCGTCATCATAATGATCTTGACAATATTGATACTTCTATATATCAATATCATTCTGAAGGTGTACAGGTAGTTTATCCCACACGAGAGGAATTTCCCGAGCCGCACATCCAATTATTACCTCTTTTGGCATATCCGCAAGCTGCTGTTTGGTCATTTTCTGTAAGCTACGTAATCTGGAGTAGGCAATCAACGAATGTCCCATTCTTTTGATACTCTCACGATCCTGTGTGGGTGTTATATTCATGACGTACGATCACAAAGAAACTTCAAACACAAATGACCACACCAAACCTTGTTGAATTTCTGCTGTCGTTGATAGTAATATAGGATTTTAGTGATCGACTTCGAACCGAAATAATGAACCAGCTCTTTGGGAGGGGGTAAGTCGCCGAAACTATCGTAGTAATTTACCAAGTGATTAATCTTTTTGTATGCTACCCAATAAGTCCCCGAGTCATGTCGACCATCCAAATTCACAATGCCAGATTCATATCTAAGCGGTCCTGATGGTGGTAGTTCATCTCGCATGAACACACCACGAAAATAAGGAACTCTCATTTTCTTGGCAAAGAATTCGAAATCGATGTTGGAAAATGCTCTTCGGGGTAGCATATCTAGAAGTTTTTTGACTTCTGCGGTTTCAAATATAATCCAAGTCCTTTACGATACGGTTTCAAATACAGTCCCTTGCCACGTTCACCCAGAGCAATGGCCTCCATGTTTTTATTATGTCTGTTCGCCTCTATCAATTGCTCCCTACTCGCTTTTGCAGTTTGTATCGCTTTGGTAATACCTGCTGTAGCACCAGCCAAACTTCCCAACGCTGATGAACCAGAGAAAATGGGTATGAGAGGTAGAATACCACCAAACTTGAGAATTGGTATAATGCGAGGGGTACGAATTCTATTTTTTCCACCCACAGCTTTGGTATATTCGCGAGCAGCCTTCAATGCAATTTCGGTAGCTTTTTTCGAATTCTTGGTGATAAAGCTCTCCCCTCCAGCCTTATGTAGAATGTCACGAACTTTTCTGACAATACTGGAACCGAAAGCCACGTATTTTTTGCCAACTTTTGATGTTTTTTCAATTTTAGACTTCTTGATACCCCGTTTCTTCACTGATTTATGACGCAAGTTGGATGATGACTCACAACCCATACCGAACCGACGTTTTCCTTTCATTATAGTTGTTACTAACCAGGCGGCTCCTTTTTCTGCAAAAGTGGCGTCCTTTGACTTGAATATCTCCCAAGCAGCTTCCTCAAGAAGTCGATCCGCTTCGTGTCTAGCAGATAAGTCGTTTTGATTCTGTAAGTAAGCCAAATCGTGCTGTTTACAGGCAATATCGAGTTAATTTATGCCGGGATCTTCTCTTGCTATTCTTTCCTGTACTTTGGTGCCAGGACCACAATACTGATAGCCGCCAGGTAGGTGTAATTCAAATGGTAGCTTGTTGATGAGAGAATTGACTAAACCGTTTCCGCCAACTTTATTAGAATTCGAATTTGTACGTCTGCATCCGTTGAACATTATCATTTAAATAAGGAGTCAACCTTCTGGCACCATTTATATAGTCGTCAGCTGTCTAACGATGCGTATTGAAAAGCAGAATCAGGAATTTGCTATCGATAATCTGGATTCTAGTGTTGGAGATGTGGATTACAAAGTAACGTTGAACGACGGCATGGATCCTTACTTCGAATATCCGTTCGTGTTCTCATCATTGGACCATCAAATTGTGGCAAGACAAATGTGATGATTACTTTGCTTACTCACTCACTGGGGTTCCGCTTTGCGAATGTCTATCTCTATTCAAAATCTTTGTATCAGCCCAAATATGAGTACCTACGAAAAGTATTAACACCAATCAAAGGATTAGGGTTTTACACTTTTGGTGATAATTCTACTGGAATAGTGGAACCATCACACGCCAAATCGGATTCAATATTCATTTTCGATTATGTTATATGTGGAAAGCAGGATGTTATCAGATCATATTTCAGTATGGGTCGTCATAAGAATGTAGATTGCTTCTATCTTACCCAAACATACTCTCGTGTTCCAAAACAACTGATTCGAGATAATGCAAACTTCATTGTGATATTCAAGCAGGACGATACCAATCTCAACCACATTTACTTGGATCATGTGTCACCCGACGTAACTTACAAGCAATTTCAAGATATGTGCGCGAATTGTTTGAGTGATAAATACGCATTTCTGGTTATTGATAAAGATAGGGAGGTGCATGATGGGCCTTATCGAAAAAGGTTCGATGCATTCATATATCCCTGATGCCACCAATTCATTCACTTCAATTGTGCAGTGGACAGTGTCGATGATACTTCAGCATTTATAGTATCATAATGCACGGTGGAAACATTGAAGAAATCAGTTTGAAACGGAAATTAGGAAGCAACGGATGCAGTTCATGAAAAATTCAATTATATGAAGGGTAACCATGCTGATAATCGAGCTGTACTCGAAAAAATGTATGAACCGATTACGGTGCCATTGAAAGTAATATCAGCCAACACCAAAACATCCCTAATGAACCAGTCGAAAACACCAATACCAACATTTTCCGGAACAAAAAACACAGTATTCACACCGAAAACTATTAAAACTAGCACATGGCTTCCTGAAGTGATGAAGTTCGATGAATTGGATGATGAAAATACCAGTTATAATGCTAATGAATCACTTTCCCCAACGACAACTTCAGATTCTTCCCAAGTAGGTGATGATGAGATACAAAAACATATCGAGAAGTTATCATCAGGTTTATCTTCATATGACACAGTTTTTGGTATTCAAATAGACCCCTAAACCAAAAAACTACAAATGGGTGTTACCAATGAGGAGTTCAATGAAGGAAAAATAATTTTCAGAGGAAGTGGTAAAGTAATCAGCATTTATAAGGCCACACCTGGTCTGTTTGAGTTGATATTAATGAAAGTACCTTCGGGGAGTTTTTCTACGGCCGATCTGAAAACGTACGGTGAAATACTAAAGATGACAAGAGTTGCATATAAAAACTATGACCAAGAACAGGGTTTCATAACAAAAAATTGAAAGAAATATCAAGAAATAATCTTACCACTACTCTACACGGAAAGTATTCAAGGAAATCCTAGGATACAAGGTGGGGGACTAGTGAAACTACCCATTAAGAAAGTTTATCGCGGCAATCAAAAACAAACTTACATTTATTGAAATAAAATGGATGAACTAGTGGAGCGACTCCGTTTACTCTGGAGTTCAAAGTTGGCTGGACATACTGGACATGATAATGAAATTAAAGCATTAATAGAAGAATTGCGTGAAGAAGGTGTAGTCCACTGACAGCAACATTATATATCTAATAGTACATGTCGAACTCGATCAGTCGTATGTTGATTCTCCAACAATGCAAACAACAATTGATAAATTTGGTCGGAGAAGAGATGGAGTTGGTAGAGCGGTTCCTGGTAATACCAGTGTGGGATTCATTCTGACACCGGTTGGAAATTATAATATTCAAAATAAAAGAATGCTGAATGTTGGTGAACCTGTTGAGTTGAAAGACTCAGTCACCGAAGGATATGTTGACGATAACATTAAAGAAACTGAAGAAGTAACTCTAAACGCTGTTCAAGAGTCTATCATCGCAGTGCTACGAGATGCCAGAGCGTTCTTTGATGCACGAATAAGTGACCTCAGATTTGTTATCGGTAAGAAAAATGATAAATTTTCGGTAGAGATCATCAAGTTGACTAAGGAAATCGATACCTTGAGGGATCAACTCCATAATTCGACAAAGGATGTCGATATTTTAGCTGAGAGAGTTAGCAAAGTGGAGCAGTCAATTCCCAAACCTAAACACTGGAGGACTGGACAACTAGCGCTTCCACCTGCGTGGGAACCCACTTCTGTCATAGAAAGTTGATATGAGTGCTGCTAAAAGGCAAATTGTGAATGAGTTGCATAAGCCAACTTGTCGAAATTTTCCTCGAAGAAAAACCATGATAAAGGAATTTTCAGATTCGTGGCAGATGGATTTGATGGAGATGCAGCCATATGCTAAGAAAAATAGAGGTTATAGATACATTCTCGTAGTGATCGATTGCTATTCGAAGTATGTATGGTCAAAACCTCTCAAAAACAAAACTGGAGTTGCAGTCACAAAAGCTATGGCCAGTGTATTGAAAGATGCGAAGTCTTGTCCAAAAAACTTACAATCCGATCAAGGTTCTGAGTTCTATAACTCAAACTTCTTATCGCTAATGAAAAAGAACCATATTAATCATTATTCGACATTCAGTACTCAAAAGGCTGCAATTGCTGAGCGTGTTATAAAAACATTGAAAACTTGGCTCTATAAGGAGTTTTCACTTCAAGGTAACTACAAATGGTTGAATATTCTTCCCACCATCACTGATCGGTACAACAACAAAGTCCATCGCACCATCGGTATGAAGCCTGCAGATGTTACACCTTCTACAAAAGTTGGACATTCATTCGCAATCTCGGGAGAAGCTACAACGATGGCAAAACACTGGAAGATGTAAAAGAAGTAAATTCAAAATTGGAGATAAAGTCAGAATCAGTACGTATAAAGGTGTTTTCGACAAGGGTTACACTGGAAACTTTTCAACAGAAATCTTCACTGTCGTGAAAGTAAACAGTACAGAACCCGTAACGTATGCACTTGGAGATATGGATGGACAACCAATCAAGGGTGCTTTTTACGAAATGGAATTGAATAAAACGAAAGACCCACATACATATTTGGTGAAGAGAGTATTGAAGAGAAAAGGAAACCGTCTTTACGTGAAATGGCTCGGATTTTCCAAAGATCATAACTCATGGATCGATAAAAGTTCATTAGTATAACGAATTGTATTTGATGTAGCAATACACTGTTCACATGTATCAATAAAAATGAAATATATTGTTTCACTCTTGAATCATCATTGAGTCCATACCTATGACAAAACACCATGTCATCAGTTCATTGATTAATGACATACAAAAAATATTTTAAAGAATTTATTATTCGAATATTTGAATACATTTTGGCAGAAAAGCAGTTTTTATGGAGTTGATTGTTCTTCTGCGAACTCCACAAATGCTGATTTGCGATGGTTGTGAATCTTTTTCCTCTTAATCTGTCCTTCACGGTCGAGACACCAACAGTTCAGGAAGTGTACCTTTTCATTGGGGTAGAGTGCACCAACCTTTTCACATAACCCCCATCCACTTCTGCATATACTACATGAATTGTTTCAACAGTCTGTGGTGTAATTATCACATTAAATGCAGCGTGACCATGTTGGTTCTCCACTATTGAACACTTCACACAAATGTTCCGATAGATGCCCATATTACTGCATTCTATTCTCTCTAGGCGACACTTGGAACACAGAAGAGGACCATCTCCTGAAGTTGACCGCAAATCTGGCTGCTCTGGAGGCGAAACGGGGTTCCGTAATATGCAAGTCTAACATAGCCCACTGCACGGATTGATTTCATCTTTGCGACGGATAGTCTGACAATTAAAACACATAATGTCCCCACGGATCTGTATTTCTTTCTGATGGAATACTACATCGACAGTGAAGCCTTGGATGTCAACGAAAGTAATGCGCATGATGCGTGCATCTTGAACTGGTAGTAGATTGCAAATGAATGATGATCGTACCAAACAATCTTATATTCAAACATCTCATTCGAATATTACAATGAATAGCAGATAAGTAACTTGTTTCTATCTCAAGATTGAAAATATTCTGTCAGATGATTAGGCTGAATGCTGCTCCGTTACCCCGCAGCATTCTGTGTGCACCAGCCAGAAAGTGTGCACTCCAAGGACAAAAGTCCAACCTAATCATCAATGACAATGATGTCGGGTTCAGGGGACACTACAACAATGCCTTGTTCATCGAATGGATCCAACTTCAGGGCTAGGAGAGTCCCGAAATATGGGGAAGAATTCATTCATTACCCCAAAGTCCGCATCAGGATCACCAAACTGCTCTTCATCATCGTCAAACCATGGAAGTTCAATGGTGCTATCTGACCATCCATCATAGCCCGCAGCTAGGTCATCACTTTCATAATCAACCGTTGTTGAGTCAATTGCCCAAACTTGGATGTCACCATCGCTAGGAACATCGTCGAGTTGGTATTCAAAATGTGGTTCGCTGGTGGAATCAGCTTCCTGAATGACTGGTCGATTCATGGTGGAATTTGGAGTGAGGAATTTTGAAGGACACAGCAGTATTTGTATGATTTGAGGAGGATGTGGTGAAAAGTGGGGGTTTATTGCCCTTGAATGACCTTGACCTTATGAAGACTTTTGAATGATGATTCTTTCAGGAACACATCGTTCGTGAATAGTTTTGTCCTTCAGTAACCTTGATGTTTTCTGATCTTCAGTGAAATTTTCTGCCACTACTGGACACTATCTGCATGATTACCTTCGAATAATTCAGAGACTTCCATACCCGAACCAAAGTAGTCATACTGACTTTAAAAAATTTTGGAGCTCTCAGAGAAATATCTACAATAATGAGGTTTGTCCTTGATTTTTTCTCATAGATTGAATTTTTTCACTTGAAACTACACATTCGAATACTCTTAATGTAAAGTTTTGAGACTGTTGAAACTTTCAGAGAAATATTCACTTCGAATAGTTTTGCCCTTCAGTAACCTTGATGTTGAATGAACATTCACATTTGTTTTCATAATTCATTTCGATTCATTCTCATAACTTTTTCCAAAACAGTGTTTATTCAACATAGTTCTGATATTTCAGTTTGAATTGTATTTGAATTGTGTTGAATATCATAATACCTTGAAAAATCTACTTATTTGAAATATTTCAATTTTTTTTTCGAGTAGATATGAAAGCAAAAATATATTGTTATTTTTTTATTGCAAAAATATATGAAAATGGTTATTATTTATGTTCGACGAGATTATATTGACAAAAGGAAACTTAAAACTAGCATTTATTCAAACATCACTAAATCTAACATGCAGTATATATACAGAAACATTTATTTACATATAACCTAAATCTAACATGCACAATATATTATTCACAAAAAAAAAACAAGAACTTTGTACAAAATAAAACATTTCACACTAATTTGGTTGTGTTGGTGGTGGAACTGAATCCATATACCCACTCAATACCTTTCCAAGGTCCTGCAATAAAGTTTTGTACCGAGTTCTTTTTGCTAAAGCATCATGATGAATTCGGAGGTTTTCCTTCTCTTCATCATTGATGCTAGCGTCCCTGGCATCTGATGATTGGATCCGCCGTTGTAATTCATGAATCCGCCGATATGATTCTCGACGTTCTTCGTCATTCTGCTTCAACTCAGCGTCAAGTCGAATACACGCAGAATCATATACGGCGCATTCAGCGTTTGCCTCGACTAATGACTTACTCCAAGCCGTCATTCTGGCTCCCAAATTGGTTACCCAAGTGGAAGCTTCAGCATGGGACTGGGAGAAAGTCATTTCCTCAGGTACAGTCTTTCTCGCAGGGCCTTGAGAAACTGGATCCACTTCATTCCCTTGAGAAGGCTGCTGTGCCTCCCTCTCTTGGGATGACGGTGCAGATTCAATTTCTGCAAGAGGTGCAGGTCGTGGCCACAACTCATAAGGTGAAGCCTCCGCACACCTCTTACGAAAGGCAGCGAGTTTGCCACCAATCCGCCCTCGCACTTGCGAAGGAAACCTTCTCGCAGGAGCCCTCGACTGCGGTGGCTGCCTCTTGGGGGGTTGAGTCTTCCTCTGCGGTTGCGGCTTCTTCGGCGGTTGCGGCTTCTTCGGCGGTTGTGGCTTCTTCGGCGGTTGGGACGTCTCCTTCTTCTTCGGCGGTGCCCGCTTCTGCCGCTTGCTCTCCGCTGGTGGACTGTCAGCCGCCTTCCTCTTCAGTCCACCACATTTTTCACTCTTACTCTGAGGTTGTTCAACAAAATCATCCTCAGAGTCGAAGTCGGAGAGCGGAAAGGATTTCGAAAGATCCTCCCCCTCGAAGTTGGAAGGACCTCCTTCTTCTTTTCTATCTGCGTTTGCGGACTTGGAAACATATCGGATTCGCTCCCAGAATCGACATGTTCCAAACTTTTGGACACCGCCATTTCTTCCGCCATATCCAGCACACCATCCAACACTGGGGACATCTCCGACGACCTCGTATTCGGGTTGAATTTCCCGAAAAATGCCCCAGCTAGACCCCTCGACGTGGAAGGAACAGCCACCTCAGTCCGCTCCTGTGCTGCAAGAAGCGGCATGTCCCCCGCCGATGCCGCAACTACCACTGGTTGTTCCCATGGTGCTACGCCTTCTTGAAGGATCACATTTGAGTGCACCTTCACCTCTTTCACCACGGGAAAAGTTGTTGAAGTCAGCAATTTCTCCAAAGTAGACATGTTACTGAAAATAGAAAATAATTAATGGAATATATAAATTTTACATTACAAGGATATTGTGGAAAATACCACACGAATCATGAGTTTGAATATGATGAATCAAAAATGAAAAATTACCAAATCATATCTAAGTGCGAGCATGAAAAATCATATAACCATGTCAAACATATGTCTGAATATGAGAATCGAAATGACAAAATGATAAATATTCATGTCAACAAATTAGATATAAGGATGCCGAAGTTAGAAAATTCTTCAAAGTAGGTATGTTACTGAAAATAGAAAATATTCAACGAAATGTATGATTTTAACAATACAAGAATAAATGGAAAATACCACGCGAATCATGAGTTTGAATATGATGAATCAAAAAAGATACGACCAAATCAAATTCAAGTGCGAGCATGAACATTATTGATGCCAGATATATGATAGAAACTCAGAAAACAAAAAAGAGAATTACTCATTCCAACATGAGTTCGAAAATGAGCAAACAATTTAAAACAAAACCATGTCTAACATTAGACTGAATATGAAAATAGAAAGGGCGAAATGATAAATATTCCTACCGAATTCGAATTTCGAAAGCAGAAAATCAAACAAAGAAAATCAAACAAAGAACAATAAAAGCAGGTACAAGCAGACAACCAAATAAAGAACAATAAGTTTAAAGCAGGTACTTACATAGGGTATAAATCCGTTATCTGGCACTGGCACAAACAAACACAATAATTCACAGGTACTCGACACTGGAGTGAAAGGTTCCGACTCAACCGATGACTGAAGTGGAATGATTTGAGTTCTGCTCCTCTGAGAATATGAAATGGTTCACTGAGTATACATTGGCAGCGCGTAGATGGCACTACCTTGCGGGAATAAGTTGAACTAAGCATCTTTGCTCTTGTTGGTTAGGGGGGCGGCACGGGGACCCCCTCCGGGGTCCAACTTCCAAGTTGGGTGGGCTGCGCCCGCCTGTTTGGTGGGCTTTGCCCACCCTGGCGGGCTTCGCCCGCTCATGAGGTTGCTTATGACAACGCGTATATGGTGCTACCTTGTGGGAATAAGTTGAACTAAGCATCGTTGCTCTTCGATGGTTGGGGCGGCACAGGAAAAGCACCACCCAGAGGAAATTAATAAAATAGGTCGTTCTTTCCAAATTCTTTATTAACAAAAGCACAGCATTTCAATAGTCACAGCATAAAGATTTCACAGTCACTGTTTGATTTCATTTGTTTGATTGCTCTTCCAATAGTTCGATGAGAAGATCCAATTTATTATCGGCGATATATTTTTCAGTTTTTAGTGTTTCCAGAAGAATTCTGAGGTTTTCATCGGGCTCAGTTTGGTAAAATTCAATATCAATATGACCCCACGGCAATGTTTTTGTAGTGTTGGGAATAATGAATCGCTTATCATCCTTATGGGACAAAGCGACTTCATTACACATCAGTGTATATATATCATGTAAATTACTCCTGAAAACATTTATCTTTCTGAGGATATTCATGTAATCGTCCATTGAAATTTGATTTCTGACAACGGATTTTTTTATACCTTCAGTTTTTTTCATCTCGTCAGATATACTTTTGACATGGTAAGCTTTAGCACCGGTACTGTAAAAACTGATAATAGGATCATTCGGGAGTTCATCCTTCATTTTTCCAACAACTGATTTACTTACGGGCATATTGAATTTGGTACCTTCACCATAATTCGAAGTATCAAATTTATCAGCATTTTCGACCATGAATTGATAAAAATTATCAGTTTCAATTTTCAGTATCAAAGAATCCGTATCAGTATATAGCAGAGAAGCTTGCGATCCGTAATTTTTTTTAATTGTGTCATAGAAAAAGTCGTATATAACAGTTTTTGACATATCTAAAATAGAGAATCCCAAATACAATGGTTTGTTATAGCAAATTTTCACTTTACCCATGTGTATAGCCACAAAATCCTCAGAGAATACAGATATGGTTTTGAAATTGGGACGAGCTATGAGAGAGTTAGCACCCATACCCCTTCTTATAGACTCATAATGGGTAACTAGTCGGATATCCTTTCTATTATCAACATTCTCCATGGTGTTACCGAATATAGAGTTTGTATTGAGTTTAAAATAACCCTTTTCGAATTTATTCGAAGCCTTAATCCTCAACTCAGTATTCAAATCTATATACTTTTTGATTGATTGAATTTTAAAATCCTGTGAGTTTTTTTTACCATCAAACCATTACGGACTGCTTGCTTCAAGTTTCTATAATGGACAATATATTTTTTTTATCATTCAAATTTGAAATGAGTTTTGGTATTTTGGAATTTGAATTAGGTGGTATGATACTTTCTACTAAAAAGGGTAAATCTGAGTGAAGATCGTGCAATTCTACAGGATAGTGCACATCTACTTCCAAAATGTATCCTCCGGAACTATCATCAGGAATACTACTGATATCTAATTGACTAATTTCATATGGAGTGAGCCATGTGAATCCTCCTGATGGAAGTGATTGCGACATGCTATGACCATAGAGGTTTGTTGCATCCAAATACATAATGAAAGAAGAAGGTTGTTCAGGGTTATAATTTGGAAGAAATTGATTATTTGTAATGTGTTTCCTCTCAGAACATTGACTAACACCACCACGTGTACGCTTTTGGAAAAAGTGTACCATATCGATATCGGTTAATAACTCTAACTCTACACCTGTATATTTCAACATTGCATCCCAAGACAGACCTGGGGAAGTGAAATAATGAGCAGGGTCTAATTTATATGTTTTCAAACTCATGTTTCTGAAGTTCTCAAATATGTCACACAACAACAAAACATCACATTTCGAGTATATGTCGGAATATTCACCTAAATTTCGGCACTTGAACATATTCCAAACCTTACTCGCCCGATCATAATCAACTTCAGAAATATGCTTTCCACTCAATTTGTCATAAAATTCTGCTTTGGGAGGTAAACATGGATAATTCAATTTATCTAGAGAATCATTGAAACTATATGGAAAAACACCTTTCTGTCGCATGAGGTTAAATTTTTTAACTTGCTGATAATGCTTTCTCATCTCCACAAAATGTTCAACATCTAAATTATTGCCTAACTCTTGCAGAGAAGCGGCCAAGAATTCAAAACTATCGATGAATCTCAATTTTAAAAATATTTTCCTCATATAACCATCTCGTTCAGACTTATTCTCCATGAATATATGTTTCTTGAAAGATATATAGTTTTCTTTAGTTTGTGCGATAACGTCAACCTTGTCTTTGCTACAACATAACTCTTTTATAAATGAATAACAGTCATAACCACTGAGATTATGGAATATTATTGGAACAAAATTGGGTATGGGTAACTTGAAATTGAGATTACATGTTGAATGCGCCGCTCCATTTCTCTTTTTGCCTGTTAGATGACAGTGGTCACGAACTTCAACATCACCACCCTCAAATGCTTTTTCGCATATTCCACATGTAGTGGCGATATTAAAGTCACGCTCTTCCTCAACAGTCAAAGGAGTCATGGGAGTGACATTCTTCAAGTATTTATGATATATATCAGTAAGATCAGCCTCCAAGTTTGTAACAAAAACTTTACCGGCCTCTACACCTCTGTATAATACAAATTTCGAAATGGAATCATCGAAAGAACACTCTATAAGATACGAGAAAGCATATGACTCATGTACATAAGTCCGATTGGTGTACGAGTAAGCAGGATTTGGTTCCGTTGTATGCACCGGTTTCAGAATTGATTCGAAATCGGCGTATACAACAAACGGAACTTTCAATTGTTTCTCGATATTTTCGAACTTCAAAATATTTTCAGGTACATATTTTCCAAATTCATCTACTCTGAGTTTTGTTGAGGGTGTACTTGTCGAAATATGATTGCAATCATTCGACTGATGTCGTAGTAAATGTTCAGTCCCGAAATACAATAGACATCCATCACAAAAATATTTTTTGTGTTGATTTGCGGACACTTGAGAAGAAACTAATTTCGACAGATCTTTTATCCAACAATAATGGCTGTAACCAGACTCATCGGTGATATTCAAAAGATTAACATGACATTCAGCCTACGTTTGGAGTAATGTGATGGGCCGACTACCTCATATTCAATTTTACCATTCTTCAAATTACTTTCCAGCCCATAAACATTGACAGAGCAATCATTCATCACTTCAAATTTTGGAATATCCTTCAACTTAATTGGAAAATCTATACCTGCCACATTCAGCACAGTATGGAATAGTGGATATGATGAAATTTCGTTAACTCTAACGGTGGCGGGATACAATGCCGATGTTACTGTCCATGCAAAACAGCATTGTTCTTGATTGTTGACATTCACAATAGCCTTCTTCGACTCGATATACTTCGGCAGCTTGATGTACGAAGACCCTCCGAGTGGACTGTATTTGTTGACATTAACCTCCATATACAATATTTCATCAATAGTCAAACCTGAAAACCCATTTTCTTTCATCAATCAAGAGATTACTCATGTGAATGTATTACAACATACCTGAATCACGCTCATTGAATTCCATTGCTTGAGTTGTAAGGCTATCTATGAAGGTATTATAAACCATGTTCAAGTCACTCGATTGATCGATAACTTGATTGGAGCTATTGAAGGCTTTTATATCAGATAGCTCTTTAGTTTGCAGATTGTATCGTCCAAACACCTCCATGTTAACTTTCACCGCTTTGTGGATCATCAACACTTCTTCCAGTAATTTCAATATTTTTTGTCTCATCTCGTTGAAGAAGATGATGTAATCCGTGTGGTGGTTTTGACTATCCACCCTGTAGCTGACAATTCTACATTTGAAAGCAGTACGGATAATTTTCACACCCTCTCCATATTGGACACATGCATTTGTTCTATATTCCAAAGTTCTCCGATGTGAATTCATCTGATTAAAAGCAACACTCATATTGCAACACAAACAGGTCTGCATTGGAGGAGGTGTAGGGTGAATGTCCATCCTCGGCCTTTTCGATGGTCCAGCTTCATTCTTTGACAAACAAGAATCCCGCTGATGACGATGCAAGTTGTCACTCCTAGTGAATTTTTTACCGCAATCACTACACGAATACATTGTCATCTTCAATAACTCTCAATCACTCTCAATAAGAGAAAATACACACACGCTGAATGATCGTAGTGGAAGGAACCAGGACTCTCGTTTTATATATATATATATATATATATATATATATATATATATATATATATATATATATATATATATATATATATCCCCTTCCCCCCTCCTCCCCAAGTATGATTTGATGATCAACTACAGAAATATGTACCGTGCTCGTCTTGAGAAGTTCAAGGTCATTCAAGGGTGATGCTAACAGGGCGCTTGGGTCCGTTCGACAGCGGATGTGATAACGGTTATTTGTAGGTCAAACTTATTCTTCGTGAATATAGTCTCGAAATCTTGTTACGAAATAATATGGAATTTGACATTGCACAAAGTCATTCGATATTGGGAATACTCATAGTTATCAAGGTTATTCAAGGTGACTCGTCATCAAGGTTATTCAAGGTCAAAGTGGTGGGGGGAGGTCCACTTCCGTCTTAAGCCCTCTACTATTCTGGACGTTCCCCTCATCATATATTCACAAATTTTATATCAGTCAGACAGCCCCTTGACCCGGAGGTCAGGTCGCCTACCCAACTTAACGGAGGTGACAACTTAACAGGCATCTATATAAATATATATATATATGAGGCTTTAACTGACAGACACATTTTTATTACCTCCAACATCCACACTCGAAGTTGATATTTATCTTATTCAGCCTAGCAACGGCTGTCTTTCAGAAAAAAGCACAAATTTTTTATCTAATTTGAGTATATTACAATCGTCTATGAACCTGATTAAGATTGTGTATTGTTTTACATGAATCTTACCAGTCAAAAAGATGTAAGTGGCGTTAACATATGGGTTCTTTTCCCGACCTACCGAATTCACATACTTTCTTCTATTCTTTTTAATATGGTGATACCGATAAGGTACTCAAAGTAATATTTTAG
Organism: Zygogramma bicolorata; assembly: GCA_032362365.1. NCBI lineage: Eukaryota > Metazoa > Arthropoda > Insecta > Coleoptera > Chrysomelidae > Zygogramma > Zygogramma bicolorata. The sequence continues at coordinate 24,532 of JAVJAQ010004967.1, read as the reverse complement.
TTCACACTCACCGTTATATCTCTGATTAGGGGTGTAACTTTTTGGGTTTCCGTGTATCACAATTACATATCTGTCGATGTCGTTGATATTTTTCTGTTTACGCACACCTTCGGGAATTTTGTCGCAGGGTAGTGAAAACACCAGTGATATTGTGAAATGAGCCAGTAAGCTTCCAATAACCAATAGTTTGGAAACTGTCATACTCCTGAAAAAAAAATTGAAAAATATTATCAGTGTAAGAATTTAGAGTTTGTTGTACATTTCGTGTTACTTTGGTCTGTTTTTTAATTTTGACGAATAAACACGCTCATAAACATAAATTACGTCGTCCCTTCTTCTTAAATGAAACATAGAGCAGCCCAACTGAAATATTGTGAAGTTTTCATAACTAATCCGATATCGAACACCATGTAAAATGTTCCTAGAATTCGAATAATGCCATGAAATCCACCTCAAAAACTAAATAGCAACATAACACATTAGAAGACCATAAAATCGTACGATACTGACTTTAAGTCAGTAGAATTGGCCTCATCTCAGCTAGACTAAGCAACCAGAGCCTGCCTACTTATCAACCATTGTCTACGCGTCAGGTGTCACCCCGCGAGAGATCTCCAGAGATACCCTACGAGAACAGCCTTCGTCCCACGTGAGATAAGAAAGATACCCCACGGGAACAACAAACGCCTTCATAATCGAAATCATTGCACAAAAATTCAACGTTCAGTTGTTATTTCACGCCCACTTTTTTCTAGACAAAGGTTAGACCACGGCAGAGGTGTGCTCAATGTGCTTCCACGGTCTCTTCCGGTAAGATCACATTCTTGAGTAGTCTTTTAGAGATTTCCAAAAATTTTGCGAAAATTGTTGAGTTTTCTTCGAAAATTTTGAGTATCTCCAAGATAATATAATGAAGAAATATTTGATTTCAAAATAAATGGTGAAAAAAATTAATAAATTTAATACGGTGGTTAGAAGTCTAGAGTTCAAACTGAGGCCTATACCCCAAGACGTAGACCTTCTCGTTCGGGTGGGGAAAAGCAGAAAGATGTACAAAAAGTGACACAAGGTATAGAACCTACGGATCGAGTCATGATGCGATGCTTGGAAGCGTTTAGTCGTAGTGGGGGTTGGTAACACACTCGCTATGTCTGGACACTGAGACATTTTGGATCGGTGCAACCACTGTGAAAATGCATAAAGGACAAGGTCGCTGGGTGAAATATAATGTTTTTGACGAAGAATGTAATAAACTCAAGGGGATCATTGTAATAAAAAAAATAATCGTCTTCTGTCTCCTGCGTTAGTAGTTGCCAAAGCCTATGCTGACAACAGTCCGGGTAAAAAACGCGAAGTTATCAATGTGCAAACATCTGGTAATCTCGACTTATTACAAATGAGCGGCTTGGAGAAACCTGAATATAGTGCGTGTCTGTTAACGAATATTGAACCGAAGAGCAAGTTATTATTCATGAGGGAAAGGGTAGTGTGAAGAAAATTGATCTTTTACATCACGATAACCATAACAACGATAACGGCTTCGACAACTGTAAATATTTTTGAAACACCTGTAACATACCCTAAGAGCATACAGAGAAACACCGCTGCGACAGAATTTATTATGCAAGGTCTGTAACAGAGGTTTCACAGGACAAGAATGTTTCGACAAACATTTGCCTGCTTAAATCTGTCAGCAAATAATGTGTTGTGTTGAATGTCTCAAAACCATTTCTAAAAACAGACAACATATCTGTGGGTGAATATTCTGTAGAATATGTCATTTCTTACGATCTGGAAAGTACTCGAAAAAAAGCGTTAGTTGATGATTCTTCACTCCATAAACCAAACTTCTGTGTTCATCAATAGCATTTCGAAAATTGTCTGGGGACAAACATAACAATATGCTCTTGTGGTGTTAGACTACAAGCCGGTAAACAACAAGTTGGTAGAGAAGGTTATGGAATATGTAATGAACCAGTGCAGCTAAATGAAACAAGTCGTTGTTATTGGTCACGCTGAATTACATACTAAAGTCAATAAATTTCAAACCGGAGCTCATAACTCAGAGAGAGAAATCTCTGTTGATACTGTAGTTAATCCAAAATTCACTGATATGCTCAATTATATTTTGATGCCACTAGCTTAACTACCTGAAGCTTCTGGGTTAGATCGCTTGAAAAAAAAATACTTTCCACACCTTTTCAATGAAGCTGGAAACTGGCACTATGTTGGACCCATACCGGCTTTGAAATATTGTGACCCAAAATAAACCTACCACCTACTCTCGAGGAAGATGAGAACCCCAGAAAACAACTCATGGAATGAACAGAGATTCATCTGAGCAAGAGTACGTCTTTGACTTTCAGAAAGAGCTGGTGGAATAATGTATGAGTGATGTGGATACATTGTTTCGGGTTTGTCTCAAATTCGGAGGACAGGATGGGGGTGTGGATCCATTTAGGGAGGCCGTAACGCTGCCTGGAGCTTGCAATAAAATATTTCGGAGAAACTTTTTGAAACCTGAGACTATATGCCTCATACCTAAAAAATGGTGATTGGTGGTGTGGTAACCAATCGAAAATAGCTGTTCCATGGTTATTGTGTGAGGAGCGACAAAGAGGAATAAAAACACAACATGCCGGTCGTGGATCATAAGCCCCCATTTTTAATATGGAGTGGATGGTTTCTGTGAGTCAACATAACATATTTTCGAATTTCACAGGTCCTATTGCCCAGAGTGTCCCAAATGTATCAAATATGAAAGAAATGACTGCCCTCTTGAAGACCCCAGCGTCACCATGGAAAGGCGTTACGAGACAACTTTGGCGAAAACCGAACGCTTGCGAAACCGTTTTTATGAGGCCTATAGTCTCAGGTTTCAGAAAGTTTCTCCTAAATATCTTATTGCAAGTTCCAGTCAGCGATATGGCTTCCGTGAACGGATCCACACCCCCTTCCTGTATCATTAATTCTTTGAATTTGAGACAAGCCCGAGACAATATATCTTCATCACTTATGCGGTATTCTACCAGTTCTTTCTGAAAATCAAAGTCATACCCTTGCTCAAATAAATATGCCAGTTTTCGGCTTTATTGAAAAAATGTAGGAAATAACCTTTTTTCACGCCATCTGACCCAAAAGCTTCGATCCGCAAATTCTGTACCTTGTGTCAATTTTTGCATAACATATTTTACGGTGTTTCTCACCCTAACAGGAAGGTTTTTGTTTCTCACTCAGGAGGGTCTTTGTTTTGGGGAGTAGGCCTGAGTTTGAACTCTAGACTTCTACCCACCCTATCAATTTACGAACTTTTTCCACCGTATCTTTCACAATTGAATAATTCTCCATTATATCATTTTTGGAAATGCTCGAAATTTTCGAAAAAAATAACTCAATAATTCTCGAACAATTTGAAATTCTTGGAAATCCCCAAAGGACTTCTCAAAAGTGTGATGCCAAAACATAATGAGAACACCTCTGCCGTGGTCTCCCCTTTATACAGATAAAAAGTGGGCGTGGCATATCAACTGAGCGTTGAATGTGTGATGACTTCTATTATGAAGGCGTTCGTTGTTGTGGGGTCTCTCTCACAAGGTAGGAATGCTGTTCTCGTAGGGGTATCTCTGGGGGATCTCTCGCGGGGGGACACGTGACGCGTAGGCAACGGCTGATTGGTAGGCAGGTCCTGGCTGCCTAGTCTCGCTGAAGTGAGGCCGATTCTACTCACCTCAATCATTTGACGGGCTTTTTAGGAATGGCAAAAAATAACAGTCAGTGTGTTTCTGTACCAATAATAATATTTCACATTTCCATTAAAATCCCAAAAACTTGCTTCGTAGTGTGTTTCAGAAATCTTTGGGTTTGGGACACGATGAATCCTCCTTATAGGTTTCCCGATGTTGCAGATCCATAGAATTACCATCACTTTCAGTTACTCAGTGAGAAGGGCGTAAACGCTGCATCAAATCCAGTTAACCACTTTTTTTTTGAAATATTGTTTGTAATGTGAAGGCAATACTGAATTCGAATTTGCAAACGAGACTAGAATAATAACTGTCAGGGCATGGGCACGGCCTAGCTCTTCAGGTTAACTGACAGTCATTCGATATCTGGGGTTGAGCAGCGCCGAGCGCGGTTAGAACTTGGATGGGGATGCAGGGAAATGTTGTGATTTGCAGAAATTCCACTCAAAGTTATCAAACGTTTCATTTATATTTTCATACATGAAAAACCATTGGATGCAACATACTCGAACTATATGAATCAAGTATTTTTATGGATATCACATAATAAAATCTCTTTGTGGAAGGGAACATAGTATGCTACAACACTCCTACTCTTTGTATTTCCTGGAGAGATAATAGACAGATTTTGTCAATTTCTTGAAAATGTTTCTCTTGGCGAAGGTTATGTGAGAATATCTGCCAACTAGTTTTCTGATCCAACGAGACTACGACGACACTCTTTTCATAAAAGCTCCGTGGGATTTGAAACATCTACCCGTGAGATTTGAAACATCTACAGCAATTTCTTCAACGAATTTTCTGAGCCATACTTATTGGTCTCGGTAGTGTAGTGGTTAGCATATCTGCCTATCAAGCGGAAGGCCGGGGTTCGAATCCTTGCCGGGCCACCGTGCTGGGTAATCGCACGTTGAAAGGTAAGGCCTCGTTGATCCATTGCTCGCACAAGTCTCGACTTCTGAGGGTTAACGTTCGTCAGCTGGTTAACGGAACGAACAATTTCAGCATATATTGCTGCAAATATGTTTGCTAATAATTCTACTCTAGACCCATCGGGAAACGATCCTCCCAATATCACGCCTGTCGACAGTCATATGCCTGACATAATTTTTCACCTACAAAATATAAGAAATACTTCAATGGACCTGAGACGAATGAGGCTTGTGGATCTGATGGAATCATAGCAATTGTTCTGAAAGCATGTGCCCCCGGATTGACAGTAGTACTTTGCGAATCATTCAACCTTTGATATAACTTGGGATTTTTCCTAAGTCCTGAAGGACAGCAAGATTTCATCCAGTTCCTAAAAAAGAAAGGAAACTTCACCTTGTAATTGCAGACCAATTGCATTGCTTTCCATCATTTTCAAAGTCATGGAAAAACAATCAATATGAAGCTTGTCAAATATCTAGAGAAATCAGGAATAATTAACGATCACAGAATTCCCACCCCTTTGTTGTGAATTTGGAGACCTGTCGAACCTCACCCAAATTTATATTCAACACGAAATTCTCAGTTATTATGAGAGATCGTGAACAGTGGCAAAGAGACAATCTCCCTGAGAACAAGACCGGCTGGAGCAATTGGTTTACAGATGGATCCAAGACGGAATATGGTACAGGGGCTGGTGTATACTGTGCGGGGAGGAACCTAGGATACAGTTATCCGCTCGGACAAAACATATTTGTTTCTAAAGCAGACATCCATGCTTCCGTCCAATGCGCGGGAATAATCATTCTGAGGTTCCAAAGAAATGGGAGGATCAATATTTTCGAGGATAGCCCAACTTCACTCTGGGCACTTGGAAATGCCAGAGTGACATCTCGACTGGTATGGGAATTCCGCGAGAAACTCAAACATGGCAGACTACAATAGAGTGTCTCTACAATGGGTTTCAGGGCACTCAGTCATGGCAGGAAATGTAAGTCAGACGAGCTCGGAATCACATAAGGAGTTGGGTGGGAACAAAACAAAGAGATTACTAGGAAAATCTACCTAGTAGCGCTTACGGGAGAACTTTAATAAAAGGATCGTCAAGAAAAAGACTGAAGAGCAACTTCACTCTGGGCACTTGGAAATGCCAGAGTGACATCTCGACTGGTATGGGAATTCCGCGAGAAACTCAAACATGGCAGACTACAATAGAGTGTCTCTACAATGGGTTTCAGGGCACTCAGTCATGGCAGGAAATGTAAGTCAGACGAGCTCGGAATCACATAAGGAGTTGGGTGGGAACAAAACAAAGAGATTACTAGAAAAATCTACCTAGTAGCGCTTACGGGAGAACTTTAATAAAAGGATCGTCAAGAAAAAGACTGAAGAGCCGCTTCAGTGCAACAGGAATCGGTTGAAGGTCATAACAGGGCTACTGACTGGACACTATCCATTCAAAGGACCCTTACTGTAGAACGGCGACCTTAGCTGCAGAATATGTAACAAAGGATCGGAGACAGCTTGACACGTACTTCGCAAATTTGAGGCTCTGGATCTCAAAAGAGATGAGTTTATGGATCCAGAAGGATATTACAAACACCCAGCAATCAATACGCACATGGTTGTTGAAATGGGTGTCAGGAAGTATAGGGAAGCAAAGCGCAATAAGCCCTCGAGGCTGAAGTGCTTTCCAGAGGCCTGGTAGTGAAGGATGAGTCGGACGGCTTCCACGAGGCATAAAAAAATTTTCGTTATCTCACATTCTTGATGTTGACCAATTTTAAATGAAGAAATCCCTCTGGGGGGGGGAACTCTTCATGAATATGGTAAAGTTACATTCTCTGTTCGCTCGACGGCAGATTTTTAGGTCATATGATGTGTTTAAAAATATGTCACATCATTTTCGAATCCTGTTACATAATTCCTCAATTTAGCACTAGCTTCAAACTACATTGTTTTCATACTATGAATCATTATGAACATTTATAAACAATATAAGAGGTCTTCTAATCAACTCAACATCAATTTTAGTTCTGGCATTTTCGAAACTATTTTCCATCCTCGAATTTTGTGTACAAATGATTATGTATTATTTGCTTCTAGTTTGGCGCCTGTGTCCAGAATTTTGGGTGCCCAAGCTTTACTACCAAAAATTTCTGTTTTACCATAATTGGTTTTCCTAGGAACACTCCTGCTGGTACACCTTTTTCAGTGTCGAGGTGGGAGATCTGTTGAGTTAGTACGCTGCAGATCGTATAGCTTCACCCCACAGATGCTTGAGTAAGTTAGTTTATGTCAGCATAGTTCTGACTTTGTCTAGCAAGGTTCTATTCGCCCTTTCACTAACTCCATTTCGTTGTACCCTTTGAATATTCTTATTCTTTGACATTTGTTTACTGTTGTCTTTGATAATCTGATGTGGTTCTTGGTAGTGTAGAGTCTCCCACCGGGCCACCGTGCTGGGTAATAGCACGTTGAAGGTAAGGCCTCGTTGATCCATTGCTCGCACAAGTTTCGACTTCTGAGAGTTAACGTTCTTTAGCTGGTTAACCGAAATGAACAACTCCATCAAGTTGAACCGTGGTTCACCCTTTTTTTCGAGTAAATATACTGTAGTGAAGTGGGAATAATCATCAATTATTGTTTGAGAATATTTTTCATCATTACTTGTTGTCGTTCTTATTGGACCCCCTACATCTGAGTATATCAAATCTTCAACTACTTTCATAATGTCAGGAGGGCAAATCTTACTGAATCCAATATCACACCGGCAGAGAGACATTCTCTGAACAGTCTCCACAACAACCCAGAGCTGATCATCCTTCCAGCAGACAAGGAGAACGCCACAGTTATCCTCAACACGTCTGACTATGTTGATGAAATGAGTAAACTACTCGATTCACCTGAATATCAACCCACCGACAGGGACCCAACGACCTATCTTGAGAAAAAAACCAGGACCCTCATCAACAACTTCAATATCCCAACCGAAACCAAGAGAGCTCTCATCCCCCGGGAAAAATCCTCACGTACTTCCCGCATATATGGTCTCCCAAAAATACACAAACCCAATGTTCCTCTTCGCCCCATTGTCAGTGCTTTCGGTACTCCAACACAAAACCTTGCTGAACACCTAGCAAATACTCTCACACCCCTTGCAGAACAGTCCTCGTCATATGTACGAAACTCATTCCACTTCATTGAAATCCTCAAAAAGCTCAATATTCAACAGACTGACATCTTTGTGAGTTCCAACGTAGTGTCCGTTTTCACGAATATCCCTGTATCAGATACATTGAACATTCTCGAAACCAAACACCAAATTTCCAAAGGCACCCTCAACCTCATCAGTCACTGTATGTCCAGTGCATACTTTCTATTCAGAGGTACCTTTCACAAACGAGTAAAAGGCGCCCCCATGGGTTCTTCTCTCTCACTAGTCCTTGCAAACCTTTTCATGGAAGACTTCGAAAGTGAAGCCATCGACACGTTCGACCACAAACCCTCTTGCTGGTTCAGATACGTAAATGACGTTTTCGTCATATGGCCTCACGGCTTCGAAACTTTCCATAACTTCCTCGATCACCTCAACGACCTCCACCCAAATATAAAGTCCACAATGGAAATCGAAAGCAATAACTCCCTTCCATTCTTAGATGTCCTCATCACAAAAACCAATGACTCCTTCACGCACACGGTCTATAGGAAAACAACACACACAAATCGATACCTTAACGCAAACTCCCACCATCATCCAGCCCAAACCAATTCCTTTGTATATTTCCTCATCCACAGATCTATCAACCTCACAGACCTCCATAACAAACCACAGGAACTAGCCCAACCCAAATTAGACTTTCTTCAAAATGGATTCACAGAATATCAAATTGACAGATCCATCCGCCGCCATCAAACTTCTCCTTCCATTCCCAGAGACCCAGCAGACAACAACGTTTTCCACAAAGCTTTCCTTTCCTACATCGAAGGTGTTACTGATAAAATCAGCCGAATTCTCAATAAACAGGACATGAAAACGATATTTACAACCAACAATAAAATATCTCTGCTCCCCCAAAAACAAAATTGTCAACGAACCATTGCCCTCCAATAGTAACTCAACCGAAAATGTAAATGGGAATCCTCTCCCTCCGCCTATAGAAGATACAAGTTCAAGTTTTCAGTGCCATTCTCAAAATAACGTTACCAATTTACTCTCGCACGATACTAGTACTATTATATTATCTACCGCTTTGATTGATGTAGAAGATAGCTCAGATAATTTTCAAACTGTTCGAGCCATTCTAGACAGTGCAAGTCAGTCTAATTTTATTTCCAACAAAAGTGTTAATGAGTTGGGACTCAAAAAAAACAGCGTTAATAATTCTAGTAATGGTATAGGGCACATGAATTCTCAATCTCCTCACAGCGTTGCTTGCACTTTTAAACCTCAAAATGAAACTCAACCTGTATTCAAACTGGATTTCATTATATTATCCATAACATGTTCAAATATGCCTCATGCAGACATATCTACCGAACAGTTCAGTCGTTTTTCTAATTCGAAACTCGCTAATCCTGAATTCAATATATCTCAGCCGGTAGACATGCTTCTATGTGCAGATATTTTTGGGTTTATATTGAAAGGGAATTCCCTCAAAACTTCTGTTCACGATCCTGTTCTAGAGAAAACCTCCTCAAGAATTGATTCTGGACGCTATATTTTGCAGCTACCTTTTGAAATTCCAAATCCCATTTTTATCGGCTCTCGTGACATAGCCCTGAGAAGGTTTTTTACTTCAGAACGACGACTGATACAGAATCCAAATCTTTACAATCAATATAAAGATTTTATGGAAGATTATTTAGATTCTAGCCACATATGGCACTTGTTCCCCAAGAACAGTTAGAACTTCTCTCGTATTATATTCCCCATTACTTATGTATTGTTCGACCTGAGAGTAACCACTAAATTACCTGTGGTATTCGATGCTTCAAGCCGTTGTTTGAATAACATTCCTTTGAATAAAACTCTACTAACCGGTACGAAGTTAAAGCAAGATATAGTCACTATTATTTTGAGATTCAGATTTAACCACATTGCATATACTCGTGACGTTCACTAGATGTTCAGGCAAATCCTAATCTGTAGAGAGTATCAAGATTTTCAGCGCATATTGTGGCGTTATTCGAAAGACGAACCGATTAGACAGTTCGTTTTGGAGTGAGTTGTTCTCCTCTTCAATCTCTAAGAGTTATGAAACAACTTTCGATTGTGTATAAGTCAAAATCGCTGCGAATATTCTAGAATCAGATATTTTTGTTGACGACATAGTTTCAAGTCATAAGAGGCACTTGTCGCTCGAAAACAGTTGATTGCATTACTTGGTGAAGCAGGTTTTGAGTTACGAAAATGGGCTTCCAAAAACTCGAGGGTTCTTGCCCAGCTACCACTCTCATACCTACAAGATAACTCACTTTCTTTCGACTCTGATTAGGAAGATATTATCGAAATATTAGGATTACAATGGAATCCATCCGCCGATGATTTTACTTACAAAGTTATCCATCTGGAAAAACCTTGTACCAAACGAAACGTTTCAAGTCAATTGGCACGCATTCACGATCCTTTGGGGTGTCTTCCCCCTCTCACTCTCAAGCTGCAATGTTTAGTACACACTCTGTGGAGTCGAGGAATAGACTGGGATAGTGATCTTCCAAAAATAATAATGAAAACTTGGAACCGATTCGTTTCAGAGCTACCGCATTTGGAAAAATCAAAAATACCCCGTCATATATTTCTTGATGGTGTTTCCATGCGAACTACACGAATTTTGTGATGCTTCGGAAATAGGATACGCTGGAGTAGTATATCTTCGTGTTATTGATTCCCCAAAAAATATATACACAAATTTGATTTGCGCAAAATCGAAAGTTGCACCTTTGAAAAAAATTAGTATCCCGAAGCTAGAATTATGTGGTGAACTTCCCCTTGCAGATTTACTAAAATTCTTGACTGATATTTATAGAAATAAAGTAATGATTGATCGAATTTATGCCTGGACAGACTCTACAATAGTGCTTTCCTGGTTGGAATCTTCCCCACACGAATGGAATACTTTTGTGAGTAATAGGATCGCCCAAATTCAAGATAAAATTGACCCCTCGAATTGGTTTCATGTGAAAGGTGAAGCCTCTTCTTGGAATTGGGTTTTCGAAGTTGTTCGTGCCAAGTATCGGTATTTGGAAATGAAAATTTGGTTATTTCGGATTATGGGATATAGGTGGTATAAGTTCAGGATTTCAGTTCGAATTATTGGAACATGTATAGCAAAAATTAGTTCGATATTAGAAAACGTTACTTGAGTTCCTAGGAATTGGTAGTTGGTCAAAATATTTTGAAAATTTGGAATATTGTCATTAGTATACAGATTCCTCAAATAGTTTATCATTTCAAAGAGTGTGCTACTGGATATTATTGAATTATGCAAGGTATTGAGTTTGGCGAACGTTATAGCAGGTTCGCTTGTCTTTTTTTTTATTTTCACTATCTAGGTTTATTTGTGAGAGAATGCTTTGAAAACTCACGTAGCTATCTAGATCTCTTATAGTTTTTTGAACTGAATCTTGGAATGTTCTCAAACCAAACTTAAGTTTTTCCTGATTACTAGTTAGGTTAGCAATTGTTTTGTTGTATTTTCAATTAGTTATTTTTACAAAGAACTTTGCAAAGCGAGTTCTCGAACTATATCTTTTTGATTTTGTTCGAGTTCATTGAGTGCATGATCGTACCCTTTCTCGTCGTCTGCATCTAATGTGCCAAAAATACATTCACTTACTTTTCCCACTCCGTTTATGAGACCTCTTCTAGATGAGGTTGAATATCATTTAATTTCAGTTCAGTCGTTTCTATTAGATATTCTGTTCTTGATAACATGTGAGATTGGATTGGATATCTTTTCCCTGTTAAAATTAGTTTTTATTATAGTGAACGAATCATTCAGATTGGTTAGTTGTATGATAATTTGTTTCAGGTCTCAGTAGTGTAGAAACGTGTGTTTGTTATATATTAACCTAGAGTTTCCTTGCTCTAAAGGGAGTATAGGATTATTTATTGTTGTTATCCAAACATCCTCAGTGTTACTTCGAACTCAAAATACTTGGAAGTTCAGGTGAAGGATCAGAAGTCTCATGTCCTTTGTTTCCCTGAAAAAATTTGTTTTTATTAATTTGGGGTCTTCTTGAAATATTTTTATAATAAGTGCACTTATCTGTAACCAACTTTATATCTGTTTCTTCAAGAATTTGGGTCTTTTCGAATTTTGGTCATTCTTTATTTCTTACCTTGGTTCTGTATCGCGGTTTTGATTAATTTTGAAAATGACTTTTTCTTCATTTTGTTGATTCATGTTTTGTATCGACTCATGAAGCTTTTCAGCTGTTTCTTTGTGAGTTTGGACATAGTTTGATGTTATTATGTGATCTGTTAAATCGAAAGGGTCGGAACTATCGATATGTCCTTTTACAATTTCGAAAGGTGTAAATTTTGTCACAGTATGTATTGAGTTATTGTGTCCTAGTATTGCTCTTTTCATTAGTTGTTCTGGGTTGAATTCTTTATTTTCTTCTCTCAGACATCGAAAGTGTTCAATCAAAGTAGAATGAAAACGTTCGACTGGAGAGTTGGAATTGCTGTTTTATCGATGAAGTTGACAAAAATTTTCAAGGTCTTTATTTTTGAACTCGGTGCCAGAATCAATAGTTATGTTGTGAGGTAATCCGTGATGAAAAACAAAGTTCAGTATATTCCTGTTTAGGCTTCCAGGGGATAGGCTTGGACGTATCTCGGAAATGAATCGATAATTCTCAGAAAATTATTGTTCGATATTCAGAGACAGTCGATATGTATGTGTTCAAATGGTCGAATAGATGTAGGTGTCAAATTAAATTTCATTTGAGGTGGGTTTCTGTCGTACTTATTTCTTTCACAAGTTTCACAGTTGTTCACATAATTTTCTATATCAACGTACATTTTCGGCCAATAATATCGCGAAGAAAGTGATTATTTCATTTCATGTATGCCACGGTGGCATGTTCTCTTGACATGATAATATTCGACTTTGATTTTTTATTCTTTTTCTCTTTGCACGTCCTCGAGTACTGTTGTGCATTGGACTATTTTGAAAGACGAGTGTTTGAAGATGTTTTGTATTGTGGTGGTAAAATTTAGCATAATTGCAGGATTTTTCGAGTAAATTACAGATGTTTGTTTTGGATCGATATATTCTTTGACGAATTACATTATGTGCTCTTCCGCGTTGACGTTTGGCAAGGTAACGTAAAGTCGAAAGATTGTGAAAATCTCTTGGCTCTTGCAAATTATTTTATCGACATCGCTGTTGGTGATGATTATTTAATTTTTGTATCTATTCAAAACGCGTTCTAATATGGAAATTGAGAATATTGGGTTTTCTTGAGCGGTGTGCACGGTTTCTAGATGAGATTCTTCGTTTTGGGTGGAGTTTGGGGGATCGTTCTGCTCGTTATTATGCTCGGATGGGTTATTGATTGGTATAATTTGATGATCGGGACTAGGTTGAGTGCTGGGGATTGGCACGATTTGTGAATCATCGTAAATGTCTATTCGGGATTCATTGAGAGATTCCGGTCGATTATTATCTAAGGGTGTAATCTGGATATCGTCTAAAGAAACGATATTGTTTCCATCTAGAGGTGTGATTTGGATATCATCGAATATTTTGTTTGGGATTTGATTAGGGGGTTTGATTTGAATATTGAAAATTATATTAATGTTTTCCTCTGTACGTTTGTTCAGTATTTGAAAAAAGTTTTGCATCGACTGTTTATGTTGGGAAGATCTTGGGGGTTCCACAAATAGTCCTTGATCATTTCATCTACATTGCCAGGATTGTTTTGAACGGACGATGTTTCGGGCATTCAATTCTGTATTTTGAAGGTATCTGGAGAGAGCGTTCGCTGCTCGATTCGTTGAACCTTCTTTGTATTTTATAGTATAGTCAGAATCTTCGAGCTTCAGGCGCCACCTGACAAGTCTTAAATTTGGCTCTTTGGGGGAGAAGGGGCTTGTGGTCCGTGAGAATTTTGAATTTACGGCCAAAAAGGTAGGGCCTGAAGCACTTGCAGCTCCAGACCACCGCGGGAATCTCTTTCTCCATAGTGGGGTAGTTCATCTCGGCTGGGTTTAGCGTGCGAGATGCGTAGCAGATGGGACGATTATTCTGTGAGAGTATAGGTCCAATTGCATATTTTGAGGAATCCGTAGTTGATTGGAATTCTTCACTGAAATCTGGGTAAGCCAATACCGGTTCTGAGGTGTTGTGATTTGTGGACTGTATTTTATTGTGCTTCCACTGCCTTTTTATAGATTTCACTACCATTTGGAAATAATCGTGACAGTGACAGTAGTAATTTATTCTCTCTCAAAACAATACATCTCATTTCGTAACAACTTGATATTAAGAAAATGAACAGATATAGGGATAATCAGATATGCATATATATAGCGTTATCTTCTTAACATGCCCCCCGCCTTGGAAGTACCCACTTTCGAATAATAACGAAACGTAAATAACATTAGTCTTCTAGAGGAAGCCGACATATTTTGGAGAATGGTCGTTTGATGGTGCCTCTGGAAGTTTTTATTATTGCCACTCTTGCGATTTGGTCTCGTCCCGGACAAATCTGGAGAAATCTTCCCAATCGCCAGTTCCTTCTTTAAGTTGGCCTTGGCTATGTTTCAAACGTACACGTTGTTGAAGCTGTGACACATATTCCTTCTGCCATCTGATCCAGAAATGCTGCTGCATTTGTTGAATGAGTTGGAATCTGCATAATCTTCCAATAGTAATACTTCTAAGGTCTGGATCTGCCAGTGCAACTACAGGTTTCCCGATGAGGAAATGGCCTGGAGTCAACGGTTTTGAATCGTTCGGATCATCTTACATCGGGTGAAGAGGTCGAGAATTCAAAACTGCTTCTAGTTATTCAAGTAAAGTGTAAAACTCTTCAAAAGTGAGCAAATCACTTCCTAAAACCCTTTTCAAATAAAATTTACAACTTTCAACTCCTGCCTCCCAGATTCCACAGAAATGAGGAGAATTTGGAGGTATAAATTCCCAAAATATCTGTTCTTTCGGAAATGATTCAGCTAGTTCAGTTTAATTTTTTTTTCGAAAAATCGCCCAAATTCGACAACTCAGAACTAGCCGCAACAAAGTTTGACCCATTGTCTGAAAAGATACGTGAGTGTTTACCTCTCTCAGACATGAATCGTCTCAATGTTAAAATGAATGAATCTTTAGTCAAATTCGTAACCAACTCCAAATGTATGGCCTTGGTAGAAGAACATATAAATGAAGCGACATAACATTCAGATGTTTTCGAGCCTCGTCCCTTCTCATCTTTTATATTATAGGGTCCAGCATAATCTACCCATGTGACTTCAGAAACAGAACCTGGCTGTAGCCTTTGTTTAGGTAAATTACCCATTATAGGCTGTATGGTTTTTGAATTTTGACGAAAACATACAATGCATTTACTGTGAATCTTTCTAGCTGAATTGCGCCCGCAAGTGGCTGAGGGATTCGAAGTTGCGATCAGACCTTTCAACTTGACAATTATTTTGAACCTGAACATGAATGCAACAGTTCGTTTCAATTTTTCTAAGTCCGAAAATTTCTCAAATGGAAATTCCCGCACCTGAAATGATGAGAAAGTATTCGATATGCTCTCCATTTCTGGTAAAGAAACATTATCAAACTTAGTATTTGGCCATTCTGTATGACTATTCTTGAGCCATTCGGGTCCATACCACCATAATAGTGAATTTGGAACCTGATAGGGTTTATACCTCTCGACAACAGATCTGCTGGATTATTTTTGGTTGGTACGTGCTTCCATTGATATAATCCAGTTATTGATTGAATTTCAGCAACTCGTGTATTGACGAAAGTTTTCAATGGATTCGGTGGAGTTTTCAACCACCCAAGTACAATAGAGGAATCAGACCAGAATGTGCAATTATCAATGTTCAAAGTTATTGAAGATAAAATTGTATTTACCAGGCGAGACAAAACTAGCGCTGCGCATAATTCCAAACGTGGAAGAGTGATTACCTTCAAAGGTGCAACCTTACTTTTGGCACATAGTAATCTAACAAAAACATCACCATTGTCATTTGTTGAACGTACATATACACACCCTCCGTAACCCACTTCGGAGGCATCTGAGAAGGCATGTATTTGTATGCTAATTGGCTTATTACAAATAATGTGACGTGGAATTAGCAAACTATTGAAAACTGGTAAATGATTTCGAAAATCAGTCCATTGAGTGCATAAATCGTAAGGCAAAGCTTCATCCCAATTGATTTTTTCTAGCCACAATCGCTGTAACCATATTTTTGCTTTTATAATTGAACAACTCACGCATGCTGTCGGTATGGAATTCGGGATTGACAAATGTGCACTGGTTCATCTCAAAAGAAGACGATGCGAGGATTTCGCGGAGAATGCCCAACTCGTAGACGGAAACATTCTACATCATTTGAATGCCGGAGAGGCATACACCTATTTGGGTGTGGAATAACGCCACACCCAAGAGGTAGACTCGGTGAAAAATGCTCTCCGTGGCAAGTATAGGCAGAAACTACGGCAGATCTGGTCCTCAGAGCTGTCGGGCAAGAACAAAGTTTCTGATACCAACATGCTTGCCATTCCGATTCTAATCTACTCCTTCGGAGTAGTTAAATGGACCCAGGAAGAGTTGCGGCAACTTGACGTAAAGACTCGCAAAATGATGCATATGCACAAAAGCATGCATCCCAAATCGTCCGTTCCACAGTTATATCTCCTTCGACAACAAGGGGGGCGTGGACTTTTGAGTTTGGAGTGTCTTCACAACAGAATGGTACTGGATGGAGCCTGTAGAGTCATCAGGAATTCGGATCCCCTACACTGCATGGTCCGAGGCCATGAACATACAGGAGTCGGAGCCTTTCTTTTCAAGGCAGCAAGGCATGCTGCTGATGAACTTGATATAGTCTTCGACACCGAGCGGGTAAACCAACTCTCTGTCACCGAGTTGGAGCCCGCACGGAGAAAAGCTCACATCAATGCTGCAGAGAATGCTAAAATGCTGCAGCTGCATACAGACAAGCCCATGCATGGAGTCTTCTTCAAGAACATCGAGGACCATGGCTTGTCTGTTAGGCTGACATTTGCCTTCCTCAAGTCAGGTGAGCTGAAGTCGGAGACTGAAGGGTTCATCATGGGGTGCCAAGACGGTGTCTTCAATACCCTTGTCTATCGGAGCCGCGTGATGGGTATAGAGGTCCCTGATACTAGATGCAGGGCCTGCCAACAGGCGCCCGAGACTTTGATGCATTTGCTGTCATCTCGTGCAGTTTATGCGGTCTCGGCCTATATCCATCGACATAACGCGGCCTTACGAGTGCTGTACTATTTTCTTCGGCACTCTTTTGGAATAGACAGGACACCGGTACTGCCTTACGCTCCAGGATATATTGAATCCGTTGTGGAGAATGAAAGGTGTCGAATATTTCGAAACTTTTCATTTCCCACCCTCAAACGAATATCGTCCGAAAAGAGGAAGAAAAACGGACCAGGATCTACTTTACGAACTCCGCAGGCTTCACCCAGACTATTCTGTCAAGTTAGTGGTTCTGATTATAGGTGTTCGCGGTGGTTCCAGACCAACGCTACTCTCGGAGCTCAAGATCATAGCGGCATGCCGTAATGCGGCAGAGATCTTAGCCGGCCGCATGCAGAAGGCCGTTATTCTCGGTTCGTTGCGTCTGCTCAGGACTCATGATTCTCGGAGCAAGTGACCACTTACCCCGCGGTGTGGGGAGTGGTCATTGGTTAATTATACTAGCGCGTTGGCCCACTGGGTCGGAGCAGTGGGGAGTACGGACCCGACTAGATTTGTTTCAACAAAATAATAATAATACGCTGTTCAGGCTCTTCCTGGGAAAGAAGGAGGCGACAGATCCTTCGACCCCTCTAGGAAGCATGAACAGCGCATACACAAGATGGAGGCTAAGATTGTAACGAAAATAAAATTTTTCGTTACATTGTTCTCCTGTCACAAATTAGTCCTAAGATATTTTCCTTCAGTCCGCAGGCGCTGCAGATCCCGGCCTCACATTTCAGATTGCGAATGGAGTTCTAGTTATATTCGATGTCTGGATAAAAAAGCATCTGTACTTTTTCGGTACACCCAAGAACGAGGTACTTGAATTTTAAATCGTTACTCCTGCTCATATGTTCGATTTCCTGTCACGCTCAACACCTGGCATCTGGAATTGGAGTCCAACGAAACAAGGGAGACTCACCTTACCCCTGTCATCGTAACAAGGGAGCCTCACCTTCCTAGTAAGAATACGGTCATTACCTGTCATCTGGAAATTGGAATCCAGAGAAACACTAGCTGCCTCCGTAACAAGGAAGACTCACCTTACCCCTGCCATCGTAATAAGGGAGCCTCACCTGCCTAGTCAGGACCAGGAGCCAGTAACACAGAGACCAGGAGTAACCAAACTACAGTCAGTCGATAAGAAGCCTTCGTTTGTACCATTATTGTGCCTATTCAGGTACTGAAGTTTTAGTCAGGTATCCATTGAAGGATTGATTTTTCATTTGATTTTCATTGCTTTCCTTATATAGTTGCAACCCTATAAATGTGGGGTAGTTGATAATTATATGGTCTATTAATTAATTGATTAAGACTGATATTGAATAATTATAAATATTACTAAGATTATCATAATTAACTGCTGCTTCTGGCGCCCTTCTCTGTGATCAGTACAAGTCCAGATTACTCAGAATTAACTCCTTGAATTTGAAATAGTAATTCTGAGGAAACCCTTACTCACACCCTGTTGCTCAAAAATAAGTACTGAAAATTAATTTTGTTATATATATATATATATATATATATATATATATATATATATATATATATATATATATATATATATATATATATATATATATATATATATATATATATATATATATATATGTATATATAGTCGGCGAGACAACACGCGTCTCGTATCCAATGTGTGATGGACTACTTAGCGGCTAATAAACCATTTACGCACGCAGTGCGGCAAATCGCTGCAAAACTGCGGAGATCCCACCACACATTTAATCGAGGAGTGCTGCTCACCATCAAGCAGCATTGCTTCGAGAGGATACGAATGCTGGTGACTGCAAAAAAGACACTAGTGAGGCGGGCGAGGGCTTTCTCAGAGAACAAACAGTTCCGCGAGGAACCCTCTCGCCTATTCCAATTGCCTCCGCGTGTTGTGGATAATCCGCCGGCCACTGGATGGAGAGCAGCTGATTCCGGAATGGTTTGTCGAGGGGCGAACCATGCTAATCCCGAAGAACGGAGATTTGTCGGATCCTAATAATTACAGACCGATAGCATGCTTGAATACGTGTTACAAGATACGTCTTCTGATTCGTAATGCCAGATACGACGTGCGAGTGAATTACCACTAATTGGAGCCAAATACGAAGTTATTGAAATCAAAGTGTGATCAGAATTACCCAAGGGGGAGTGAATTCCGATCTGACAAATATCAGGATGAGTAGTGAGAAAGAAGTCCAGTGTATTGGCCAAATGGTTATTCGTATCAGGAATACGAGTGGGATGATCGATGAGTTGTTCCAGATCATCAGTAATAGCGAATGCCTCTGCATGTCGTCCTCTTTCATCTGTTCTATTCGAGAATTTGAGCCATGAAGAATTATGTACATCAAAATCGCCCAGTATGGTGACCCTAGCTGTTGGATGGTTCTCTTTGTCGATTTTTCCCGATAGAAATTCGAATAGTCTGTCAAGAGAATCATTGTATGATGATAAATAACGACAACAGACTAATTCAGTTTGTTGAAGATTGACAAGCTTAAACCACATCACGTGAAAATCTTTTGGTTCCAGCTCTTCTTCGCGTTGGCACGATAAATCATTCTTAGAGTATGAACAAATATCACATCTGAAATGAAAGCGAGAATGGAATTCATAACCTGGACAGAGCATGTGTACATTATTCGTACATAAATTGACATGAGTTTCACTTAGAATAAGAATGTCAGGTATTTCGGTTTGCAGACGGTGAAGTACATCATTGATATTTTATTCATACCACGAATATTACAGTAATCAATTCCCAATACTCTCGATGAAGGTTGCCCCCGAGTACCCCCCACCCGGAAATCCGATTGGGGAAGTATTTTACTACCGGAGTTTTTACTCTGGGAGACATTATCATCATTCTACGAATTCAATAGTTGGGAAAAACCGGAAATATCAACCACATACCGAAACGTGAATCAACACTCCACAGCACATATAGTTGGTATGGTGGTATCTCACCGGGCGATGGCGAGACCATCTTCCACCTAGGTTATCCTTTTAGTCGCCTTTTACGACAGGTAGAATTTACCCCAGAGTTATTCTAATCCGACCCCATACAGAGACATTCTCGAAGATGAAAAATATGAATGGCACATATGCTGGGATAATGCATACAGTGAATTGGATATTTCTTTACTGGAAGAAAAAGTTTGTGCCGTTAGCTATAATTACAGTAGAGCATGTGGTCGAGGTCATGCGAAGGCAATCAAAATTTATACTGAACTGGACGCCACCCATTTCTGCTTCAAAAGATTTCTATGACCATGTCCTAAATGGGAAAACACGATTCGAAAAAAGTTGTAAGGTGTGTGAGATGAAAATTGGCTGCACATCGTTATTCACATATTCCTGAGAAAGATGAGGAGAAAACCTGAAGAAAACAAATATATCCCTTTGAATTCCTTCTATTGACATGACAATAAGTAAAAAATATATACAATGTGGGTATAACAAACGTAGGGTCCGCCTGGACTAGTAGGGTTGATGTTTTGCTTTTACTTAATTCAACCAAAAATTACTAGTAAATACCTTACATAACTAAATTGGAATATTTAAAGGTTAGCTTTCGTTCAGTACTGTAAGAGGGCTGCGCTAATTTTCAGGTATAATTATAAATGCATAAATTGATATGAGAACATCAGGTCAGATAAGTAAGTTGTTCATGAATTCAAAAATGAAGGCTAGAAGGTATTAATATACTGTCCTGTCTAGACTAAGCCGAGTCTAACATCCCATGAAGCCGAAAGTTGTGTCATCCACTCTGTACGGGTGAGCCATAACCAGATATAAAAAGGAAAGACTAACTGGTGGAGTAGATGAATCAATCTTGGGCTGCTCGGTTCGATAGGAGAAGTATGTATAAGCCGGTTCTCCCTCATCTTCAGGTGAGGCGAAACCGGCCTAGCGTATTTCGGGAGTTTTTGGGAACATAAGTTCTGATGGGTACGCCTATGTCAGCGGGCGCGGTCAGGCCCCCGGTAACCCCGTTAGTACTCCGCCCATGCCCACTAACGGTCGTCGTCGACATGCTGAGACCTGCAAAAGACCCAACGGAGAGTTCCCAGCCTCACGTGCAAAGCAGCTCTTTTGTCGGCAGGTTTCTCAAATACAATTATCGAATCATCGAATGATTAATGGGTTCGGCAAAGCCAGTGAATCCCCAAGTTGTTTATCATACGTGGCTCGCTTCGGAGGAGATGGGGCGGCATCGTAGAACCGCACCCGAGCGGGAATATTTGAACTTGCTCGCTTCAGGCGGCGTTTATGACAGATATACGGTGAGGCAATGCTGTCATATTCTTCAGGCGGGCCTAGATCAACGAGTTGGACGCATGGCGGCGCGGGGTGAGTAGGTGATTGCGCCAACCTCTCGATTGCTGCGCCGCGAAGTCAGTCTCATGCTAGAACTCGTACGATATATACCGCTATCGAACGAAAGTATTGTGTGTCCGCCATCAGACCATCGAAGTCAGTCTCCTGCTAGAACTCATACGATGTAAGTACCTCTTTTCCCTTCGTGTTCGGGAGTGTTTTTTCGAAACGGCTCACATACAGGTTGAGAGCTATTTTTACGCGAGTGTTGATCTTCTTTCGGCATATACAGCGTGTGTCGAAACTTTTTTCTGTCAAGTGTGTTGGCTCAGTGTGAATTTTTTCGAACTTATCGGCATATACAGTCCGTTTTTCTTATGTCGTACCACTATTGGCATCTCGAAAACGGTAAATGATACGAACTTCGTTGAATTAGACAAAAGTTGTCTATTTTAGTGAACAATGAAATGATGATTCCAAATCGAAACTATCACGGACCGTTTCTGAGATATACGGGGAAAATCAAAATGGCTCGTTTTCTTTTCTTTGTGCTGGCGCCTCTATTTTTAGGAATATGGAAATGTGTTCAGGAAACTTTCTTCTCCGTTTTGAGTTTGTTTCGATATACTGTGCTTCAATTTTTGATACGACGTTTCTTTCTTCGGGGCCAACCTCAATTTTATTTTTTCAAATACGGACCTGTACTTTTTTCCTAAATTTTGGTAGTTCCTATCTACCCGAATTTAGGAAAAAAAGAAGAGAGGGTATCGAAACAAATTCAAAACAGAGAAGAAAGTTTCCTGAACACATTTCCATATTCCTAAAAATAGAGGCGCCAGCACAAAGAAAAGAAAACGAGCTATTTCGATTCTCCCCGTATATTTCAGAAACGGTCCGTGATATTTTCGATTTGGGAACATCATTTCATTGTTCACTAAAATAGACAACTTTTGTCTGTTTTAACCAAGTTCGTATCATTTACCGTTTTCGAGATGCCAATAGTGGTACGACATAAAAAAAAACTGACTGTACAGCGTATGTCTAAACTTTATCCGTCGAGTGTGTTGGCTCAGTGTGAGTTTTTCGATCGGCATATACAGGGTATGTCAAATTTTTTTCTGTCGAAGTGAAGTGTCTGCATGTTGTTGTTGGCTCATACAGGTTGAGTTTTTCCAAAAGTATACAGTGTGCGTCATAATTTTTTCGTCGAGTGTGTTTGGTCATACAGGGTGAACCAAAATCAGCATATACGGTGTGCGTCAATTTTTTTTCCGTCAAGTGTGTTGACGGAACCAAACCATTTTTTCGAACGTATGTACAGGATGTCTCCAAACTTTGATGTTTCCTGCTTCAGATGGAACTCCTTGCAGAATTGACACGCTTCTGGATACAAGCAGACCGTTCCCATAAGCAGCTTGAACAAAAACAAGCCCTATCCAATTCAGAAGCTTCGTCTGGTGAAAACCAAGTTCGGGGAGACCATCATAGCCGATATCCAGCTGTACGAAGTATTCCTTTCGAGAAGAGTGTTTGCAATCCTCGGGGGACATATTGACCAATTCACTCCAGAAAAGTATGCACTGGTAGTCGAGAGGGGTCGGAAAGATAAACACCTTCAAGTTCATCGAGAACTAGATAGGCAAGAACATGAAGAAAATATGCAAAGTTTTCTCTCTCTGTGTCCACCCATATTCACAAATTTTTTGAAAACTGTAACCTATAGGAAAATATATACTTGTGAAATCCTTTTGACTTTGATTGAATGCGTGACAGAGAAACCATATGACAGACAACTTATGACAGACGTATGGCTCCAATGACGTGAACGAAAAATGACAGAGGACGTATGGTATCTCTCTCTATGATTTCTTGGCATTTGCTTCCGTACGGCGCATTCAGCCAGAACGTATGGTATGATGTTTGACTTGGATAACAGACGGTATTTCTGACAGCTGACGTATGAATTGACTGACGTATGACATGAAAGACAGCCAACACGAATGACAGACAATATAGCTGACGTATGATGTGAACGATAGCCAACTCGAATGACAGACGATATTTCTGACAGCTGACGTATAACTTGACAGCTGACGTATGACTTGACAGCGACGTATGATGTGAACGACAGCCAACTCGGATGACAGATGATGTATGTGGTGAATGGCGGATGACTTATGATAGACGCAGGACTTGACTGGCAGAGGACTTAAGACAGACGCAAGATTCGACTGACAGACGTATGACTTGACTGACAGAGAAAGAGACAGATGATGCCTCCTAGAATGCCATCTATTCACGACATTATGAGTCAACTCATAAGTGTAAGTGACAGATGACGCTTTCCTGGGGACGCTATCTATCAACGCCACTCTTAACCAATGCATAAGTGTGAGTGACAGATGACGCTCCTCCGAGAACGCCATCTATCCACGCTGAACCAACTCGCACAATGATCTGTGTCCCACACTATTGTTGTTTTCATTTTTTCCACCCTCTGCTCCCCATTATGTCCCACCCCACAATCTGAACGAGAAAAAAAAAACCTTTCGAAATACGATTCATCGATCGAAACATACATTCCTCAACGAGGAAAAACATTATTGGAAAACCATCTTAGCATAGAGTCTACATTGAACTGTGTACACATATGCTTGCAGTTGTAGGCGGCGGCGTGGTTCGGACAAGACGTCGGCGTGGTTCGGACGAGGCGTCGGCGTTGGCTGCGAATTTTCCATTCCATGCGTCGTACCATCGAAGTGGGAGACGTCATGGATAGACGGAGATAGACGGTGGGTAGGTCACTCCAATTTCTCGGTCTTTCCTCGAGAGGAACTCGGCATTTTGGCTACCTCTTACGTATATGACATCGGCCGAGTACAGAAGGTATTTCTGCAGAATGGCATCAACTTCGTGACACTCGACGTCCCCTGAAGAATACGGAATGCCATGAACGTACTTTTCCAAGTACCAGGTGGTCTTCTTGTACTTGTTCGTCAACAAGACAAAGGGCATTGGTAGCTTGAACAGGAAATTCTGCCGCTGTGACCGATATG